>CABEGB010000692.1:0-600000 GCA_901521435.1 Crematogaster levior | reverse complement strand
TAGTTCAGTCAAAAAACATAAAAAACGAAAAGACGAGAGCGACATTGAGTTGTGATACAAAAGTATGTTATACGTGGCGATCTCCTAATTACAATGTTAAAAACTAAACTAAAAAAATAATAAATAAAACAAAAACGTGTGGTACAAACTTATTGCTCGTTTGACGGCGAGAATATGTTGGTCAAAAACTCTTGGACGCATGTTGTCTCCTGGTTCGTTGGGACGTTGTAATCGTCAATATAGAGAAGGCAAAGATGTCAAAGGGATCTTGATCTACAGACACACATGTTTTTTCGGATTAAATAAATCTTAATTTATAATTTGCGACACCTTTTGGTTCGATGTTTTAACCTATTGGCCTGTGTATTGTTTTCAATTGTTATTTAGTCATATCGAACGTGATTATTATTTTTCTAAAAATACACAAAATGATTACCTTTAAAAAAGAAAATTTTTGATGTTTTTTTCATATTTTGATGGGAAAAGCATGCTTACTTCAATAATTCAATCCAAATTATTTCTTTATAGTTATTTCTTCATAGTTCGTGAAATCTTCATATTTTACTTGATTGATGATGACAAATCTCGTAACAAAACAATTATATTATAACGTAATGTCGAATGTACAAATAATGGGAAACGACTGGTAAATACTTTCACTATTTTAACACACTGTTGATCACTTTTTCTACCATCACGACGCGTGTAGTGTTCGACCAGCGATTATTCCTACCGGGGCCGCGTGTCGCGGCAAGAATCATTCACCATCATAAGGTAGACTATAGCTGAAACGATTAGTCTGTAGGAGGCCGTTAATACCTTAGATATCGTAGTTACTAACATGCTGCTTGGCCAAAGTACCTTCGGTGCTCGAAGAGGATGTCCTGTGGGCGTTCGCACGTTCAGGGAAGGACTTTGGCCGTGCAGGAGGTCGCATGTGTCAAGTCGACGTGGCCATTAACTGATTTCAATGTTTCAATGTTGCATACCGTGCTCACGCAGTCCTACGTAAGTGAGACTATCCTGGGGCCGATACCGGCGAACGGGCCTCGTCTCGATTGGTCGAACTGATCGTTTGCTTGGATTTTCAGGAGACGACGACTCCCTACGACGTGGTACCTTCCATGAGGCCTGTGGTGCTGGTTGGGCCGTCGCTCAAGGGTTATCAAGTGACGGATATGATGCAGAAGGCACTCTTCGATTTTCTCAAACATCGCTTCGAAGGCAGGTCTGTCGGGATTGTTTAGATATCGTCTTATGTGGTCTGACCTCTTTTTATTACTAACAAAGAAACATGGATAGCTATTAATTCTAAGCAAGAGAGAGAGTTGATTTTCTTTCTTGTACTAACAAGGAAAAACATTGCCATTAATTCTTTTTACGTACATGAACGTGCGTACGTGTTTTATGTAACTAAATGTTTATACTCTATATACTGTTATGTTACGCGCACTAAATGTGCTGTACAAATAATTTTCAAACACTGAATATTTATTATTTAAAACTTATGTATTTATATTATTAAAAATTGTTATCATTACAGAATTATTATCACAAGGGTAATGGCGGATATATCGTTAGCAAAGAGATCCTTGTTGAACAATCCAACTAAAAGAGCAATTATGGAAAGGTCGACCAGTAGGAGCAGTTGTTTAGCGGAGGTTCAGCAAGAGATTGAGAGGATTTTCGAGCTTGCTAGAACTCTTCAGGTTTGTCAAAAATATTCTAATTTAAAGTTTTTAAAAGTTTTTAATTTAAAGCTTTTCTATTTTCTCAATTAAATACTTATTTCATTATTGAAAATAAATAATTTAAATGTAACAAATTAATTTGTGTTAAAATTAATCGAGCACGTTTGATACGTAATTCTAGTTAGTTGTTTTGGACTGCGACACCATAAACCACCCGTCACAGTTAGCGAAGACCAGCTTGGCGCCCACTATTGTTTACTTGAAGATTTCTTCGCCGAAGGTTTTGCAAAGGTTGATAAAAACCCGAGGAAAGTCGCAGATACGTCACCTTAACGTACAAATGGTGGCCGCGGAAAAGTTGGCGCAGTGTCCGCCAGAAATGTTCGATGTCATCCTAGATGAGAATCAATTAGAGGAGGCATGCGAACACGTGGCCGAGTACCTGGAAGCTTACTGGAGGGCGACGCATCCGCCCGACTTTTCTACGGTGCCCCGCGCTGTGCCTGCACCCGATGCACCGGCGGATACATACACGCAACGCGTGCCATCAGGTATTACGATTGTTTCGATAAATTGAAGGTCATTAATCATATTTATAAATGTTTCAAGATTCCTATAGATTTGCAGATCTATATTATATATTCCTAACTGAATATAAAACAATTAGCTTTAAATTAATTTACGACGGACAGATCTGTGTCGCAACACCGAAAGTATTATATTTGCAAGGGAATTATGTCAAATAGAGATCTTCAAATTGGTCAAGGACGTTTCGCACAAACAATAATGGAATTTGGGACAATAAAATTTTAAATAGCTTGGATTAAATATCAGTACTCAGGAGCCAATATTTCGATCATCCGGTAATGGTTTTGTGGAAAGCGTCCAAAACTGTGAGAGACTGTAAAACCGACGATAATTTACGACGACCTTTCGCTCTTGGCAGTGACATGGTTGTGTACGCAAGTCGACGTGTAATACGTCGATTGACGTCTTTGCGCTGTCGAACGATCGAATTCGTCTGCGAATATATTTGGCAATGTTTAAAGCTAACTAAAGATCGAAATACTGGCTTCGAGAAAATTATTGTATCTCAGGATACCTCGGTAAAATGATTTTGAGACGTTATTAACACGTTATTAACACGCATTTGAATATCTCATAATATTTAGTACGATGTAATCCGTCCACACACACACACATATATTTCACGTACCACGAGATTCTTCAATATCCTAATCCTTGCTCGTGCTTTCTAGTCCCTTCAAAAATCTAACGAACTTAGTGTCTTGCCACTAACATTCTATACTTTCTTCTTGTCCTCTCAGGTGCCCCTCATGAGCCTTACTATCATCGAAGAGGTAACCCAATATTTTCCTCCAGCATATTTTTGCACTCTCGTATTCCTTATTTTTATTTTCATTTAGCATATATAGTTTGCTAACAGCACGTCGACGTCGCATGAAATCGTTTTAGAATATAGAATTTCTCTCGAAAACTTGTTAGAAATGTTATATAATTCTGCTATTATGGCATTTATATACCGTATTATTGATATTATACAGATTTACAAAGTTCTATTTTATTGTAGCATGGCATTAACTCAATGTACAAAATTCAATTTCGCACATAATTCATATACCAACGTTCCAGTATGTTCTATTTTTTGATATATATAATTTTTAAAAATTATGTAATATTTTTAATTAATATTATTTTTCTATATTATATATATGTATTTTTAATTGTATTACTATTTATTCCTTATAATGTAATTTAAATGTCAGTCAGTTGCACATTCTCTGCATAGCTAATGTATGTATACTTTTTTTATTTGGATGTTACTTATAATTTTATTTACAATTTATAATTAAACACTGATTGTGATGATCTTTATAAGATCTATGTCATCAATATAAGACAATATGTCTGATGGACATAGATCCAAATTAATATGTCTATTAATTTAGATATAACTGCCTTCTAACTTCTATTCCACTTATCCGTCGAAAAGGCAATTCTGTTGACTAAAATTGTCTCTGCATCTATTGCATAATCGTTTATTACAAAATCAATATCACCTTATATTTCTTTTCAGCGGCAATGTACGGATCGAACGTACGGATCGATATGAACTTGTATCCAGTGCAGTAAGACCGAGACGCGTTTATTTTTTCCGTTAGTGCGGATAAAATTCTATGTTTCGTTTTTATTTGTGTAATCGCTTTTCCACTCTTTTCATACAGACAGCAGAAACGTTTCTTTCTCATACTTTGATGTATTTAATCATTAAACGCTTCATTTAATTGCAACTTACTTCGTGCACACTGCGCTATTTATTATCGATTACAAGTGGGTTTCTCTTTCATTTAACATTAATTTTAATCGATTAGTTAAAGAAAAAAAGAGAAAAATATACATTTCTCTTAAAAAAAAAACAGATTTTTTAAATATTATATCTCGATATTTTTGAATTTTATATAAATAGAAAAATTTGTAACATAGATTTTTTAATGAAGAAAATTTTAATGTTTGTTTTTTTTTTTACAAAATATAAGATATAATAAAATATAAAATATAATAAAACTACTATACTGACTTTTTCAAGTACTAAGTATTTGCAGTTTAGTTTCTTTGATTGCATTTTACGCAAATTAAGAGTTTATTCAAAAGAAGTTTTTAAAATCCACGTGTGTTTTCAAACTAATTGTGATCAAATTAATGCCAAAGTTATTACGCGATTGCGCGAGACAAAAAGGCAATAGAAACAATGTCTAATTTTATTTCTCTTTTAATTACTTTTTTCTTCTACAAACACCTATCATCAATTTCTAAACTCATTACGCTGCAATGCGGTTCGATTCAATGCGCAAAAAAAGTTCTACTCACGAAAATGCCGCGAGGGCACAGATTATTGGCTTCGCTCTCATCAGCACGAGCTCTGACTCCGATGTTCTCTTTGTTTACGTGTAAAAGTGGAGGCGGTGGCTGCCACGGGAGTCATCCGAAAACACCACAACTAGCGACATGGTCGCGGTGACCAAAAGATCAAGATGAAACAATCGAGTTAAGAAGACCCGAGCGCGGGACATGCCTGTCATTGTGTGGCCGTTTCTACTTCCTGCTTCATCGCGGATGCGATTTTATGCGGCATGAACCGGCCGAATTGTATACCTCGTAATCTACGCACCGTGAATATTTAATTCCGGGTCTGGATGGCGATTGAAAGAATTAGAGAGAGACTGTGTAATAGGGGTACCTTTATAAGGGCGCGTAGTAAGTACAGATGGGTTTGGTGCATGGGCCCAGAAACACGGAACCGACCCGATTTTATTTCTCTCGAGCAGAGAAAATAATTTATGTTTTCCTATTATTTTACTCTTTTTTATGTGGTGAAGTAACTACAGGTTCGCCATAGAGAGCAATCAAAGACTTTTAAAATGTAGGATTTTAACATGAATCATATTATATATAATTATTATATCATATATAATATAATTCAAATCTTATTCTATATCTGTCTTACTAAACAGTTTATTGTCAAACGCAAAATTACGGAGATATAATGTTCTAAATTTGAAATTGTAATTAGTTTTTAACATTTTAATTCTTTCTTTCAATTTCACTATAATTTATATTTAAAAAAATATGATTACATGTTTTTGCATATTATAACAAATATTATAATCATGAATAATTTGAGTTGCACATTTGCGATATCAATTTTTTATAGTATTTTAATTATTAATTTTTAACATTATTATTATCATAGAAGTTATTTGATTGCTACTGTATTAGCGCAATTACGCCACTATTATCCACTTTATTTTTTTGCTCCTATTCCAATGGAATTTTATTTTGGCTAAACTTCTGGCCATGACACGCTTCCCATTTAGTTGCAAATTATTCAATGCTTTCTTTTTAAAATTAATATTCTATATTATTATTTATAGCAAGTACAAGTTTGTTACAAATAATTAATAAAATTTTATAAACAAATTTCCAATACTTTATTAATATTATTTAATCTTAAGTTTTGTTTAACTCCGTTAGTTACATAAAATCTGATTTTGATGTAACTAAGCTTTTTTATACAAATAATTAGTATCTCCATAACTTTGTTTATGTCGAAATTTGTAATGTGTTATTTTTAGTAGTTTAGCCTATATACTTGTTTTATTTGATACGTTTCTCAAGCCCTTCACCAACCCTCACATAGAATAGGATTGTAGAATAGAGATTATCTAACGTTAGCAAGAGAGATTAACGACGTAACAGCGTAAGTCGAGAGGACAGAAGTTATAAAGGGTTTCTTTATCTTCGTCGTGGATCGTACGTGATCTACATCGTCTCGCGTAATTTATGTCTGAGATTGCATCAGTGTGTCGACTACACAAATACATTCTTCTACTTCTCGATTTCTGCGCACCTGCGCAACGGTAATTTGAACGTCGGAGTCTTTGAGCAGTATCTCCTTTTTTGTTTAGCCTTTTTTTTTGCTTAGATCTTGCATGAATTAAATAGCATGTTGGAATGACGTGGCTGGAATGATCTAATTCATCTCTATTGCTCACAACAATAATCATCCAGGTCCCAAGTGACGTTCGTTTTTTTCGTAGGGTAGAGTTTGAGTGATGTTGTTACATATATAAGTAATTTCTTTGCGGTGGACTTGTCATTGCATAATCGATAATTTCTTAATATAAAAAAATTCCACTTTAGTAAAAAAATTAAAAATAAAAAGAAGTTTGTAGTTATGTATAGATACACAATTCGATACTCTATTATTAGTACTTCAGTAATGCATATAAATATTTATGATGAATTTGCCTTTTTAAGACCCGTATCCGTGATGGGTTACATTATTTTTCACTTATTATTATCAGTGGATTTATTTTCTACTAAGAAAACAATAATGATGTAAAGTTTTCGAAAATTACAAACTCAGCAAGACGTACACGAAAATCCTTTTAATTTAATTTAATTCTAAAAAAAATCTAATCTTTCTCCGTTTCTAATTCAGGAGCCAGAGATGTCAGCGATGGATCGAGAAGATCGCGGCTGGAGCGGATGGATCGCGATCGAAGCGATCGCATGGATCACGATTACGGCGAGGAGGAACACGGCGTCGATTACGGTAGTGCCTCGAGACGTCGCCAGCAGCAGGACTCGCGTGCTCTTAATGCTATTTAGGAGCTGGGGCCCCGGGGTCTGTCGCTTCAGCGCTGTCCCCACCTGCGCACCACCGCCCTTTAGCGGGCTCGCCTCCCGGTAACGCTACCGAACGCTAGGAAGTGCGCAACGCTACCTCGCGATAAAATCGCTGCGCTCTGTTAGTGGGGCTGTTTCCTGTCGCGCTACTTTATGCTAAGAAAGACAAGAAGAATGCAGAAATCCAGATCGGCTGACAAGCACACGCCACCAACGAATTTAAACCATATATCGATTCTATCCGGACGCACCTCGACGATCTCGAAACCGTCGACGATTCACCTCCGCGTACCTATTCCACCGAGGAACCTCGCTACCGATACGCTATCCTGTCGCCAGCAGCGTGCACGTTAGTCAAAACGTTTTGCGCTTGCATTTTTATTCGCGTTACCTGCAAGGAAAAGTACAAATTGCAACGCAAGATTTTATTGCTGTTTAATTAGAGAACATGATTCAGTTGCGATGTAACTGCTGGAAAATTTTTTCGCATGTTTTAAACATGCATCCTTTATCTTCCGAAGGCTCTTGCATCTGTAATAATGCACCAATGTATTATACGCTGCTATTATTCCTTTTTATTCTACTGGATATTTCAATAACATTCGCGATCAACTTAATTGTATACCTTATTAATAATACATCAACAAAGTGCTTTTGAACGCAACGTTTTTCAACGTAAAACATTGAAACCTCTTTTACTCTCTTTTTCTTCTGATACGCTGCTGATCCAGTAGCGTGCATGTATGACTATCAAGATATCTTCATTCCGCTGAATCTAAATCGCTTATCGTCGAACCGCAATGAATCGAAAACACAAGCGCTGTTCTTTGGTATGGCTGGATGAATTTCCATTTCAGCACATTACAAATTCCAATTCGCACATTTTATCTATATATAAAAACATCTTCATCTTCGTACATTGCGTCTTCGCCAATTAATGCCCCCCGATTAATATCACGAATGTGTCATCCAATGCTATTCATGGATCATACAAACTACCGAACTATTCTCACGCACAAATACCATCGAGATGTACTTATCTGATGACGTATGCTTAAGAGCTCTACTGTGTTATGTGGAGGGAACATGTCAACCCCTCCCTCCCCCGCTCATTATAACGATTAAGCGTACTATGCCAAACGTATCCAATGCTCATCATAATAATTGCTGGCCATGACAAAATGCACGCATCGTTTTGAGATACACGTTACATGACAACTTTTATGCTACTTTACTACGAAAAGAAAATAATGTTGTGGTATAATCTTGTAAAAACGTGCATTCGGTACTCCTCGTTAAATACACCACTCAAAGTCGTTCATATGTTCAACCAAATCGACACTATGCATCTTTCATGCGGAGTTTTGCAGAATTTACTTTCGAACGTTTTTCGAAAATCTCGCATGCAATTAAGAAGAAATAACTCGAAAAGTTATCTGAATAATTTCAATCTCATTTTCATAATCTATTCATAATTCAAAATTGTTTTTAACCGAATGATTTTGGAAATTTACTAAAATAAATTTCAATATCAATTATGGTGTCAATCAAAAATCTTCGTTCTCACATATACATACATTCTATACATCTTCGATGAACGCGATTTATTTGCCAAACTAAAATTATTGCTATTAGGATTTCTTATAATATTAATATTTACTTTTAATATTTTCTAATTTTAGCGAATTTATCGCGAATGTGATAATTAACAGTTCGAGCGTAATTAAATGATCGCTTAAGCAAACGATTATTCTAACAGGAGTTGTAGCCGAAATAATCTTCCGGTGTCCTTGTCCATCGCAGTATACAGGACAAATTCTCCATTCGCGGAATCAGCTCAACGACACTAGTAGACGCGCGAGACAATCGCGTGGGACGAGGAGACCAAGATAGAAAGTGCACTCGAAATAGAGTGAAAAGAGCCCTGGGGCCTTAAATCCCTGCACCGACTCCTCCCGGGCCCCAAAACCGTTTTTGTCGAATCGGCGATCGGCGATCGACGCGATATCGAGTATTTCTTATGATCAAGAATAGCTGATGTCTATGAAGTAGAGATTTAATTTCTCTCATAGAATTTAATTATAGGAAATTATAGGAAATGATAACGACTATTATAATTCCAATTAAAGAAAATTAATTGTCTAGAGAAGTGACCTATGATCAGTTGGGTAATTAATTTTATTAATAGCTAAATCAGCTGATAATCAAGACGAAAGAGCTTTAATAAAATTTCGCAGCTGATCAGATATTTTAATTTGATCGTCGATCGTGATAGCCAATGATAGTCATCGTAATTTCACGATCGCTAATAAGCGATTCGCAATGGACACAAGCTCGACAATTTCGAATTTGATCGTAGAAGTGGAAATCCGTCGTCGATCGCGACGTCGGACGTAGCTGAAGCAATTTTAACGATCGACGTAGTGATACTTGTCATCGATCACGTAATTAAATTAGGCAAACTAACGTAGAAACGAAACGTTCTGGGAACGTTTTTGATTTACGAGACGGCAATATGAAATTATTGAAATTAGAAGATACTGATATGCTGAATCCTATGAAAGTTTCCGATTTTAGTCAAGTACGTTAACGACCTAGCGGGTCGCTCTATGATGCATTTATACATTTTGTTGAAACATATGCAAAAGTATACGTGATACACATGTACATTGCACATCAAAAAAATTGTTTTGTGTACATAGTATATACATATATACATACAAATTGTACACACAAGTGACAATTCCATCTATATCACTCGACAAATTTTAATCGAGATAAAAAAAAATTAAATAAAATGTTTAGCAGAGATGTGAATAAAAACTACTTGGCTTTTCTATGGATAATTATAAACTGAAATTATAAGTATAATTTAAAATATTACAGTATAATTATATATTACAGTATAATTATATTTTTCAATACACCATTTAACATTTTATTAATTCGCGAAACGACGTCCGCTTCTTAAGCATTCAGTTGAGTCAATTCTAAAAATCTAAATTATTCTTTTATTGCATATTTTTATTCACATTTTGCACTAAGCGTTATGTAAATAATAATGAGAAGTTTTTAATGCGTGCTGTTCAAGTTTTCACTCATGCAGCATCGATAAGCTGTGAATGGTATTTAGCTAAGAAATGCTGGCAATTAAAAATTTTAATTTGTTTTTACGCTAAAAATATAATAAAGAATGTTTATTGCGTCATGGGAAATTCCTAGTACGTGACATTGCTCATCGCGGATATCTCGTCAATTCCAATGCGTAGAGCGATCTGACCGACTGTGGTGAAAAATAAAAAAAGATCCAGTATCGATCCATTTTGGCAGGCACACACACGAAACATTTCTTGTGGATCTCTCTAGGATATGATTATTGATCTTATTTCCGAATAAATAAAAATACTTGACGCAAATGAAACGTACGAACATCTTAAGGCGTTCTCGCAGCCAAAATAGCTCCGAATAGATCATGGCCATCGGCATAAGTCATTATTTAGGATAATTAATCAGGAACTTTTCCTATATATTGTATTATACGCGGTGCGTGCAAATACCGCACTTTTGATTAGCAGTATCCTACATTGTCGCATAATAATGTTTATGCATAAATTAGCATAAACTAAGCACGAATAATCTTGGATTGGTTTTTATATGTTTGTTTGAGAATCGAATAACGATTGGTTGTTCTTTTTTGTGTGAGAAGAAATTTTTTAAAAGTATGCGTTTATCTGATGTTAAAATGTTACTTGTGTACGCTTGTTTTATTCTAGTCGCCACAAAAGGCGTAAGTACATTTAGCACATATTTTGCGATTGCATTTATGAAAATCGTAAAATGTTGATTTGTTATTTTTTTTTTAGTATCACAGATTACTATGTTTGATTGTGTTTGCTATTTAAAAAATTGGATAGATACGTAATCGGCAAAGAATGTAATGTTTGAAAACTGACTTTTATGATTTAATAATAGTATATGACATGTCTTTAATTGGTATCAATTTCTTACATATTCTTTTATCTTATAAATAAAATTTTTTAAAAGAAGAATATAACAAATCCTTTAAATATATTTTATATAAATTATGATAAAAATATATTCTTGTTAAAGAAAGGAGAAGAGTGACAGAGTATTAGACAGTGATTGAATCTGGGACATTTCGCAAATCTTTAATACAAAAAAATTAATTTTGTTTGCGATATTATATTACATACATGTGTTGCGCGCGCGCGACACACACACACACACACACACACACACACACACACACAGAGAGAGAGAGAAAGAGAGAATCGATGATTGGTACCAATTAAGAACACGTCTACTGGAGAAAATGTATCGCGAAACATGATTGATTTGCGTATGCTATGATCATGTGCTATGTTCGTTTGTCTTTTTTAATACTTAAATCTTAGATAAGTACGTATTTATACGGATATCCGCCTCTCTGAAGCATCTCGAAGCTTCACATGAGATTTGGTGCCGACGCGAATTATCGCGCCAATATCGCTTATCAGTGTTGAGGATGTAAATTTTATCTTAGGGAGAAATTTTGTAAAAAGAGTTATAGATATAAATATCTCTAACGTCGCGCGCGTTTGGATAAGAAAGTCGAGAGCAGCGGAAAAGTTCCAATTCTTTAACAAACAATCGAGATAAAAAATCATTGCTGAATCTTCTCGATGTGAAATTTTTGTAACACATTTCGACGCTATTTCGACGAATTCGAATGGAATACATTTCGAGGCAAATTAAGCACGAAATTCTTTGGCAGCCCAGATTTGTACATATTAGGTAAATACATTTCGTCATGATTGCTGTGAATCTATATAAAAAAAAATTCACCCTGTTTTTTGCTTCCGTGCAAGTTCATTTCTCATGTCGAATGAGACCATTTAAAGGAAATATACGAGTATATATTCTCGGTATAAAGAAATCCGCTTAGTCTTTAAATGTGCTTATAAGCGGGAATATTTATAAGTAGAAGTGATTTAATAAATAAGGAAATTTTTAAATATTTGAATTTGTTTTCAGAATGAAACATATATTATTAATACATCATTTGTTAAAAAATTGGCAACTATATTCTTAGTATTCTACTTTAACATACTTTTTTCGTGTTTTCCACCTCTTACACGGATTTGTAAGTTATTTATAAAATGTAATTTTGTAGAGGATAAATTTAAAGCATATTTGCTAGAATATGTTTAACATTTTTTAGAAAAACTTAATACATATATTGTAGAGCTAATGTATTATAATAAAATTCTGTAAAGCGGTTTTTCTGCAAATCGGGAATATCACTCGATCGATTGATTGATTCTGCTTGTTTGTGGACGACAGGTCCAAGCAAAGCCGTGAGCTATAGTTATAGTTGTGCAAGGTGCAATATCTTATAGATATTTTTTAATTGTCAAGATGGAAATTTTTATAATATTTTGTAACTCCTCAGGATATAAGAGCAGCGATGAAAATTACACATCATGAATATATTGACTCATATACGTACACATCTACGGAAACGTTCCTTTAGAGGAAGTGCATCTGCGACGAAAATATTTAATTTAAGTTTAAGACTTATTATTAACGGCTTCAATTCATCTGTTACTTTTTGCATCGTTAATAACATTTTATCTTAATCTTATGTAGCGCTCAAATAGCGCCAAGAATTCAGTATGTAGCTTGATGAAAGCGATCCTAAAAATACTTACATCTCCTTCGCTCACAAGTGCTTAGATCGACGCTCGTAGTTTCCGCGTGTAACTACACGAATGACTCAAAACTTCGTTGGAACGAAAAATCGCGCCGTCGAATTTTGAAACGAACAGAATTCTTCGTGGTATAACATTAATAAAATTTTTAAATTGTTATCTCTGTGAAATTATATTTGAATGTAAAAAAATTTTAAATATTCTCTTGCTTTGCGATACTGTGAATCGAACAAAAACATTTTAGATTAATTTATGTCACGAAAGTATTGTGCGCACAAATTATTCAAAGAGTGTAACTTTTTTACCATTCAAACAATTTTTTTGAGATTCGGCGACTCGATTGAAAGACTTGTACAGAGTGCATTTACGTATAGAGAGCCCCGTCGTCTAAGCATTATGTTAGATAAGAAGCTTTGACTAATCGATGATCATAGGCAAGGCAAAACGCTGAAAGTCGAATTGGGAACATACGAATTTTCTGAAAACTAAACTGACTACGAGTATCGACGTTAGGTGAAAGAGACGAAGGCTGGAATATGAGAATGAATCTTCAATATTGTATTTGAATTGTGCGCGTGTAGGGCGCGAACTGACCTGATAATTGTATGAGATTTGGTTCGTTGGCTCGCACTGTGTGCATGTAGTAATAATTATTCGTTTAATTAGTTGATTACGGCATCGTATCATCGACGAGTACTCCTAGTCGTTCTCATGCGATCGATGCGTCTGTTCGCAATGTTATGGATCCAAATATTTATTTGTTGAGAAGAAAAGAGAGTTTAACTATTGATTGATGCTGTTTGATTATTATCGATAACTAAATGATGATTGCTTGTACGACTAAGTATTTTGTCGCACCGTGTGCACGCGGATTTGTAAGACGATGGGGTTAAGAAATCACTTCTAGCTTCGAATACGATCAGATCGGAAAATCTCGAAGCTATTCGCGGATCTAATTTGACTTTATACAATGTACGCGGTGATGTAAAATTTTAAGGGATTCATCGTGGAGTCGTCAGCGACGGTCACCCTGATTGTTGTAACGATGGATTGCGGGAACGATCGAGAGATCTCTTCGAGACGACAAGTAACTTTTTTTGCTAGATTAACATTAGGATAACTCTTGGACTCATGCTTATTATTTGATTAATCTATAGCGCGTACTTTGTAAACTAATTCTAGCAATCACATTGTGGTGATAAAAGATTTTATTCTACGCGACTGCAGATTTTTAAGTGTGCTTTGAGATAGGATGACTTGTAACGTTGATGCAGTAGAATTTTATTGGTCATTTTGTAGCTTATATAATGCTACTAATATGCGTCGAGTCGTCGACGACGATTTCCCTCGTTCGTCCCATCGACGTGTTCACTGAATGTAACCCCATATGGTTGGAAGGTCCAAACGGAGAGTTGAGCATAGGCCTTAGGTGCCCTCGTAATTGAGAATGACGTGAGGGAAACATTCGGCCAATGCAAATCTCCTCAGTATGCTTAAAATACTGCGAAATGCCTGTTCTTATATCGAAACTTACGGCATAATACGGTATAATGTGATTTCGAAAGTATATCTATATAGCGAAAAGAGGAAATACGGTGTAAGACTGCTACGGCGTTATGCATCGGCCCGAATCGATGTGTTTTTAAACTCATAAATAAATTAAGATAATAAATTTTATTAAGTCAAAGGTAATTGAAAATCTTCTAATTAACATATTACGAAAAACATTCTCTACGTTTAGATATTATTAATTTGTATAATACCTTCTCTGAATACATAAAAATGCAGCTTCTGTAACTCTTTTTCTAAATCCACATAATTAATTAGTAGTCGTTTAAAACAGGTTTCTAAATAAATATTGGTAGCGCTAATAATAGCTTCCTCAAAGATACTAGTGTGTATCGTCGAAGAGTTGAAACTTTTCACGCGAGAGACGATCGTCAATTCGGGCCGAACTAGCGCTTGTACGAGGATTAGATGCAATCCTGTCGCGTGTGTAGGAATCGTGTCAAAGGAAATAAACTTCGTGCACGCGCGAGCGTCCTCGATAATTCCCTTTCGTGGCTGGTTCGTCGGATCAAAGATTTTCTCTGTATATTATCTATATTATTGTCACACAAATGCGCGATCAGTGTCGCCCACTGATAAACACGCAGCATGTTTCAGCACGTGGCAGAATGGCCCACGTAATCCACCCGCGATCCATCCGTTTTCCTTGAGAAAAGAACTTTATTTCACTATTGTTGCACCGATATGATGAAGAAAGCGAGAGAGAATGAGACAGAATAAGAGAGATAAAATATTTGTAAGTTGCTTGCGTTGGATTGTGTCAATCACATTAATATTATTCGATTGTACATCTAATTGTAATGGTCGCAAGATGGATCAAGAAAAGAAGAGAAAACGAGAGAATATGCATGCGTGCGTGAGCGAGCGAACGAGCAAATGAGAGAATACAGCTTGCGTTAATGCGTGCAGTTGTTCGGAGACGGAATTGAAACGTCTAATTAACGAGATATTGTAAATTGTTCTATAGCAAATGAAAAAAGCGCTACGGTCGTTGCAACCCGTTCCTCGAGAGTTGTCCGAAAGTAAATGCAGACATCTCTCTTCCTGTTAAAATTTCAAACTATAAACATCCGAGCGAGCGAGTGAAAGTTCATCGAACTTTTGGTGACTTTCGAAGGACGGGCTGCTCTGATCGTTTCGATGTTGATATGTCAATGCTGTGATGTTATCCTTTGAAATTAAACAAGAAAGGAGTATATTCCCAGCCCCTGACACGCCCCACCTACTTACCGATCCCTCTCCCCTTATCCCCAGAAATATCCTACAACAGGATGAATCTTGAGATACCAAATATTTCTATTATTGTAATTCCGCATAGCTCTTAAAATAGTTAGATTTTAATCGTATTTAATGTAAAGATTATTATTGTTACATCTCAGTGATTCTTTCCTTCGCTAGTGATGTCTCGGAGAGACGAAAAGCGAAAGTAAGAACAAGGAACATGCGAAGTATGTTTTATAATGTCGTCATAGCGGACGGCTGATCGATTCTCTCCCGCATGTCACTGGTACCCGAATTCCTACATTTGTCGCATTTGTAAATAAAAATTTTTATCATCACATGACACTGAAAACGCGTTGTATTCTCCCTTAAATAGATTTTACTAGATCATTCGCGATCAACTAAAAAGTATTTTGATACGATATAATCAACGTATGAAAAATAATGGAAAAAAATATTTGATACAACAATAGATAAAAACTTTCATTAGAGAAAGAAAATAATATAATTGTTTATGATGTATATTATAGTTAGGGTGCTAAAGCTTGTGAGATTTTACTGTGGGTCTTCCTATGTTGCTTTCATATTTGTTAATTTGTTAATTTATGAAATCACCTTTCTTTTTTTTATTGTTATGGAGATAACAATAAAATTCAAATCAATAAAATTTTGAATCAATAAAATGTCTCAGCGTAAATTTGATAAAACTATATACTTTAGTTGTAATTATATAGTCAGGCAAAATAAAAACATAGAGGCTGACTTAGGACACATGAGTCATTATTCTCGATATTCTCTCCTATAAACATATAAACGGACAATACAAAAAGATATTTACACTCTACGTAGGTACATTAATTCGACACATAAGTGTAATGTGAATCACACATCCACAATGACGTTCTATTGACACACATTGCTACCGCTGACGATATACACATCAAAGACTCTTGTAGATAAATGCACATTCGGCTGCCGTATTCGACACACTATGTGTTAGTCTACACTTTTATATACGTATCGTACCGAGAAACTCTTTGGTAATAAAATATTAAACACACTGCAATGAAAAAAATACAGCTTGATTTTCATTTATTTCCTCCGACAAAGGAGTCGTGTGAATCACCATTATCGCGAAGTAACTTTTAAAGCATTTCGAGCAGTTTCAGATTTGTCGATTCAATGCGATAAGATTGTTTGCCTTTACGAGCAAAATATGTTTACAATCGAGACCAACTTGTCTGACGTACTGTAAATTACATTTCTGTAATCACAAACGATTGCAAGAGAAACGATAAGTGTATACGTATATTGAAAGCGGTTGTTACCATTTCTCACGGTAATTTCAACGCGATAACGGTGAGTGATTTAAATGTTACTCGTAGCATTTACATATAGGATATATATGGACATATAAGACATATATGTACATTCAGTATCCTGTCTCTGGCCAAATTGCACAAAATTTTGGGTGAAAATGTTGTTAATAATTTTAAACACATTTCTTTAAACAAGCTTAACTAAATGCTTACATTACACATTTTTTATATTATATAAATAAATAATAATAATATATTTCTATCCTCTTATCATTTTTTGCGCATCTTAAATCATTCCACGTAAGTGAAACTTATTTTCGAATTATTAATTACGTTTTTATTGAAATCATCCATTGACTGTTATAGAAAATATAAAACAATTTATTATTAAGGTATCGACTTGATATTTCTTTCCCGAATATAACAGAAATATTTATAAAAATTATTAAAATCTTGTGTCATGCTTGATAAACTCTACACATTCCTACGAATACAGGACATACTTTTATATGTATGTATATACTACATATCTAAAATTTTATACGTCTACCTTTGGTACAATTTCCCTCATTACTAACTAATATCGTAAATTCTCTTTGTTCGGTGTTATCAGCCTTTGATCAGCTGAAATACAAGCGGCAAACGAGTATTTAACTTTGCAATTTAATTCCTTTTGTTTAGGAAACTTCTCGTTATTTGTTAAAATATTATATCGAACATCACTGAAAGCCACTGAAATTATCATGTATCTCTATATACAAATTTCTGTAATGAGCTTCGTCGAGCTATTGTAACAAAATTAATCAAAATAAGAACGACGGTTAGGTCTAGTTTGTAACGAAAAAAGACAAACTATCTTTTTTAATAAAAATTGAAGATACACGTTTGCTCGCGCCTCATAGTGCTCATAGTATAATATTTAATGTCTAAATGTTACACACGAAGACAAATGCTATCGAACAGTCGCAACGTATGTTTTCTTGTATCTCCAACGAGTCTCTGGTAACTCTGACCGTTTCGCGGAATGAACTCTTGCGATCGATGTAGCTCCTATCAACTTCGTTTGCACTTACGCTTGTCAACGAAATTCGGTTCTTATATAAAAAGATAATTTTCGTAATCGGCATAGGAGGAGGCAGTCACGTGTTTCGACGAGAGCGGCGTCGACGGAACGCTCTGCGGGAATTGCTGCAACCGCGGAAGATCCGTTCCATGAGATACAACGATTCGCGACGTCTGACTGATGGAACCTAATGATGATGAATGATGCTGATCCCGATGGATAATATTGTTATTGTTGTTGTTTGTTGTTGTTGTTAGCAATAACGCTGGTTTTTCCAGCGAGGTGATGTAGGCTCAAATGATTGTTGTTTTCGTTTGTTGTTCTCGGATTGAAGTGGATAGGAAGACTATCGTGAAGATTCAGCCTCGACATCGCCATAGTGATGCTTGAATCCGACGCCCACATACTCTGAAACGACGTTGGATTGTGTAACAGATTTGACTTTCTATTAAGCTCTTATGAATAATTCCGATGACAGTAATTACACGGATTGGATTTTACGACTACGATTTCTTTGTTTGAGTGCGCAATATCTCTCTACTCCTTAAAGATTGATTGCAGAGAAGACGCTGAAGCTGATTCATCGTATGAGACAGCATTAGCTCTTTGTAGACGTAACGTCATAAACAATGAAATATACATTTTTTCATATTTTCCCAAGATTAACAAAATGTAATATCAAGAATCATACTGATTATGTCATTTTAGCTAGAAATACTTTGGAAAAATTGCAACAGTTATAAATTAACAAATTTACTGTCATACCTTCCGCCTATGTTGATTGTAATCTGGATTGCGCCTAATGCGAAGATGTCGATCCACGCTAGTCCACCGTTGTGTGACCTTGAGTGGGGAATCGTCGGGGTGTAATTTCCTTTGGTACTCTTCACCTTCGCAGACCTCGTAGAGAGAGAATTGCTCTACCGCTTCCTTGGAGCTATAGCAACTCAACAACATCTGGATCAACTCGTCTACGGTGGTCTGCTCCGAGACCAAAAGACTCTTGTACTTAGACTGTGAACAATAAGCATTGAGTTTGCTGCAAACGAAAACTTCTTTGAGCAACAGTTTTACTATCGTTAATGTTCTGAAAAATTATAATTTAGTTTAAATATTTTTCATCTTTAGAAATACAATAGAATTTTACAATAAAATTATTCTTCTAAAATTATAAATTTCTAAAAAATTATACTATAACTTACAAATTATTATAAATTAAATATATATTTCTTTCAATTAAATATATTTCTTATTTTTGTTAAGCTATTTAACGTCTAATTGTAAGGTAGAAAATAACTTATATTATGCAGATAACAATTTATTATAAATTACAAATTTTTTTCATTAAAATTCTTTTTATACATTTTATATTGAAATTTAATTTATTAATATTATAATCTGTTATGTCTTTGTTTATTTGTATTTATAAGAATAAATTTATTTCTTTACCCCGGACATGAGCGCGCTGTCGTATATTTTTACGAGTCCACCACGGTGTGTCTGCAACGAAAACCTGCAAGGAAGAAGCATATGTAAACACACAAGCTTATGCATCAGAGATTCCACGACATAAGCAGGAGTCGGTGAGTTCAAAGGACATCAACGAGCGTTATTTTTATATAAAAGCATGAGTTTACCTCGGGAGACAAATGCTCTCGTCCTGTCCTATTACGCGTATGGTCGCGCCGGAAGTCTCAAACTACCAAGAAAACATCAAGATTCCTTCGCGAATAAACCGTTCTAAGTTGTCAAAAAACTACAGCGATTATTTTTTTATGAGCTAGTGAGTTATAATATTTTTCACATACCCTAATGCCGTATTATGCTGCAACTTCAGTGTTACGATTCGCATTAGACGCGAGTGGAATCTTGAAAATGTCCCATACTCTTCCCAACGATCTATAACGTTTACAACCGAGACCGCTGTCAAAATTCCTTTTTGTTTCGCAATCGAATACCTATATTTACATTCCTCACGAACCATATATCAAGAATTTACAGCGACCCACGCGACCACTTGTGTCCAAGAATTATATCCGGTGGGCAACACGGAGGACGTTGACCATTGTTAGCTCGTGCTTGGCGGTCTATGGGATGTGTTTATAGTCGCGAACCTTGAAATTACGTCACGAAGCCGACCGAAACCGAAAGGGCTAGTGGTTAAGTACAAAGGCAAGGAACGTACTTGGAATCGCCGCGAGGATGGCAAGACTGCAGGACGGCTGGTCTCGCGTCTTCGTCGAGTGGCAGGACGGTACGCACATTGGCCCTCCTCACGGTCACCTCCATGGTCAGATAAAACAACCGGGGGTCGCGGTGTCTCATGCGATACTTGTTCAGAAGGTTTTGCACAACCTCACGACAAGTCGTCTCATAAGTGATGCTTAGGGTCTTATATTCGATGTCTGGTCGCAGGCAGTTGGCGTAGACCTTAATTGTGGTCTGTAAAAAAAATTTTAGATTTTCCATCAACATAAATACTTATATCAATAACAACTTAGTTCCTTTACAGAACTATCGTAGAAAAAAGCATTAATGATTTGCTCTTGTCGGAAAATAATCATAAAGGGGTAGGAAGAAGTTCTTTTCGTTTTAAGTTAAATTCAGTAGCTCAGGAAAGTGACG
Organism: Crematogaster levior; assembly: GCA_901521435.1. Taxonomy (NCBI): domain Eukaryota; kingdom Metazoa; phylum Arthropoda; class Insecta; order Hymenoptera; family Formicidae; genus Crematogaster; species Crematogaster levior. The sequence continues at coordinate 579,590 of CABEGB010000692.1, read as the reverse complement.
GTCTGCTTTGGCGGTACAACAAAAAAGGGCCAAAGGCGCAGACCTTGACAATTAGTCCATAATTAACTCGGAAACAGACTTTGGCCACGCGTACGGCATAAAACACTATCAACCCCTCCGATAGTCGGATCCAACGACTGGTTATGTAGGGATGCACGCACCGAAAATAAACCAGACACCAGATCACCCCGTTCGCAGATGCACGCATATGCTAACATTCACGTATAATACATCCGCTTACCGGATCTATGCGGATTTAAAATAACAGATCTAACTTTGTGTAAAATAGAATATAGAGACTGGAAAAACGTAGATATATGTACCTATATGAAAAGATCTATAAGACTACTCATGTTTTCTTAATAAATAATTTCATTATAGTTTTTGGAATTAAACTTATTACATCCTATCACTAATTGTTTCATAATTTCCTATATTTAGAAAATTCTTAGAATATTTACTCTCTTATTTCAACAATTTTTTTAAAACTCAAATACTCAATAAGTCAATCAAAAAGTCAATATTCAGTCAAAAGTTAATATTTTCATAAATAATAGCACTCATCTTTGCATTAAAAGGAATCTACCTCTCACACCTCCAGCATTAAGAATGTTCAGGTGCAGGTCACAAATCAACGGCGTGCCAACTTGTGTGTCGCGAACATGTGTTTACATGTAAAGGGGTCTTCCTTCAAAACACGAGTTTTCGTCGAGATTTTACGAGTCAGTTGTACGTTTTTATCACTCTGTCGAAAGTCCTTTGACCCGAAACACGCTTTACGAACACACATACATGTATTCGAATGTGCTCGCACATTTATCTGAGAAAAGTGATTTCATCAAAGCTCGTATAAATTAAAATCGTCGCAGGAAACCGGAACCTATGTTACAAAATCCAGTCCGAATCCGGCTGAGTCTCTTTCGTGTGAAATAAATACGTTTCAATGACAATTGTGAGATTATAATCCAATGCGCTTATTACCATGTCAACAATGGCGTTCATTGCGTACTGACGCAATTGCGTATTGTCAGTTGAATTCGTTATTATATTATTTCTTATTGTGTAATATCATGGTGGGTTCTTGAGAGAAGACATCGTAGATGAGACAGATTTACAATTTCATGAAAGGGAATTATTCGCAACATTTATAATCTAGCTGCACCTTAAGACGAAAACTATCAAATTTCTTGACTAAACATAAAGATGTAAACGTTCTATACATTTTTACTATTTGTTAACACATTTGTAAAAAAAATATACAAATCGGTATAAATTCGCTTCGAAATTCTCGGTGGTGTTTTACGATGACCGCGAATCGATAAGAAAACATCGAGGCGAGCCTAACAAGTGGTACCCTAACAAAGCTGAAGATATACAACGTTGGCTATTACAAATATACAACGCCTGGTATCCTGCTGTAGAAAGATTTTCATCTCACCAGCAAACTTTGCACGTTTTCCCAGTGTAGATGTAACAAAAAGTTTCTGATTCAACTCTTAGAATTCCAATACTCTGACGTTAATATTGTTTATGCGTATTGTTTCAGTGTGCGTATCAATCTTTGTAGAATCTTTTCCTACACCGCATCCGGAGGTACAAAGATCGTTATGAATCATCCATTCTAAGTACACTAATGACGCTTTTTTCTTTTTAGAAAACTACTCAAGCAAATGATATACAAATTTTAATCGATAGATTTATATATCGATATAAGGATATATTTATTAATATCATAAAATAAGTTAAGTTAGAATAGAGTTCCAATATATTTTGTATAAAACCAATATATCTAGTTTATAATCCTATTTTAAGTAATAGCTCCTTAATTAATCTATTAACAACAAAATGAAAATATCGTAAACATAAATTTAAATACTGTTCCTGAAAATTAATAACGACAGAAGGCGTTAGAAGAAGAACAACACTTTATTGAAGACGCATCGAGGATCGTCTGATGAGGTTCGACCATGTTTTTATCTGGCGGCTAATGAAAGGGAAAATAACACGGGAGTTAGAAGGCATGCGAATGTCAAAGCAAGGCCTGTAACTCGTCAGGATCGAGAAGAACATACGACACTCTGTTACGAGCGGTAGATTCTAATATCTCGCACTCAGTTGTACAGAGCAAACAGAAATACATCTCGAAATATTTCGGTTCGATGTTTCTTCGGGTTGAAAGTATTGTTTGTGCATTTACGATTGACACTACCGCCTCAATTTCTATTTAATCATAATTAACTACCAAATAACATCGATATTTAATACTAACAATAAGAAGAAATTAATATACATATAATTTAAAAAATATACTTTCTTATATAATTAAACATACTTTCCCAAGTTATCTTATTGTATCTCAACTTACATACCGAATTTAAAAACATTTTGTTCTCCGAAATATATTCATACCTCGCTTCGGGGTTATCAACGCGCAACTCACCTTGCATAATGTGCGCGATGATATCATCATTGCTATTTATAAAACGAAGGGGATTTTGATAACATAGGTTGACTTTTCGTGCCCTTGATCTTATGTTACAGTCGGTAATAAGATGCAACGAGTTCTTTGCCATTGGGATATTAAGTATATTAGCCATTAACTTTGAGAATATATGATGACAGATATTAAGACAATAAAAAATATTATATTTTTAAATCAATTTGCGTGATTATCTGAATATCGCGATTATTATGTGCAAAAAATTAATTACATTTTTCAACGGTCTTGTAATCAGTCCGCATGATTATTCGAATACACGTTATCATATCATATGATATCATACATGAAAATTTTTTGTCGATGTAAAATCATTGTATTCACAGGATTTCAGAGTCTATGAAAGTGATAGAAAGTCTTTTTCTGCGTTACGGTATTCTAAGTCTCGTTATTCGAGTTCTATGTATCCACAGATTGATTTAATTAATTGCCTTCTAAAAGGATTCGTAATCATACATCGGAGATAGGTTGTTGGACGACTTCGCTTTTTTAAGACTTATTATTACATAGTTAACGACGGATTCCACACGAAGGAAACGGTTATATTTTTACATCACCTAAAAACTCGTTCTGTAAATCGAAGCTCTAATAGGAAAGCCAGCTTAAGGAATTCGAAGAAGCGGGGGAAGCCCCAAAATTTAGCCGGTAATACACCATATCGAGCACACGATGCGACAAAAAATAAAGCATGGAACGGAATAGCGCCATATGTCACGGAATACCGTCGTAATGAGGGGATCCAATTTAGCTGGAATCCAGTTAGCTAAAAATCTCGAACTTGCTTTTCGCGAAGAAAAAATGTCGTATAGATATATAGTTTAGAACTTTTGTGTCGTTAATTGCACACTCAAAAGTACACTAGTAAGTCAGCCATTGCCAGCTTTAACTTCTGCCTCCTTCCTGTTCTGATTCGTCCTGTTCTAGCAGCAGCTCATTGGTGCTCTAAATATAGTCGCCTTTATCGTAAGTTTATCGTTATCAACTCAGTTCTCGACGCACGCTTGAAAACGTTACCCGTTAGACATATTCCCATTTTGGAGCAAGGTAAACGACACCTTTCAACGGAAATGCTCTTACTCAAGTTCGCCTTTCTTTTAATTAATAGATTATCTGCGTAATATGAGTTTGAATATTAAAATATTCATTCAAGTTGATTTCTACGTTTTTATAAATATCACTTTATATACGTATTTCCTAATAATTCTTTATCACGTTTAATTAATATATAATACAATTTCAATTCACTAATAACTGTATGATTATAATAACTGTGCGATATAATTAAATTATTTGATAAAAATTTTATATATTCAATATTTTTATACATTCAAATATTAATTTTTAAAGTAAATATTAATAAGTAAATATTAATAAATATATTTAAAGTAAATATTAATAAAACACTCATCTATTTCTGAGACTCCCTTATAACACGGGGAGAGTGACATCTGAGTCGACTCACTAAGTTATATTATTCTTAATGCATGTTGTCTCGCATGGCGCCGTCTATTTATATTTGTTCTCCAGTTGATAAGATGAGCGACGTCGCTGTATTCCACTCGAACGGGCATCAAATTAAATAATAAACAAAAAAATTGTACGTAATGATAACACTCCCGCCGTGTTTTATTTGAAAAATTGAAAAATTATTCGATAAATTGTGGACAGTAGTCCGCGTGTCATCATATACCAGACTTTCAGTGATATTGTGTATAATGTGAGGTCACGTTCAATTGCTCGAGTCATGATAGTGTCGTAAATTATGCGCCTGCTTGTGTGTGTGTGTGTGTATGTTCCACGTGGAACAATATGCTATAGAAATCTGTATAATCTCCCAGCATTTCTACGTTTTAATCATGAGGTTTTATTGAAGTGCTATCATTATTTCTTAATTTTTTGGCAAGATAATTAAATAAAATTTGTTTAAACCATGATCATACATTACAAATTCATTCACATATTTGTATTTTCTTTTTAATTACTTACTTAAATATTTAAGTAAATAATTAAGTGACTTAGTATCTGTGTTAATATCTTTTAATAAAGTCGTGAAGAGATTTGAAAGACTCTCAAGACTTGAACCCAACGGAGTTCATAAATTTCAATGGGTACTCATTAATATCTCATAATTTATCTTAAATAAAGTTAAAATAAAGGATATTTCGAGCACCCTATAGATTCGGCGTATTCGAGGTAGACGACGTTCGTTCATTTCCATGCAACTCCACGTAACCCATAAAGCAGTTTCAATGGCTACCGCTAGTGTCTCGGGTAGGAAGCCTGTGCATAATAAATTTCTTATCCCGGCGCTCCATTGAATCCTGCGTCTCCTCTTTCATGCGTGGCACGTGCTTTTCGACCCTCAGCTGCCATTTTTCCTCGTGAAGTCTTCAGGTATCGTCGTTATTCGAGCACGTGTCCCCTCTCGATTATCCTCTTCTCAGCTTCCGGTCGGAGGAAGGCATAAAATAAAAACTCACTTCTAAACGGAGAGACAAACGCTGCTCTGCATTGTGCTTTGAAGGTTCTGAATGTTACGGGAGAATAATTATCCACGGGAGGTGGTCAGTGAGCATTACATTGCGGTTTAAAAGTGTGAAACCGACATTTCTAAATTTACTTCAAATAATTCAGAAGATTTACTTTGTATTGCGTAGTCTTTCTCGTAATTATTTGTAATTATTTAATTAATAATTATTATTATTATTATTATTATTATTATTACTTATTATTATTATTATTATTATTAATAATTATTATTACTTTTATTATCTTTAAATTGGCACAAAGCTACAATAACAAAATTTAATTTCTTAGGAGAGCACAGATGGTTTAACGCTTTAAACGAGGATTATAGATAATAGTTTTTATCTATATAATTCCATTTATCCATTTTTGCTTGTCTGCGATCAATAACGAGAATGATATCTACGAACACCTGCAACACATGCTAACAAAAGTTTTGCTGATCGCATATAATTTGATCAGCACATCGCGCGGAACTGCCGTCGGCCACCTTGAACATTGTCAGCAGATAATATAGAATTTCAAGTGTCATCGGCTTTAATTAATTCAATCATACGACACTCATCGTCGCGATAAAGCATAACCTTTCACGTTGTTATTAGCACGCGGACAATATCAATAACACTATTCTGAGAATCGATGTTTATTAACTGTAATAGAAATTGCTATCCAGTACGTTGCAACCGCACATTCAATTAAACGACCGACTACAATTAAATCCAGCAGTCCCCATATAATTTCTTCAATTAACGCAATCTGCGACAAACTGCTCATTATGTTAATTAATCCCGCACAATCTCTCTGTCGCAGTTATTAAATTCAGAGTATTGCGAGAACACAATCGTCACTCTCTTCTGGATTTCACATAAATCGTCCTTTCAGGATCATTCGCTGATCCAGCAAGATCTGCGAATCTGCGAGATTGTATCGAGATTCGTGATTGCGAATCCGTTGAGAAACCTCTCAAAGGATATTTCCTGGCGGGTTGTTACTTTCGCGCCACTTTCCCGACGCGAGACAATGCTCGTCACGAAAGCCATGAGAGACATAATTGTTGCCGAACGACGCACATTTCACACGCTCGGTGGAAAATCATGTGACTGGAAACCGCGAAGTAAGGATTTGACGGCTAGCAAAACGTCACCCACGCGTGCGACTTCTTCTCTTATATCGCGAATTGTCACACGGTCCGGTTTACATAATTTCGATCTATAACAGGAATAACTGTTGCGGATTGGGTAACGAGCTCGTTTCTGCAAGCACGCGGATACTATTCTACTTGGGAAGTCCCGACGTTTCACAAAAATCGAGGAAAATCATTTCTGTCACAGCTGGTTTATCGTTTTTAGATGAGAGATTTCGAAATAATTGAATCAGAATAAGAAAATGTTAAATAATTGCGCGTGAAAAAGAAACTTCTCGGCGAGTTGTGGATTAAATTAAATAAAAAAGTTGTCTTATATTGCAGTATACAATATGGTTCCCAGAATTCATTTAGAGAATAATGCACTTTATAAATTATAGACATAGCCAAATAATTAATTTTCTTGAGAAACAAGCTGAAATTCATAGTTTACTTATTGATGGATTAATTAATTAAGAGTGGCAATCCTTCATCCTGTCTATTTTAATTGGCACATGTAATTCAAGTTTGCATAACGAACTCTTATATTTTATTTTCATGCTGAGAACCTCTATCTGCTGTTAGTCGTGAAGGCGTCGGTTTTCACGGTTCGTCTTCTTGTCGGAGAGAAAACGACGCTAAATCGAGCGTGTCGAGTTCAACTGCATAGTCTCTGAACCCATCGCCCCGAGGGCAGGAATTCTACGCGAGGGTCAATCAGTGTTACTTGCATTGCCGGAGTCAAACATTTCGAGACGACTGATCGAGATTTCTTAAAAATATCGTTAAATATATCTGATTTCAAGCGGAGTCAAACATTTCACACTACAACGATTCTATAAAAATAAAAGGTAAAATAAGTTCCTTAAAAACAGGAACTTATTGCCTCTTTGTTTATAGTCCAGTATATTCTCCACTTGCAAGAGACGGAAGTAAACCTTTAATATTGCTGCAATGCTATTGTTACGTAGTTTATGTTCTATTTCCACGGAACAGTAAACTGTTCCATTTGGGTTATAAAATTGAGGATGCTACATTGCATGAAGTTGATGGTGGTAATAATGATGACGAGGCAATGTCATGTAGTGTGGGTCAAGATTATCTTGCGATCTCCTTTTATGAATTACCGTTGTAACGGCAGATTTATCCACTTTATCGACAATGTTTTCAGCGTTTTGTGAATTCAAAATAAAAAAAAAAATTATCAATATTAACCACATGAAGAAGGCAAATAATGTCTAAATTATTCTTAATTGAGTTTTCATAGTAATTGACAGCAGATGTCCAATGATATGTCTAACAATCTTGACATTAAATCGTAATTAATCTGACATTATTATTACACTCTGGCAGACATTATTATTATCTATGCTAATCTTCTTTAAAACATCATTTAATGAATCTAATGTGACAACTTCGAATCACATTGATAAAGAACAAAGAGATACACTCAAAGCACAATAGATTGAAAATCTGATTTAAAAAAATCTCGAGTTACTACTAAGAAGCTAATGATAAGACACGTGCGTAAACAGATTCGTTAATCGATACCATATTTATATGTACGTTGTACGTTTCTGCACACTGCACTCGCATCCTGATAAGAAGCCACTCGCGAAGGACCCCACAGAAGCACGCCTTCTCAAATTCGCTCGCTGAAGGATCGGCCGTGTCCGGCCGCGGACGTCTACGAATATCTGACAATTGACACCCGTTTCCGGTCCTTCAAGCGACGACAAAGGAACAGCGATGTCCTAAAGAAGAAAAGGGGGCACGTGCCCTCATCGCGTGCCCCGCTTTTATGCTGTGGCCCGTGTTCTTCGCAATGTGTTCTCGGTACATGGAACATAATACGGTCATGCTGGAAAGCTTCCTTCCTGCGAACGCGCGCCGTCGTGTGTAAGCTCCTTCTGGAGCCATATGGTATCGAGGCTTCTTTTTCCTCGCGTAAGATGAAAGCGAAACCGCATGTTGTTACTACTCGTTGCACGGGCGAGAGAATACGCGTGCCGTCACGAGGATGCAATTCGCGTGATAAATGTGCCACGAACGGTCATTCTTTAAGCCGGATGCATGACTTTAAACATTTTTCGCCAATTGATTTTGTAATCAACAAGAAGTATCCTGTAATCGCTTTAGTTGCTCTTTCCTATTAAATCAGTATTTTCCAACAAATACCGACTAACAATAAATCAATATTATAATTTCCTACTCAGCAATGTAACTGTTACAACATTTGTTATGTTACATTGCTGAGTGGGAAATTATAGTATTTGATATAACTGTTTACCAAAGGTAGAACAAAAAAATTTAATTAATATGTTGATAGACACACATATGACATCTAAATAAGTTATATGAAAATTTTTTGGATGCTTTTTGAGCATATCTAATATAATTTTACATAGTATCAATGACAAAGTAAATTGGCAAATTAAAAAGTACAAGCTTACAATTAGATATATATGTACGTACATACATACTAATATCGTACGTCATTCATCAGTAATAACAAAGTCATCATCTACTCTAGCGAGTTGATGATAATGATGTACGTGCACTGCATTATTATTGAATAAATGGAAATAATACATTACAGCAATGTATTATACGGAAGCAGAATTAATTACAAAAATTGCTACATGAAATTTCTCGACGCACAAAAAATTTCTGCGAAGATTTCTCTCGCTCACACGATTTTAATTCACTCTTAAAATCTTGCAAAATTTAAAATGCGAAAGAAAGTTTTGTTAGTGTTCCTGGAAATTAACAAATCATCAATCGACAAATAGAATGTAGCTGTTTATATAAAACACCACCAAGAGTAATTTCCATGATCAATGGAAATACCACAGACAGTTGGTTCACTTCCATCATTTTTTTGGGACAAGCTGTGTGTAGTGGACCGACGGGATATGGATCGTTTTCGAGTTTACATCCTGTCGCCTCTCGAAAAGCGGAACGGACATAGTGTCGCGTGCCAGCTTTGCGTTTTTAAAAGAATAAGACAGCTGTGGCAGAATGTCTCCCTTTTGCGAAGAAAGTGCCGCCGCGCTGCCCAACTCTTAGAGCACTCTTCCCGAAGAATATTCCGAAAGTATTTTGTTACAAGGAAAACTTTCGTAAAGATGTAGCAACATCTCGTTATAATGAACAAATATTGTTTAAAAAATAGATAAACTATTACCGGAAGGTGGAACACAAGGAAGTAGAAACAGAAACACTCACTAGAAAATTATTTTATCCGTTGCATATCTTATTATGTGCAAACATTAGCACCATCGCATTTTCGATCTTCAATTCATTAACTTGCAATAAAAAATGATTACATATGCATGTCAGAATAGTTTCTTTTGTTTCACAAGATGCGTGAAAGCGGTGCTTCCCTGGAGAAACGCTATGTTATCAACAACATACAATTATACAGACATATAATGTTGCTTTGTGCACACTTAATGCAACAATCTAACAACTTTCGTAAAACGGATGTTCAAAGCCAACTCGGTACAGTTATTCGTGACTGAATTGTTCATACAATTAGCAAACTAAAACAAACAGATAAAGAATTGTTTGTACGTACTTTTTAAATCAATTATATCTAACAGCGGAAATGAAAATATGCCGCAGATTACTCATTAACCGTAGAAAGATTCAACATTTCCAAGTATTATTAAAAATAAATTGCAAGCATTTCGCAAGAGATATAGTTTGTCCGCAATTTTAGATTTTCTAAAATTAGCTTTTAACTTAGAATTAATTTAACTTAGAATTATAATAACATTTGTTAACAATTATTTTACAAACAATTTAAAATTGTTTTTATTACAAATATAAAATATAATTTATGTCGAATATTGCGGAATATTCCTTGTTCGATATTTATTGTTATTTGCAGTATTACTAAATTATGTGATTTCTTTAATTCAGTTAATATTCTTTTATTTTTCAATTTTATCCTTTTGGAATTGATAGATTATTTACATACATTTATTTACATACATTTAAGCATGCTGTTTTGATTACCTATACTTGTAGCCTGATCCGGCACATTAAGGGAAGTAGAAGGTCGGTGACAGACGGTCGCAGGTCCGTATAATTGGTCCTTCCTCTTCTGCTGATTGTTTTAAACGAGAACAACTCGACCAACTTTAAGTCCCCCGTTACTAACCAACACGCGCGCGATTATTAGCGACACACAGCCGCCGTGCGTGGAATGCTCGCATCCGGTTTGTAGACTGTGGAAGAGCGACAAAGCATCTTCTATGCTGGCCCGTAGATACGGCTCTAATCTCATCGAGCATGTCACGCTAGTGATCTCTCTTGAAATAGGGAAACAAGTATAGTTATCATACTTGCGACTCATCATATGCCTTTCCGGAAGACAAATTAATGCGTAATTGCGATCGCGAAGCATCTTTGCTTCGCTGCATTGGCGTATGTATTAATTTACGTCATAGCTTTGTTAGCTTTTATAACAATATTCTGTGTTTCCAAATATATTTGTTATTTTATAAAATTTTATACTGAGACAATGTGTTGTACACTTCATATTATCGTATTTTTTTCTCATACACTGTAGACTTCTACTTTAAAAAATCAAATTGACTTAATTAAAAGTTAACATTATTGATAATTAATAATGATTTTATTAGAATAAGTATTGCAAACACAAAGATACCTAAAAGAAAGCCTTGAAGATACCTAAATGTAAGCTTTATTTAAATTGAACTTTTTAGGCTTGTTCAATTGTGTAGATTAATTCAATGACTTAAATTTAGCTTTACGATTAGTCACAGTTTATAAACGGAAGTTAACATACTATTAAATTTGAGTCCAATTAAATGCATCTACTTCAAGTGTTGATTGGAAAGCAAGCAGAAATATTTAGATGCACAATTACATTAAAATAATTTTTAATTCTTACTTAACTTTATTTTGCATAAATATTGCATTGTTAAATTTTTTAAATATAAACTAACCTTTTTTTTAAATTTATTTTACTGCAAAAGCAATTGTCGTAAATTAATATTCTAAATTATTTGTATATCATAACTGACTTAACGATAGCATCATTGTTTATAAATCTAACCTAGATGTTCTATTTTTCTGACCTATTTAGTCGACACTATTGTGTGAGAGTGATAATTTATCTTCTAAAATGTGTGATGCAGAATACAGTAATATACAAGCTGGCACTCATCGTTAGATAGTGCGTTCTTCATGTACGTAACATGCGTGCCGAAACATCTATTAAAGCTTTTCGTCTGCTCTCAAGAGTGTTAAAGATATAATTTTAGTAGAACAGTAGTGGATTACCCAACCAACATAAACAATTTATTACTAGGTAACATATCCTATTATACAGAGATGGAAATTAATGTTACCTTGTAACGCTTATCGTTACTCTTTTTTGATAATAAATTGGTAGCAGTATTTAAATTATAGTGCTATAAATATTTATCTAATTACATTATACTTATATTATAATTTAGTAAATTAATATTTTTAAAAATCATGAAAAAAATACGACTCGTTAGTTTTTTTTTTTAAGTAACGGTAACGATGCTACCGATGTTATAACTCAAAATTTGTTATTTTTTTAGTTATTTTTTTCTTAATATTAATAGAATAAAATTAAACATAAAATTTTAGTCCTTTTTTTTTAAATTATAATATAAATATAATATATAAATTATAATATAAATATGATAAAACTATAATATATAGATATTTATAGATTTTTAGTGTATAGTGATTTTTAGTATAATTTAAGCGCTGTTACCAATATTTATTTTCAAAAAATTAACAGCAAAGTAGCACAAAATAACCCAAAATTACAAGTAATGCGTTACTTCCCAACCCTGCTATATATAAATATTACATTTAATATATTAAAATATTATTTTGTTCTGTAATAATAACAAATATTATACAGTTTGAATTAATAAAGACAATATTTTTATATATTTACATTAGCAAAAATATATTTATAAGAACTTCTTGATGTTTAATGTTAAATATCTTTAAAATTATGTCTTTTATCAAAAATTTTTGCTAAAAAAATTAAACATTAAAATCACAAACACCGTTAAATCATAACAAAGCAGCGCATAACTTATGAAAAAAGACAAAGAAAAATAAGTTTGTCATTTTTTCACGATATATATCGAAGCGATATTTGACGCCACTCTATAATTTTTCTGCGATATATCATTTTTCGCAGTGATACGGGCGTATGAGATAATTCGCGAGAGTCACGAAAGGGCTCAAAGGGAGCATGGTCGTACATCCGCACACACGATCACGGCCGCTGTTTTTCCTTTGTGTTCCTTCGTCTTTCGTCCAATCACGTCGCCACGCTTCGTATCTCGACCGCCGACTCGCCCTTGTTCCCAGTCAATGCACCGACGAAGTCTTCCGCTGGACGCACACCTGACTGCGGCCAGCGTAACCGCGACGATAACACCGACAAGGGCGGATTATCGTGACTTAAGGTACGAGAGTTATCATGAATAATTCAACGTCGCGCCAGGAATCGCATGCCATGAAATTTATACGAAAAGGGACCTTACCAATTTCTCTTTGTCAGCAATAATTTAAATCACATTTCTAGTTTCACATTTCTCTAGAAAAATAATATCAATAAAACAGAGTTATTTATGACGGAAAAATTTATTTGATTTTTAATCTTTAATTACCCCGATTTTATGTAACGATTCGTATAATTACTGTCATTATTTGAGTGTTGAAACTACGGAAATAGCTTGTCTCTGAATCGGCTAATTGTAAGAATTAGACATATCAATCGTGATTTCAAAAATCATTTCTTTCGTGACAACATCATTGAGATTTCAAATTATTGTTTACGAGTCGAAAATAAGCAAGTGACGAAATACAATGACGTTCCGTCTCATTTAACCCATCCTCTTGACTTCACTTGACCAAGTGTCAATAAGTCTTATACGCTATGAAGAACAAAATTCATCACAAGAAATTTAACCTTGATTTTCAATGTTTTTTCGAATCATTAAATTCCAAATAAGTTGAAACATCATATTATTTTCGATTTTTATCGTAAATTAAAATTTTCCTTGATAAACGATCATTCAAGGCTCATATTATTAAAAAAACGAAGAAATAAACACTTCCTTCGATAACGTCGCGGAGGGATTCAGAAAATGCAGGTGCAACGTGCACCTGCAGTCAATAACTTCCTTTTTATGCAGTTGCAACCACACCTATATATAGGCTGTCGAACGCGAGACTTCGATGACGTATATCTTACCGAACTATTTCTAGAGGTTCGCCGTAAAACTAATATTGGTGTCGTAATAAGCTGTGAGTGAGTTCGACGAGTTCGTTGCACCGGAAGTGTCGTGTTCGTGCTTTAACTCTTTCGTCGAGGGCGTAGGGAACTACGGAATTGAGGCAGTTTGTCCGTCAACGATAAAAAAGGTACTCAGGAAAATCATTCTTTCTCTTATATGATGTTTATCACTATTGTATCTAGTCATGAATAATAAGATTATTTCCGCAGAAAAATAATTTTCTGTAACACCACGTGCGTTGTGAATGATGAAGATACATTTCATGATAAATTGAAACTCGATAGAAATATTAAAATTGATAAAATTTGATTTAATTCGTTGGTTATTATATAAATATAATTTTTTTCTACATCACCCGTTACATCGTAGGGAAAAGATACATGATACCGCTGTGGCGCCACATTAGTCATTATTAAAGTTACAATTGATTATGATGCTTAACGAACGGCATTTTTCATTCACTCGAACAATTCTGTGAGATAACACTAATTAATTTTGAACGTCCTATTCATAGCCATTAAAAAGAACGGATAATATACTGATGCCATATACCCACAATTAGACTTATTTGTCACCACTTATATCAATCCTATATTTATGTAAAACATGTAACAACGTAAAGTCGTTAAAATCATTAAGTTAAAATTAAGAAAGTGTATATACAAATAAATAAATTTCAATAAAGATTTAATTTTAGGAGAGAGAGAGAGAGAGAGAAGATAAAATACATTTATATTTAAATTAATAAATATTAAAATTGTATCTTATATATCTTATATAAAATCGAATAAACTGCATCCTGACACCCGATACGTAGCCTATAGACGATATGTCATGGTACTGGCGCCGTGGCTGTTATTACGTTGTTTAACTCATAATACGCCGTAACACGTACGCTACTGCACCATGTATTACAATCGTTTACGCGTTTCAACGATCCGGTTCACACGTGTGCGTGTACAAAGCCGGCGCTCACATGTGCGCGAGACACGCTGACCGTCGCATCGTCATATCTATGCATCACCATGTGCATCACGTGTAATGCGCGTTCGATCCGATTGTTCGAGACGATAAAACGTGTATCGAGACACTAAATATGGCGCGATAGTTTAATTACTTTTAATCAAAGATCTACATATTACTTTTTTCTACACTATAATGTTTTGTGCATTATCTCATTATAAGAAAAGAAAGAAAAAGAGTAACATGAGATTTAAAATATTTTTTACATAAATATATGAAAATTATAGCAACTTAGATTACATGAATTAAATAAAAATTTGTGACATACCTATAAATTAAAAATATAGATTGATTTTAGAAATATTGACATATCAAGATGATCATTTTTATGCATCTTATTGTTAGTAGTCTTTTTTTTTCCTCATCCTAATCGTTATCTTCAAACAATTCTTTTTTTATCTTAAATTGACATGAAAGTATTTTATATCAATTTAAAATAATACGCTTCGATATTGAATCGTTTCTACAGTTATCAACTCTCATCTCTTCCGGTCGATCTGCTTTGGACCCGTATACTATCATATTTGTATGAGACACATAGAATTTCCGGTTGTTTTGAATCCTTGTATAAGTCTCATCCGGTCAGCTTTTGAATATCGGACAGACGGTCCATTCTCCGGATCAACTGCTTGCATCTTATTCAATATGACATGCAATCCTGTGCATCTCGTTGGTTGACTTCCAAAGGAAATGCAATTCACTCCCATATTACATATATTCAGACATTTAAATTCATATCTAAATCCATAAAATGTCGGATACATTTATTTATGTATATGTTTAAACGCAAGCAGTTCTCAATTTCTCCTGAGAATATATATATATATATTGCGAGCACGAGAATATATATTAATATATTTTATTATAATAAATTATATAAATTGTTTATTTTTAATTTGTCTATTTTATTGCTTGTAGGCACTATTCAGATTTTCGAGCAAAATTTCGTTTATTATTTCAGTTATTCGTTCTCTCCTTTACTTTATTATTCATCGTTAGAACATAACTTCAGGATTTTCTACATCGCCGAGAAATAAACGAAGCCCACGCTCCTTCCGATTCCCTCAGACTTCTACAAAAAAAATCTCGCGCGGTGATAAACTGGCCGAGTCCATAAAACGGTACAGATTGTCAGGGGTCAGTCGCATGACAGTTATCGTCAGTGATGCCTCTCGTATTATGCGGCCGAGAGTTTCTCCCGGTTATTATGAAACAGCAACGGAACCGAATCGACGTAGGCAGTGCGTCGTCGAGATGCGGCGACGCTACCAAGCCATCTGGCGCACAGTGCTCCCATTCACTCTCTTCCGATGTTCCGACCACCCTCTCCCGCCCTTCGTCGTCGTTGTAGTAAGTTTCTTCATTCGGCTTCCCCTTTCTCGTTCGCCGACGCGCCGACCGCGGTATATCACAGCGTGATATCAACGCTTGCCGAGCCGCCGCGATAACCATGTTTGCGTTGGCTCGCCGCGCGTGGAATTATTGCGACCAGAACAAACGTTACGTCCCGGTGGCCTTCATAGTGCGATCAGTACGATAGCACTGCGATTTCTGTTTGCTTGAAACTCGTACCAAAAACGTGTGAAAACGCCGTATCATTTGATATACTGCTATAAATATAAATGGATAGAAGATAAATTATATAAGAAACACAAAATTCTACGTTTCCAGCTGGTCTCTCTTTAAAACAAAATGTTTCTGCACGTGCAAGAGTTGACCAAAGTGTACGACAAAGAACTATACGTCCGGAATGTGTACATTGCGAATGTTCTTTCACTATGTGTAATTTACAACCAAATGATCGGAGCAAAATAAATGGACAAAGAGGTGAGAGCTTTTAAAGGCAATATCGAGATCCCTCTATCTTCAAACTTCGCGTCCTTGTCGATTGCCATCGATGCCGATCAATGCTGTTCCTTCACGCGATTCCACCACAATTCGGTATTCACAATAATTCGCTTTCACCACGATATTATTACGTTGTGCATCGTCTACAGAACGGATGATCTGCGGTTTCACACCGCGGTCAAGATGCACGCACGCGTCCTCACTCGTCCCGGGTGTTCAACTTCTCAGAGTCGCAACGAAGGGAACCTGTTCGCACATCATTATGCTTTTGGCCGAAGTGAGAGAAGATCCGATCCCGGGATCTCACATTACTTCCTCACGACCGCAGGAATTAATCATTTCATCCTGTATCCCGTCGCACTGTGTAATTTTTCTTTCGTCAGGCCTGTCCGCACACAATTGTTTTCCTTCCGTACATCGCAAAAAAGGACGTACCGTTATGAAAGTGGACTTAAAAAAACCCACTTTTCAGTTGTAAAAAAATAGACTAAATGAACAAACACACAATTTGATATTTTAATGCTTACGGATTCAAATGAGTTACTTAAATATTATTGATACAAAGACAATTAAAAAAAAATGAAGTCCAATTTCTAGTCAAGCCGATGCAATACTTTATGCATATACTTTTATTACAATATTGTAATAGTAGAATCGATAAAAAGGCAAATATTCCGTAGCATTTTATACGTGACATTATTTAAAAGAGAAATGGAATTATGTAAGATTATGAATAATAGAGCTTAAATGTTTTTCTCTTTCGATCACTATGTACCTCTTCGCGCCTATACTGCATTGTATCGTGTTGTTGGATCATTATAATGCGAGATCTATAAAGACTGGCGGAGCTGTAAGAATTTTAAATGTAACAATCAGCATTGTTCGGCATCGCGAGAAACTTGACCATCTGTACTGGAAACTCAGACCGCAATTGTCAAGTGGCCAGATGTTGAATGTACATTAAACAGGAAAAAGCTAAGAAAAGACCTTTAATTGTAGAAACAAAGACACGAGACGAATGACTCACGAATTGTTGCATAATGTGACTTTTGCAAGCAATCACCTTTTTAAGAAATAATTATGATATTTCATTTCGAAATATGTCTTTGTTCTTACAATTCTACATCTCTCGACAAAATTGTAATCTTTAATTTACTTTCACATTTTCTCAGTTTTGTAAATTCATCGAATGTCTTGTGAGGCAAAGGACATTCAAGAACGTTCAGGGCCATACTTAGCATGTGATACATATTTTTTCAGTTGTGACACAATATTGCCAGACATACGATGACTTTCGAGATGACAGGCTTCAATACTTTCCCAATATGAGCAATCAAGGACATTCAAACGGATTCCCAGAATGCAATTTCTCGTCCTACGCTATGACACGATTGGATATTTCGTAGTCTCGTGGTGACACAAGACCTTCTGTCGCTTTGGTTGGCAAGTAGCCGATAGTATATTGCAAATGCATTGGCACGCATTTGCACGTAATAGTATGCACACGAGACTGTAGACGCCAACGTTAAATGTTCTTCGAAGAATTCTCTCCGCGAACCATTCGTATCCGTCTTTGATTGACGGTTACAACAACTGATTCCTGAAACTAATAAATTCACTGCAGAAGTTCCTTCTATGTAGTAATCTGAATAGAGTCGTCAATATTAATCAATGCTTTAGTATTTCTTTAAAAAGACGATGTATTCATGATATTTCTCTCTCTCAGAGTTATTACTGAAATTATATAAAGATAAGAAAACGAAAGTTAAAATAAACATTATTACATCTTTATTAATTAACAAATATCACTGAGGCTAAAGAATTATCTTCGGAGTCTGATACGAATAAAAACATACAGACTGTTATAACACAAAATTATGTGAGCAGAATGTTATTGTTCACTCTTACAGAATTATTGCTTTTCAAACACGAATTGAGAAAGTTTTACAACGTTTTATATGCTATTCCCTCTTGTATGCTATTTATGATCCACGCTGTTTCTACCGTTTTTCGTTCTTTCACATTATTGAAGCTCCATTTTACGAGCGTGTAAAACATCTAGTTTAACGGCGCGTGCATCGCACTTTCGGATCGCCCAGTTTAACTAGGCAATAATTCGCAGTAGCGTGAATGAGTGTTACTCGCGAGATGAACACTTTCGCGTGTGCGAGCGTAGTCGGCTCCGCGAGTGCTTTCACCAGTAGCCCGTGACCAATCCCTGACGACATTCACGGCTCAAGAATTTTTATGATTCTCATGAATGAAATTCACTCGCTCTCGATTCGCTGATGACGAAATTCGCCATTCTTTTTCAATACTGTGTATTTCACATATACCAATAAATAAATATAAAACTATTTTATAAATAGTTTTTATAAATTAGTTTTATATAATATTATTATGTAAGTGGAAATCTGTTTATATAATATTATTATGTAAGTGGATATAAAACTACTCTTTATTATTTATTAACTTTTACCAATACCAATTAATATTAATATTTTATAATACTATTATAATATTAATACTAACTAATATTAATATTTTTAAATATTACATTCTTCATGAGCGTTAATTACCTAATAGTAAGAAACAAATTTAAAACGCTTAAGACGGTCAAACCTGGATCTTTGATGGCCAATCAATAATCTGCGTAAACGCAGTATTTACAGTTATTTAACTAAATAAAATGCGCGCCGGCACAGTTGAACTTTAAAACGCAAGTAAATCACCAACTTAGAATTAACATGATTTCACATGTTAGTGCTAATAAGATACCCCATTAATATTTTTATCAATATTGTCTGTATATACTAAAGTAATTCAAAGATTATAAAAGAACTTTTTGATACATTCTATCAAAACAAATTATCAAAATTTTTTTCATACCACATTGAGAGATTTCCTCAACATACAATGAAATCATCCCTGACTTTTACGTGGTAAGTTACATACAACGTCTGTTCAAGACACACTGATATTTTCATATATCTCTATAGTTTCACTACGTCTGCGTCATATCGCGTATAATCCGATCATGCAAAACGCTGAGTAATCGTCGAAACATACTTGAGAAGTGAATAAGCAACATATTGCATAATATGCCGATTATCTCGGGCGTTAAGTAACGAATTCCGGTTCACTGCCAACTCGAGTGTTAAATCGCGGATGTAGCGCTACGTTATTCCCGCGTGATAATGGTCAAGCATTTCAATTAGGAATTATCATGTAGTGACATTGAATAGGACGAGAACACTTGATCGGGCAAACCGGATGAGTTTTGCCAACTGAAGAAGTTCCGCTGAGGAACGATCTAGTTTCTAACCATCAATTCGTTTGTTAAATCTGTTTAGATCATTTTATATTTTTAACTCTATACTATCAAATAATATTATTTCACGTTTCGATATATGTAGACGTGATTGCG
Source organism: Crematogaster levior (assembly GCA_901521435.1). Classification (NCBI taxonomy): domain Eukaryota; kingdom Metazoa; phylum Arthropoda; class Insecta; order Hymenoptera; family Formicidae; genus Crematogaster; species Crematogaster levior. The sequence continues at coordinate 559,818 of CABEGB010000692.1, read as the reverse complement.
TCTGTAGTTATTTTTTTCTATAGAGATTTTGTGGAACCACTACTCCAAACAGCTGTTTTAATCCTTTTAAAACATTTATTTTCAAAGCTCTCATGTCCGATTACGGACGGAGGTAAATTCAAAAATTATTTTTAGAGATCCAGTGAGGTTTCTGGTAGTGTGATCAATTAGTGACATTTGTAGTTCAGCTTCTGCTTTTTTTTATATTGGACTATATATATATATATATATATATATATATAGATGTGCGTGTATGGGAGGGGGCATGTGTAGGCGTGTGTGTAAGATGGTAGAACAGCTTCTCTTTTTCGTTTATCTGCCTCGCTAGCGTCTCGACTCAATCGGCGGTTTTTCTACTGTCTTATCGGTGCCGTTTACCCGTTTTTCCACGAACTGTCTTTATATTCGTAAAGAAATAAAACTGGTGATTAGCGTTGTTCATAAAAATAGAACGAGATTCAAGTGTCGAACGAGATAACAGCACGAGCGCCGCGTAACTTTTTTACTCATTGATATTCGTCACGAAATATGAATGAAACGACTGATGGGTTCTCGCGGAGGTTTCGTTTGCAGAAATCATTTGAGAAAGTATATCAGAGAGTACGTCATTGCCTTAGAAAATGCATAATCATTCAAACGTTTCTATACGCCACACAATAAAAGAGAGAGAGAGAGAGAGAGAGAGAGAGTCTTGATAATGTTTTATAATATATTTCTTCTATATTATTATTAAAATATAAAATTTATCAAATCAGATCTCTCCATAAAACACCTTTCCCAATAACTGTTCTTCTTAAGAAATGGTTTTGTTTAAGTTCTAATTTTCATTTCGACAACCGTGACATTTCCGGATTCGATTGTTCTTATCACGCGCACAATTGCTACTTGTGTTGTTAACATACACATACATGCACACACTTCCGGTTGTAATCTTGAACTTACGGTCATCCGTTTCTTCCCCAACATGTGATAAAAGCATTGCGATACAACGGACTTCTCGATAATATTTCCACGTTTTCGAAGAAGAGCAGCAATTGTAACCTATATATATCTTAAGAATTACGTGTCTGAGGTAAAAATGTTTTTCTGATAAAAATTTTTATTTTTCACGTACGATTTGGTATCGTCTAGTGTGGATTTCCACGTGTAATCAAGATCACTTTCGATCCAGAAAGATCGTGGAGCACGTTATTCCAGTTATATCAACAATAAGAATCACTGATGATGAAAAATGGAGTAGTTGTGGTTTCTACTTTTTATCGTGTGACCAAAGTGTTTTCGGCGGCGTATGTTTGCTTAAGATCTTCCATTCGGTAAAGACCCTCAAGCCTTCAATCCACTCAAGCAGAAAAGTTCATCTCTCGTTTCCCTCAGAAATGCAGGCGGATAATAATCTATAATTATCTTCGACACGACAGAAGGAATGACACGCTACACGTTTGTTTTAATCCGTCCAAAATCTTAAAAAAAAAAGATTAAAAAAGAGTCAAGTGTACGCGTTTCTATACAAAAGATTTTATATTAAAAACTAGCATTGATTTGTTATGATTATAATTGATATATACATGTAATATAAACTATACTACGACTATACTATACTATACATAACTATAAAAAATCTCATGTATAAAATGATATAAATAATAATGTTTTAATGTTTTATATTTTGTTTTGTTTTTGTTTTTGTTTTTAATCGGAGAGTAAATTGATATAAAAGATTTCCAACAAGCAATTGATAGACCTGCCAATTAGACAGAAATACAGAAGAGAATATCATTTTCATACGGAAAAGTGACTTTTCTTCGGATAAGGACCTTTAGATGAGTTGCATCCTGATTACAGGCTATTATGAACCGTCATTCGTACGGGGCTTCATGGTGAAAAGTTTTGACAAAGACGTTGCCCGCTTTTTTTCTATATCTCTTTCCCGTGTTTCCATCTGCGTCGTGTCTTGTCATGCGGGTGAGGCGGCACCTAATAATTAACGCAAACACACAATTTTTATTGTGTGCTCGTCATCCCGTCTTCCAGAGCAGGAAGAGAAAAGGCAATGTTGGTCGTGAATCTACATTGGCGGAAAAGATGCCAGATGAACATTCTTATTCTCACACATACGTAAATATAATCCTGCGTACTTAGATGTCCCGAGGAACCTGAGATTAAGTTGATTACGCGAGTGGCGAAATAATGACCAATGATTCTCGAGTAAATGCCCGTGTAATTGCGAGTCTGAGCGGTACGACCACTTATAGAGTTAATCAGGATATATAACCGTAGGAGAAAGATATCTCCGCTGAATATCTTGTATTATTGCTGTCGCGTGATAGACGACTGGGCTATAAGAAATCAAAGTTTTTTCCGGTTGTTTTTATAAAGAAAACAAATTTTGGCTTCAACTATTTTCTGCTGCCGTGTTTTTCGAAAATATCTTACAATTGAATTGTTAATATGGATATAAAATATTGAAAGCACAATGACAAGCCAGTGTCACGTAGCAAAGTTTTGTTAGCTACGTGACCTTGGATTACGAGCACCTCGACGGGAATAAAAGAAGTCCTACGTAAATTCGACCTTCCTCGAGTCACCGATGCGAAAAGCTTCTACTCCGAGAAAATTATGGGACAATGAACGTTTTCGAAACCTACACATAATTCTACATGTCGTGCCAAAGATGATTTCGTCACTTTCGAGTATCATTTGCATGTGAGATGAATTTACTTTTTCTCTAAGAAAGTTAGTCAGATATAATAAGCAATTGAAAAACTGTTACGAAACTGTTCAAATATTACAATTAAATATCCAACGCGTTGCGACAAAGATTAGAAATAACTGACGATAAAATTCAACACAATATTGCATCGAAGTATATATTCGATAGAAATTTGGTATTCAGAGAAGGATAATGATTTAGCTTATCGGAATCATCCAACAGTAGAAACTGTAGAATCACAAAGATACCGGAAGCACGGTTCACAGCACCGGATATTGCAAGGACCAGGACAAGTCCGGTATTAAAAGCGTCACGAAATTTGAACTCATGTAAACAAAACGTACTTAATATAATATTTAGTCATTTGATGATGACTTGATATTTATCAATAACGAAAGTTAAAAGATCGAGAAACATATAGAAAGGGTGGAAACTAAAGAGATTAAAAATGCGCGACTACCAAACGACGGACTACCAAGTGCTTCTCTCACGTGTCTAATATTACAGTGTTAATTGCGAAAAATACGGAATTCAAAGTGTAATTGATTCAAGGTTCTCTGCAAACGTACCGCTTAATCGTGAACAATAAAAAAATTCTGCGTAAACCGGTAGTGAGCTCGATTAAGTGGATCCACCATGGCTACCACAGCTCGTTTAGTTTTTCACTGCGCATTGTGAACATGGTTGCAATATGTGTGACATCACGGTATGCGAGGTTCTCACAGAGAATTCTCGGTTCCAGTAACAAAAACTGCGGTATATACATACGTATCTTGTGCTTTGAAAATAAAGATTCTGTCTCTGCTTTTTATTATTTCTCATAATAAAAAGATATTTTTCGTCGTAATAAAGACTTCCAGAATTTATAGCATCACACACGAATATCTCATAATTAAAAATTTAATTTTAAACAATCGTGATCGTATAAAGTATTATGTTCAACCTGTATGTGGATACTTATTAAATTAAATTAAGTCAATACAATTATAATTAGAATGCGCTAATTAAATATCAACATTTTGTACTCCATTAAAAAAATGTTTGATGTATAATCATATACATCATAGAGGTGCACATCATGATATCTCGAACGGACTAACGGAAGTGGCTATATTCTGCGACGACCTTTGGCAACCCGCGTGCGAAACGGGTCAGACAAGCGTAAATACAATGAAAAGTCTTCGCCGCATAAACATCGAGGAGAATCGCACGTGTAATATCTAGAGCTCGAGTGGAAAGGAGGATAGTGACGCGAGTACAGTAAAATTTTTTAAATATGTCGACCTTGATCGTAATCAGGCGTGTAAAATTGCAGAAATGTTTAATCGTCCTAGAAAATTGCTGTACTTTGTCGCTTCCAACCGACTACATTAATTTAGTTTCATGGAAAATGTCTACGAGGGACCATTCTCTCTCAAATAATTCAATTTCCTCAAGTTACTACAACAAAATCATTATATTGTGTAAAAAAAAATAGATTCAAAGAAATATAATAGTTTTTAAGTGTGCTCAATATTTTTCAGGCTGGAGAAAAGGCGAGATTTCGGATGACAACATGTGTTCAGCGGCCTGTGCAGATGGTAAAGAAAAATATACCCTGCCTAAATGCCCCTTCCCGGGATGAAGTCTCGAGAGAGAGTCATGTTTCTGTTCGCGCAAAAAGGGACGCGAAACCGCACGACGCGTCGCGCAGTTACACTACAGTATAGGACTTCAGAAGCCGTGAGAAATTATGCGACTGTTATTGAAACTGATCCCTGTCACAAATATTTCAAATATTTCAACCCTTACAGCGCTTTTAATATTAATCAGTCTATCCTATTATAAATACATCATAAAATTATTAGTTCATTAATATTTAATTTAATATTTAGTTCTATTATATATATATATATATATATATATATATATATATATATATAAAGCATTTTATTGCTGGCATTATTGATCTATAAGTCTAATATAATATATGCGGCTCGTAGCTCACCAATTACATATGCCAGCTTGACGTCAACTAGTCTCCTTTCATTTGAGTTTTAATTTCTACTGGCAAAGAAAATGATCGTACGATATAGTTATATCTCACCAATGACTTAAAAATTTGGTGTCCCTCACTAGAGGCGCTGCCTGAGAAAGCGTCTCTCTCTCTTAGTATACTTATTATTGCGATAAATATTATCACATGCCTCGGTGGTCGAATTGGTATGACACCCGCACGGAATGAGGGAGTTCCAGGTTCGAATCCTGGCTGAGGTAATATTTTTCGCAATAAATTCTTCATCTTATAAGTTTAGATCTATTTATCCCTAAATGGAAATCGAATTTAGATTTCAAAAAAATTGGTGAATCACTGCGGTGTAAGTCTGACAAACCAAGTCGGCTCGTAGCTCACCAATTACATATGCCAGCTTGACGTCAACTAGTCTCCTTTCATTTGAGTTATAATATTAATCTATCACTTTATAATTATAACGCTCAAAACGAAGGTGTGACGCTTCGTGAATTACAGGACAGGAATATAATCAGGATTAAATACGAATCCATCAGGCGTTGTCATGTAGATACACACGTGGTCCAGCTGTTAATAAGTGCTCAGAAAACATACTGTTCTCATTTTCGTTAAACCGCTTTACATCACTTAGCAGACCGCCCGCAAATGCCATTTTGTTTTCCTCGTTTGCTTTATTGGATGTACCATGACTTTTTACACTCTCCCGCGTTGTTCTTAACCGTCTCCTACAGTCGACACGAAACTATCGCGCGTTATATAGTAATAGTCCTATCATACTTTCATTTGCGTTATACATCGATTGAATTATTGTGTTTACTATCAAACGATATAAAAGATATTTCTTTCCCTACTTATCAAATTTTCTCTCACAAGTAATTCATTACAATATAAAATAAAAGAATTCATTAAGAATATTAATTGGGAAGCGAACTTGTTCGTAATATAGAGTGTTGGAGGTCTAATAGAATTCCCAGTTTTCGTTCCCGAATTAATGATTTTACGAAACGATTTTAAAAAACGCTTCTGCCATAAATGGTAACCTACAAATGTGTGGGAAAATAATCACGGGTACTCACCTGTTGGGGCGCGGTATCAGCTGGGGAGAAGCTCGACAGGGCGGTTAAGGGTGCTAGGGATGCGCATGAGGATGCTCTCGAGGGTGGCGGTGTGTGACCGGGGGTAGGACTTCCGCTTCCGCAGCTACTCGCACCACCACTAGAAGAGAGACTCACGCTGTCCGCCCGCCCTCTCCACGGCGAGATCGACACGTGCTTCAACATTCCTCCTTGTTCTTATCTAGAATCAGAATCCACGAATCGTTTGCCGTTAAATCGCTAGCGTTGAACTGGGGGAAGAACAGTACAGCCAGTAGTACGATTATAACCGACTATAAATTTGATCAATTTGTTCTGATGATCGGCGCAATGATGATAACAGTTCTCAATTCTGTCATTTTATCAGACGTTCCTTTCACCTCTTTATCTATGATCATATTCAAAGAGTGCATTAAAGATCCGCATAGAAGATCAGTAATGGAAGCTTTAAATTGACATACACAGATATGTATATTTATAGTATTAGAAGGTTGCGATAAGTAATAATCTTACAACCTACTGCAAATTTAAATAAAAGACTACTTTGAGGAACGTTACAAGCGATACAAGTGAAATTGTCGCTCCGAGTTTCATTCGGCGTGGGTTTCCGCCAGTGTAATGTACTCTTAAGAGCATTTACTGGAAGTCGCATAGAACAGCCTACATTTCAATTAATCTCTTTGCGCGTTTCCTCTCGCAAGGTCGCAGAAAAACCGTAATTGGTGCGGCGGCCTTTCGATAAGTAGTGTCCAACTACTGTGATTGCTGGGTTGACAAACGTGGAAAGTGGGGGAAGCTCGTTTGTGGAAAAACCGGACGTTCCCAACGATATACTTTAAGAATGTCCGTGTAACTTGACGTCGGAGTGAAACCAGGCGATTGCAATGTCCGAAACGACATCCGCACACGCCTAACTTGTAAAAAGCAAGGAAAAGCCTACGCATTCGAGTAAACATTGAAGTCAGTCGCAGATACAGAAGTTCAAAGATCGCATATGCAATGTAAACGGATGCTCTTCCGTTAACTGCGGGATGTTACAGTGAGAGAATTTAATAAGAACAGTTTCTCTCTTTGCCTTTGTTATTACCTTCGTTATTTTTTTTATTGCATTATATTTATAATTGTTACTTGTACTATATCATATTATTCTTTATATCTTTTTTCAAACTCTTACATTAAAAAAATAACAATTTATTTTTTAAATATCTAAATTAACAAGCAATAAAAAATTATGTTTTTTAATATAAATTCAAAATAGAAATTCTTCTGTACAGTTCTGGAACATAATGCATATTAATGCATATTTATGCGCTGCAAAATTTTCCATTTAGAATTGTAATAGGAAACATTAGTGTTTCCTGTGATGTATCATCGATGGATGCGATGTGTTGCGGTCACGTGCATTCGAAGGACACATCGGCATGTCACAGACGCTGCGAGGGAAGGAAGCTCATATGCACATTTCTGATTTTTAAAGAGAGGAAAAGTGAAGCGGTATGTTGCGAATATCAAACACAAATTTTATATTATTTTCGGTTGTATACTCACTTTTACTCTAAATTCACAGTTGAGCAATCTGCACACTCGTAACAGCTCGCGCGTTACTACACGCCAAATATTCAAATTTCACGAATATGCGACATCGATATCATCCAAGTTCACTGTCTTAAACCAAAAAACAATTTACACGAGATGGTCACAACACACGAACGGATTCACCATCACGTTTTGTTGACAGAATGCATGAGAAGAGACTTTTGGCACGCATCTCGCCATATGATCTCGTGTACTAACGAATCGCTTCGCACATTTCACACGAAGCGTTATCGAATCGTTATTCAAAGAGACATTGCATAAACATCAAGCTGTAACGAGAGTCCGTTTTCTCTAAAAGAATTTAACGGAGTTTGAGAGGAGGTAAACTTGAGATATCAATTCTCGAGAAGCACCGCGATGTGCTCTCCGCAGGCGTTATGTCGCGACTGACGAACGCACGAGTAAACCGACATAGTAAGCCGTGCGCCAGCGAAACGGACGAGGCAGAGGAAAGAGAACGACCTTCTTGTGTAGTACACTCGACTGTATATTCGTGTATCCGTGTAAGTGCGTGTCTTCGTGTGCGAGGAACTGCGGGGACGATGACGGTACCAGCGTTTGCAAGAAGAAGGGCGTATATCCACGGAACCAGTCGTTCGCTCGAAGAGACAGACCCTACTCTCGCTTCTTCCTTGTGTCGTGGTGACGAGAATATGAAATGCTCACCTGGGTTAGGGAGGAAAGGATTAATGAGGTTGTAAATCGAAACGTGTAGGTTCAAGAAATTATAATTTATAAACATCACCTATTATTGATGTGTTTATATGTTTAGAATATAGAAAATTATTAATAAAATGTAATAAATCGCTGTCGCGTACTAATAAATATTAATTCTTTAATTTAATTTAATAATTTCTTTCAAAATTCCAAATTATATTTATCTCAAATTATATTTTATAAGTTATAAGCTAGATTATGATTACAAATATTTTCGTGTAATAATCACGTTATGTGATATATTTTTGTGTTTTTATAATATTTGTTATAAAAATTGTTATCCGTGGCAGATGTCACGCTAAGTAATTCGTAGAGATCACTATTCGAATCGGAAAAGCAATCTGAAATTGTTTTATTGCGTAAATAAATTAAGATTTAAGATGTGGCGCACTAAGTTCCGCGTTGTATTGTTGAAAGAGAAGTGAACTACACATATGGCAGCTGAGTTTCGCACTGTGGGGAAAAAGGTTCTCGATAGGTTCCTCGGTCGTTACAGATAAGCACGTCCGGCAATTTTATCTTCTATTAGTTGTTCCGCGTATAAGATTCTTCGCGGATTTGAGTCTGAGGTAAGAGATGTGTGCAAGAAGCTATTATGCAATAGCGGTAGCGCGTGCTCATTAAGGTAATCATCATTAAAGAACTAGAGAGTGTCGCGACAGCGACTTATCGTCCAAAGCATATAAGTTCTCTGTGAATTTTCCTCTCATCTATTTTTAGTCACTCTATCGCGCAATTGTAATCACAAAGAGAGAAATTTTATAAATGCTAGTAGAATAAAGTTTAACGCGAAACTTATATTAGTATCAATTTGACATTATAATATTTATTTTTACGAATAAAATATTTTTTAACATATTACAAAAATTGATTGTTATCTTGTCAAACTAATGGCATAAAAATTAATCGAAATTTTGTGCTCGATTAAACGTCCAAGCGATCAGATCACCATTAATAGAGTTAAGAGCCTATTTGACTCGTGCTCGACCAACAAATCTTCCTTCCTTCTATTCACAGCGATATTTTACATGCCTGTACCTGTCACATTCGAAAAGAAGAAAAAAAATAAAATACGAAAGTTGTATCGTACGTGATCGTCCGATGAGCGATTGCATGGGCGTCGAGCTCATGTCGAAGAAAGAAGGGCTTACGTCTCTGCGAGAGAAAAGTGAGAGACATACGTGGGAGTCTACTCGATTCGCTCAATAGCGTTGTGTATGCTTCTCCTTTTGATTTAATAAACTTACACGCGCCCGCCAGGAAAAACAATGACTCGTGGCTGAGATATTCATCAATTCGAAGGAAATACGCGTTAAGTATTTATAGTAATCTAGCCGCCATTATACTCCGCGATCTAAATTGGAGTGTATATTTGAATTTACGTCAGTGTAGATGAAATCGCGCATATTCTCGTAACTTAAGAAGAAATAAATCCTGGTCTTCCGACGTATTACGTCCCACGATTGAGTTTTCCAACCAATTATATATTACAACTACGTTACATTTTCCGGTGATTTCTCAAGATGATCTTTAATAAAGTCGTCTGAATAAAGCACTTGCGCTGAGCAGTCCGCAGGTACTCGGGAAGGTGTAGGCTTCGAAAGGAAAGGAGCGCGTGTTTAGGCACCTGGGTGGCATTTACGATCAGCCGATACAACGTGGGGTGGTCGACACGTGTAATTCGAGGCCAATCTTGCACGTGTAGGCGTGTCGAAAATAAGGGATGTCTTTGAAATACTTCAGCACACTATAATCTGGGTTGAAATCAAATAAATTATAAATACTTTCAAATCAGACAAATTATAATACTTGAAAAAATTAGTTTTCTCCAAATATCTTTTAATTATAATTACGGATTTAATAGTTAAAAATAATATCGAAGAGCGAATTTAATTAAAGCTCGTTGATTCGGTTTTAACGTTCTCCCACATTACTAATTATTTGTAAATGACTACTTTTCTGAGAAAAGCATATCGATACTCAGTTTCTCGAATTCTGTCCATTGAGTTCACTGGGGTCGAGAAACTCATGGTTCCCGGTCATGGAAAAACGACACTAGTCTAGCAGCGGCATGTCTGTAAGAACCGCGAGTGACTTTGGTCTTGAGTCGGCGCGAGATCGCTACGCATTGCAACGTGAAAGAGTTCCACGGCAGCAGCCACGCGTATTATCGTGATTCGGTCGTGCAACACGCGTGCCTTTTGTCGCGAGTATAAGGAGCTTCTCTGTGAAAGATCCTTTCTCCAGCGAACTCCGACTTCGCTCACGACGATCTCGGGGAGAAAATTCAATTAGCTCCGCCAGGCTAGATTGCCGCCGGTGCAGCTGCAATCGGCAGATAAGCCTCGCTAGTGCATGCGCGTGCGGCGGCGACTACTGACAATGCAAAATGTGTGTACATGTACGTGCCTTGAGTCTCATAAAGCAGTATTGGCTTATCGCTGACACGCAAAAGGTACGAGCGTCGATCTGTCGCATCGAGTCGCTGTCATGACAAATATTTTTGTACCGTGTCGTCTGCGAGCGTTCTTTTTGTTATAATGAAATATAAGAGATTCTGTATTATGTACGAACAAAAATTATTAGTCGTAACATAAAAATTTGGAATAATAGATATAACAAAGATATTTAAGATAAATAAAAAACGTTTGAATGTTATTTGAATATCTCAATGTTTTTAAAACTATTAATCAATTATTCTTTTTCTTTCTATTCAATTCTTTTAGATTTTAAACGTTGAATAATCCTTTTAGATAAATTGAATAGTTGAGTAATTATCACGTTTCATACTGAGACAGGATAGATTGTTGGTATAAAAGTGTAATCACTGTGACGACGTTTCGGTGGGACATTGCAATCATATTTTTCATCATTTTCTACTTAAATGATGTAACGATGTTACATGAATTACATATCATTATCATCAAATTATCAGTTTAGAGTCTATGGAATCTGTTTAGATACTCACCGATAATACTATATAATTTCACTACGTTAGATCAAGATTTTTTATCAAAATGATCAAACATATATGATCAAAATATCACATTAAAATTCTTACAGCATTTGTTATAAATTATAATTCTTATAACAAAATTTTTATATTTTAGTTTGTTTTGATTTTATCATAGCATATAAATTTATTTACAAATTTTAATTTATGGAATTAAATAACCAACGATAAAGACATCGACTCGTATGCAAATTCCACGAAGTCGATTGACCGCTCGAAACCAGGGATGGGGAGAGTGCAAGAGGAGAAATCGGAACCATGGTGGTCAGTTACGTTTAGCCGTGTACGACGAACATGACGGACTGTAGTATGCGAAAGATACTATGGGACTTTGGTAGAGCAGCGGTCCAGCCCGGTGGATCCCATGGTGTAGCATTACTTTCCCACAGGCGAAGCTCTTCCTCCGTGTTGTATGTATATGTGTGCGAGTCTTACCATCATGCACCTGTACACACCGACTTGCATGTAGGTGTGTACGAGGCGAGAAGGGATATGTATCTCACCTTGCAAGGCGAACCTGTTATTCGTCGGTTCGCCGAAACCAAAGAAGAAAGAAAGAAGATGGACGTAACCATGTGTTATCGCCTGAAAAATAATTTTCACCTTCTGAGATCAATTTCGGTGATGTAGGAAGACACTCTTTGGAGGAAAATGGAGAGTCCGGAAGAGAGAAGGATGAAATTATCGTAACGGCAAATTTTGATGGAATACAGCAAGTAGAATTAATCATTATTATGTTTTCTGTATTGTATGACAAGTTAGATTATTTTTGAAATTTGTAAAAAGTAATTAATCTTGCACAAACAGAAAATTTTAATAATAAAATTTAAATAGCATAAATAAGATTAAAATTGATAAAAATGCTAGAATATTGGAAAATTGCATATTAAAATGAATATTTCTTTCATTGCAAAAATTTTAATTTTCTTTCTCTCGAAACACTATAAACAACATAATGGTTGAAATAGTCGATGAAGGGAGAAAAAATATTCGTTAAGGGTTCCCCTCTAATAGGGCATGGAATTGTCCCGGAAATGAGCTTCGTCACGCAGAGCGGAAGCTGGACCTTGCCGCATCATGGAATTGCCATTAAAGTACATCGATCGCGGTCAGAATGTATCCTCGATTCTTAAAGAAAAAGAGCAATAGTTTGACTTTTACAAATAGTGCATCTAGGTATTGTTCTTTTCTTCTGTATTCTTTTTAAAATATGTGCTTGTAATATATACAATATAATGTTAGTAAATAAATGTTAGTAATTTATTTAAAATTATTGATAAAATAAATAAAAGAAATAATATATTTAAACAATATATCAAATTTGATTAATTAATAAAAATATATTTTTTAATTTTTGCAAGTAATAACACATAATAGATTCGATAAAGATAAAAATTATATTTTGTGCTGGATATTGTTTTATAAATTCATTACGCTAGAATTAAGAAGAAAAGAGTTAGAGGAGACAATAAAGTTCAAGGTTCTCCCCTTGTCATCGGAAGCGAGAAGAAAAATAAATAAAACTACTCTTGTAAAGTTTCCTCACGTTACGTGTGCGATAACGAAAAAGCTGGCAAACATAAGAAGCGTTAAGGGATCCGAGAATCAAATTTGTACGACAGCCTCATGCATATATGAAATTATGATAAACACACTGGTGAGTATATATTTATCTTGTGTCTTTTTGGTGGGACACAGAGCTCTTTTTATACAAAACATTTTTACCCACATATCTCACCATCCTTAGCGAATCGAAATCAACATGTCGAGCATAATCACATTTTCGAAATAATATTAAACGTTCTGATACATTCTGTTTTATATTTTGTTTATTTAAAAGTTAAAAATACTTTTCTAAATGCAATAAAATATTGACTTCACAAATCTTTCTACTCACTAACATTCTACGGAAGAAAACAAATTTGTATCTTGAAAATCAGATATACATATATTATTAGCTGATTATTTTTGTGTTATATTTTAATCAATTTAAAGTGGGACACTTTGCATCTAAAAATTGCTCGTTATTACATGTTTTGTATTAATCGTTGAGTTCCGATAGTTCTAAATAAATAATCCTTTTTTAGAAAAAATATGAAACACAAAAAATAGTCCGTAGAATAAAAATAGTCCGTAGAATAAAAAAGTAATGATTATCTTAAAAATTTTTTCGAAAATAACTCAAATTATTATTATCTCTAAATGCTATTGAATGCCTAATTGAAATGATCGCAAAAAATCATTTACTTTGCAACATTTAATGAATGTTTTGCACAAATTAAAACGTGTATATCTTTTTATATTTAAAACAAACATTTTAATGTATAAAAAATTATAATTTGTACAGTATCTCTTTACTCATAACTTGAAAGCAAAATAATTAAATGGTGAATAATCAATGTTATATCTGAACTGCAAAATTAATAACAAAAGAGCCTAATTTTTTGTGCATAAATCGTTAAAACTAAATCAAATTTATAATAATATCATGTTCCATTTCTCTCTCTCTCTCTCTCTCTCTCTCTCTCTCTCGGTTAAGCAATTGATTAAATTATTTCCTATCTGGCAAGCACTGGCAACGAATACAAGTGCGATTTGGGAGTGGTTGTGCACATGTAGGTCAGCTTCTATAATCTTCAGGATGATTGACTTACATTACACGCTTCGTGAACTTTCGGATTTTTTAAGACGTTGACTGAGGGTAACGAAGGACAATAAACGAATACAAGAATTCACCCTTAAAAAGCAGAAAAATTATTTCAAAAATATCGGTACATTAATTAAATCTCAAAATGCCAATACATTAATCAAATTAAAAATATTACTTCTTATTTCTGAAATAAAAATTTTTTAACAAATAAAAATAAACTTATAAGATTCTTAATTTTTAAAATATAACACACAAAATCAGAGAGCAAAAGAACGGAACCAAATAATAGTGGTAATACTGTATAATTATAATCAAAACAATTATACAATATAACACTATCATCCGGCTTGGTTCTTTTGCCCTCTGATTTTGTATATGTTATGTTATAAAAATTTTTAATAGTTTACTTGATTAATTTTTATCATTATGATGCTAATTTTATAGCCTCCTTTCTTCTTGCAATTTATATAATTATAAATATGATATGTTGCAATGTTTTTCAAATCTTCATAAAAAATGTGTAAAGTGATGAAAAAAGCTATCACGCATGAAACATATATCGTGATAGAATAATGTTATGATTAATTAGGCATAATACGAACTCGTATTGTAAATAGTCTAGATAGTGGGTCCACTAAGAAATACTGTCAAATAAACACTAAAATGCAAATCTATTCACATAGAAGTCTATTATAATCAGTTATAGTGTTGTTCAATTTTGCAATGCACATGTTTTATCATATAATATTTAAATCTTAACTACCGATATACCGTAATATAAAAATATAATAGATAAATAATAAATAGATTTAAAAATTTGAATAAATATTATTTTTTCGATAAATAAATCAACAAAATAAATTCCTATTTTATTTGTATTATTGTATGTATTAATCGACACATATATGTCGAATAGTATTTTTAGAATTAGTAATTTTAAAAGCTATATGAAAACTAATGGTATAACCTTTTTGTAATTAAAAAAAATTCCATTACCGGAATTTTCGTTGGTGGTTATTAAGAAAATGACGTTAAATTAGATAACTCTGACTTGCTGTCATGGGGATGAAGAATAAGGGTGCCCTCACGTGCGTGCAGCAAACACCGCACCCTCAAAAGCCACGCCCTTATTCAGGCGCGGTCGAACATTGCACTTTCCACCCTTACAAACGACGCGTGCAAACATGGATCCCATTAGTTTATGTTTTCACGTGATGAAGCACTTCGATATGATTATACGGAACGGCTGCGATGAAAGACGAAGCGACGGATAGATAGTCATGTTCGTGGAAAAAGTTGGAGCTTCGTGAGGCAGGAGAAGTAATAGCGGAATCGCGGTACGGTATCATGAAAAACATGCAAAGTCATATAAGTGTGGTATCGTACTTCTGTGACATAATCAACCATAAAGCTAATTATATATCATACTTATATCCTTCTCCTATTTTACACACGTTATAAAAAATGAGATCGGAATCCAGTTGGATTTAAAACTCATGTAGCATGCTTTCACACATTTACTTTAACTTACTATTAAATATCTGGTCTACTAAGATAATCATGCTTTTTAATAGCTCAACTGCTGTCTTTTCTGAAGAGATTTCTTATCTCTGATTCATCAATTTATCTATTCCCCATTAGTGTTAAAGTTATTATTATTTAATTTTCTCCATATGCGTAATATATGTATAAGTTTTTTTTTTTAATTACCATTATCCGGAGACATGTAATTTCTTTAATTCTTAGAACAACAGGAGAGGTAATTGAACTGAAATATAATTAGTGAAAGCATCTCATCTTTAATTAATTGTGCTGCAGAATTACTTTCTATCTTCACTAAGATCGTATCCTCCTTGTCAAACATATTCATCTGTTTCCGGAAACGACTCGGTGCTTCCGGGACAGCGATTTCGTAGCGAACAATGACGACCTGATCTGTTTCACGTGGTCTTGCCGTGCATTTCCGGCACGACGCTTAATTTGCTTCCACTTCCGGCGGAACCACACCTATCAAACCGTGACGAAATGAATGGAATTTCGCTATTTTCTCAGACGACTTCGATCTAGTTTCGTGACATGCAATTACATGGACGTAGACTCGTCGCTCTTAAACGTTTGTTAAGTAATTAAAATATTACAA
This sequence comes from Crematogaster levior, assembly GCA_901521435.1. Taxonomy (NCBI): domain Eukaryota; kingdom Metazoa; phylum Arthropoda; class Insecta; order Hymenoptera; family Formicidae; genus Crematogaster; species Crematogaster levior. The sequence goes on along the minus strand of CABEGB010000692.1, from coordinate 543,887 downwards.
CAGACAGAATACATTTTAATACTTAATTCAAGCATGCAATGTTAACTATTTTTTACTTGCCTTTCACTGTAAATAATTCTTACTTCCAACCAATGCATAAAAAAAAACATAAATCTCAGAGAACCACGTCGAAGTTGCCGCAACTTCCTACCAATGTTTCATGCCGTACCGAGAACCGCACTAACGATCGTCGGCCTGAGTTGCGTCTACGCACTTGTGTTACTGGATTGTATTCGCGTACCCACGCACGATTGTAGAAGCCCGCGTCAAACGACACGGCTGCAGCGGGATACGAAATATTGTGCAACGTGCGAGGCGAGGCTCGCGTGTAAACCGACGAACGGGAGCATGATTTCCGCCGAACGAAGAGAGACGATTTTAGTAATTGGTAGCGTTACTTACTAAGACGACCAAAAAATAAATATAACGCTGCAGCGTTTTCGCTGATAACGGTACGATATGTGAATGGAAAAAGGTAAACCAAGCGGTCCGAGAAAACGGATTAACGCGCGCTACCGTGATACATTTCTTACGTGAACACATCTTGGAAATTTGCATTAACATCCGCGAGCAATTTACCAACGACTTAGCCGGTTAGTTTTGCGATTCAGCCAGTTTTACGATCAAGCCAATAATTTTCAATAAACTTTTTTGTTTTTCTTCTTTCGAAACTTACGTGAATCATATAATTATTTTCATCGTTCATAAGAAAATATATAATTATACATAGCAATTATTATATTTTTCAAATGAAATAGACCAATGTTGTCTTGAAATACGCTGCATATCGAACAATAAATGCAATAGTTAATAGTTACTAGTTGCAGTAATGAACAATGCTAACAGCCATTTGTCAGCCACAATGCATTTGCTATTGATCCATTCTTAAGGATGTATTTAATGACGAGAGAAGCGCGTCAGAAACAATGCATTTTTCGTCGTCGATCCGGAATCCGTAATCTCAACCTAATTTAATATTAACAGTGGGAAAATTCTCGTCGGTAATTGCGAAGAGAAAGTCGCAGGAATGAAGGACCGGTATGCTAATTAAAACGACTTAATGCTTCGCATTTGTCTCTTCTTTCATTTTGGGAAATAGTTTGTGAAAAGAGTTTTTACGTTGTAAGCACCAAAAAAAGTATTCACAGTTGTGATTTATCACCGAGCAATTACGCGACTAATGAAAACTAATGGAAAGTAAATATCGACGAGCCGTTGCAAAGCTGGATTTACGAGTGAATTTATATGACGACATTCGGAGTTGCGTGTCAAGTTGCAGCCGTTCATTTTGTCACGTTCAGGGGCAATTTACTCTTGGAATTGTAAACGTCCTAATCATGTCTCTATAGATAATAGGCACGCACTGTAGGCGATAAATCATAGAGCTAATCTCTTGTCTTAATTACTACTTCAAGATCCGTTCAAACCATTGTTTTGCGAATGATTAAAGTCTATGAGCATGTGAATAAAGAACACAGATTGATTCGATGACAGAAAATTACAAAACATTACCGTCATTATAACAACACACCTTTCTATCATGTCCATTGATTAAGCTGTAATTCTCGACTATGTATTTTGAATACATTAAATACACATATGTGTATAATGATAGTATAAATAAAGCAATGCATCATATAAATGGATTGTAATAATTTTTGTAATTTATCACACATGCACATACTCGATTTATCCCGTTGATATAATTTATTCATAAATCATGAGTAATGTTTTCATCTTAAGTGATGATATATTATTTTACAATTTCTAAAGATTTAGAACACTGAGAGATTTCATTTTCTCACAGTGTTATGTAAATTTCTTATGACGATTACTTTCATATATCTACATGGTAATAAGACATTACATCATTATAAATGTCGATTATAAAATATGGTAATTTAAAAACTAATCTCTCAGTGCAACATAAAGTTGTAAATTAACAATGTTGTAAGTTATTAGCAAAGATATGAAATAAAATAAATATTTAATGTAAGTAAATTTATTATACTTTTAGCTAATTTTGCTGCTATTATTCCATCAGTTAATAAATGTAATAATAAATAAATTGTATAATAAATGTAAAATAACATCATAAATAAAAAATCTCACATAACAAGCAACAAGTTAGATAATATATATCAGTGAAAGAATATTAATTAAAATCTTTCAACATGTATGTTGTGAAAGAATCTAGCTGAAAATGTCGTCAAAAACTCCGGAAAACTTTAATCAACAGTAATTGACGACAATCTTTGCAACTGAACTCTTCCGTGCAGCAAGTTAAAAGGTACAGGAAATTCTTGTTCTCTTGGGATGAATCGAACATTTCTCAGGTTAGCTTCAATCAAACCGATCGCGTGTAAAGTCACTTGAATGATTCGTTCGATTCCGTTAAACAAGTTCTGTTCGATATCACCAAGTAAATTAGTCAAGATCCGGTCCTTTCTTCCGAGAGAACAAAAAGAGAAAAAGAGAAATACGGCAAATAAAATTTCTTCATAGACAGTTATATTATTTTTAAAATTCTATTATTAAAATATATATTACATTTATTTTGTATATAATTATTATTTATATTTTCTTATGTTATATAAAATCTTTTTTATCATGTGTAAATACATTATATACAAAATGTGTTTATATTTACTTGAATCATCGTTTCACGATGAAACCACGTAAGTGTAGTTTTCGAATCATATTTCTTTGCTGCATATATCATACCTTTTTAATAATATTACTTAAAAATATTTTTGCAACATTTATCAGAAATTAAATGTCACGGAAATGCTGAATTAACGTTACAATTTGATTATTTCTTAATACTTCTCAGAATTATACTTTATGATACTTTCTAAATTAGTACTTTTGTTGTTATTTGATATATTTATAGCATAATATAATTTCCGTGGAAAAATCTGATCAACAATTGGTTATATGCCTCAAAATACTGAGAACGTACGTTCTTGATTATGAAAATATCGCTCACATATTTTTAACTTGCTACGTCATCTGGGAATGAATATATGAGAATGAATATGAATAATCATAAGCAATCGCCAGTTTCACACGAAGAAATAAGAACACCACATAATGGTTGTGATATAACTAATGTAAAAGCGTTAAAAGTAATAAATGGTTAATATCGAGCATATACCGAGCATCGATATTCCGCGCTCGTATTAAAGCAGCTCTGAAACACTTTTCCCGCATTCTTCGAGAAAACATATTAATTACCTGCCATTTGATTTCAGGATACCACGAAGTTACGATCAAGTTTTCACAGCGGCACGATTACGCAGTTCCGGCAAAGGCAATTCGTCCGAACTTTTTGAATTGCACCTGCAGAAGTTTAATATTTCCGGTAAGCAAGGCGCGCAAGGGTTTTTCCGTGCGCTTTCGTTTGTACCTATGATTTATGTCCCAACGAAACGACCGGAGGAAATTAAATGCTTCTACTGCCTGACTGACAGTATAAATGACAAGAGAAAGCAGAGCTCTGAAGACAGAATTTGAATCTTTCTGACATATACATAAATAGGAAATGTGCACTATTAGTAGTTTGTACTGTTTACGTCCAGCTACAAAGTTTAAAAATAATTTCTGCAAATTCTCGATTTATTGATCAGAACAGTTGTCACTTTTATTCGTGATAAGTCAAATACATAAGTCATAATTTCTTTAACATTTCGTGACGCTTGTTTAAATTTTTTGTTATGTTTTGCACAAATGTAAATATTGCATTCCGAAACCCGAGTCGATGACAAATACCAGATTCCAGAATGTTTCGACACTCATACCGTGAAGCTGGTGGCGCGTGACCGTCTCGTGTAACCTCGACGAACCGAGACTGGTCTCATCGATTCTCGGTCCATAACATTCTTTTAATCAAACACGTATACAAATTGCGTCATTCCGTCTGCAGAGTTATCTTGTATTATAATTTTATCGATGATGGTGTAAAATTTGTCATTAATATATTCTGACTTTTAATAGCTTTTAATTTAGTCAAAAAGAAGTAGAATCAAAATTAGCAACTAATAATTACTATTTATTTTGCATTCACTTCAGCAATTACTGTATTCGAAGAATGGAAAAAATTCCATCGCAAAAAATTCCTTAATAGCTAATTTTAACAACGTTAATGACCTCGTAGAATATCTTTAGTAAATTTAGGACCTAAACGAAAGAATTCGCTGATAAAATCAAGATTTTTGCCCGCATGTGTTCGGCACTGTTTTGACCGTATTCACAATACACATGTTCGTACGAAATAGACAGACGGTACCGCACATCTGTCACGATGTAACGTGGGAAGCGTCCTTCGCGTATAACGGCCTTCCTGAGTCGCGTGAGAGAGCCAAATTAAGTCTTCATAACACATATGCATCGTCTTTCTGGAAGTGCGAAGTTATGCTCTCCTTATTCCGCGTTCCCAAACAATTCCCCATTGTTTCCTATATCTTCTCCCCTAAATTGTTAGTAATAGTTTTAAATAATAATTGATTGATTGTAAAGCATTTCATCCAGATATCGAATTAAAGATTCTTGGCTGTAATATTAAACTTAGCTACAAGTTCTCGTTAAATTCAAAATATTTGAAATAATTTAAATTGTTCTAAAAGTATAGTTCAAATTTTACAAATCTATAATGTTATTTGCTGTACCATTTCTCGTTCTTCATTTAGCTTACCACGAGCTGCTCTTGGTTTCAAGACAACAATGATCGAAAGCCAACGAGTTGGTCGCGGTTCTACTCGTACAGAACTCTGAGAAAGGAAAGCAGCCTCCTCTCTTTGTCAGGAGAACCTATTGTCCTCTTGAGGATGGATGGGAACAACGGTCGTGGATACTGAATGTATCTCGGGATTATTTCTTCGAGCACTTGCAGCGTTCATCAATAAAGATGTATAGTCGGGATACATGAACTTATTATTATTATAACATGAACTTAGTTTTTTTATATTACTACAACATATATTTCAAATCAAGCAAATAATTTTTTATGAAATAAATGTGTAGACCTATTTTAATTAAGAGACAGATATTCATCTTGTAATCGTCTTCGCTTTAACGTCCAAATATATTCACATATTTTATACCATTTGAAGCTAGTTGATTAAGTTTGTAAAAAGTTTAAGTCAAGTCTTGCTTACGTTAACAGAGTCCTTAGCAAGTGGAAAAATAGTTTTCGCTAAGAAGATTACATAATTTCTGCTAATGATTAGTAAAGTGGCGAAATTCATTTATTTACCTTTTTTTATTTATATCTTATTATCTTATATCTTTAAGTTAAGAAATTATACACATATAAATGATAAATTAAATCCTTTCAATTTAATGGATTTGAATTAATATCACTTTAACGTCTTATTTCTGCATCTGCAATGTCTTCCATTCCAATCTTCTTCACTTTTTCAATTCGATTTGCAAGAAAGATTATTCTCGGATATGGCCGTAAATCATGACAAGTATTTCTTAGCTAGAGGGAAATACGGATTTCGCTACTTTACCAATCATTACGTCCATTAAACTCAATTTTATCATTTCCCTTCATATATCTTCGCGAGGATAATGAGTTTTTTATCATTGTCAATTAGAGGAAATATCGTAACCCAAATGTCAAAATAATGAAAGCATTCATTCAAGGACTAGATTTTTTGCGTTAAAAGAAAGAGAGATAAATTTTAGAGCGGAAAAGTGCATAAAAGATTGCGATGGTGGACGCGCTTTATGAACATAAACCGGTTTCGGGCTAAATTTTTGTCAAGATAGTACCAAGAAGCGAAGTGTATGTATCGACATACGTGCATGTCAACTGACACCGACGTGGTCGCTCGTGAACGTGGAACGGAAGCGCGTGCACTCGCGTATACTCGCTATCGGAACGTAGAGGGTTTCCGCTGTTCGAGGTAACTTGGAAGGTATAAGAATTCGATTCGGCACAAAAAGCGACAACGCCGGAATGCAACGTTGTTACGAATGAAGAAATAGATTGCCAAGTGCGTGTACCATGCCGATGAAATTTGTGCACAACCGGTGAGCATTTGTTTCATAATCCATGTTTTACGATCACAAACTTGCATACGTTTCCATTTTTTGTAACACTCCGTTTTCTTGTTTGAATAATTTCGTTATGATATTGCTTGGCATAATTTGCATGTTTACAACCTTTATTGTAATAATTATAAGAACTCGACAACGAACGGTATATGGAACAACAAAAATTAAAATTTAATGTAAAAAGAAAGAAACATTATATTTAATACTATTGTTAAAAACTTTTCATCAAGCATTTATGAAAATCCTTAAATTTCAATTCTTTTGAGAGAAACGACATTACCGTAAATCAAATTTCAATAAAAATATTTAAAAAACAATTAAACTTTCGATATATATACTCTATTAAAAAACTAAAAAATCTAATACAGAAGTATCTTTTATTTCTTGATATAATAAAATTATAAAATATCAAGAGATGATATTAATCAACTTAGTTTCGAATAATATATAATAATTACATTGCCAACTATAATGCTTAAAAGATATCTCGCCACGATAGCAGTTTTATATCTTTCCACAATAAAATGTCTTCTTCCAACCCATAGTGCTGCATAAACTGCTTGTCGAAGGCGTATTGATGGCTAATTAATTATCCAATACTTCAAAAAATACACATACAAACATTATACGAATTTTTCTACACAATATAAACATCTTTGCGATTATACAAACGCGTGTGTATTTCAGACTATATCGCGACTTATTTCACAAACCATCCATCGACCATTCCATGTATTCAGAGAATAAACGAAGATGTGTTTCCTGTCTAAATCATCATCACCATCTACGCGGTTCTGCACGTGCGTTACGCATATATGTGTACTCGTATAAACATGGTTAGCTAGTTTATTGTCGTATCGATGTGACACGTGTATCAGACCTTATGTCATACATAAGATTCGTGCGACGGGAATGCCGTGTGTGTTGGTCACTGCACTTCCGCTTGAGACGCAATACGTCTTGCAGTGTACAATACGCACTTTGCATACGCACGCTCACGCGATACTGCTTAATCTGTTGGTGTCTGCAATGATAAAATTACATATATAGTTTTACTACTTGTCATTTTTATTATTCTTAAAGTTTGCACACAACTGATAATAATTCTAAAAAAAATTTTGTTATCGCAAAGAATAACGAATCATCAAAAAACTATTAGGACCTTGAATAAGTTCTCGCTGTTTTCCAACAGATGATGTTACCAGAACTGCGTGCGTGTAGTTTAAGATGGTAACGCATCTATAGGGAAGTACTATAAGCAAGCTTGAAATTCAGTGTATGTCATTGCGCCGAAGTGTAAACAACTTTTTTTTTCATAGTGTTAAACATGTCGAATTTCGTGCCAAAAAAAAGAGTATTTGCGGGGAATTTTACTGCACTACTTTATTCAAAAAAAATCTGCAGCTGCACACAGAATTCTTGTTGAGACTTACGGCGACCATGCTCTGTCGGAAACAACAGAGATTGGTTTAGATGCTTCAAAAATAATAATTTTGATGTTGAAGATAAAGAACGCTCTGGCGCACCGAAAAAGTTTGAAGACGAAGAATTGGAGTCATTACTTCATGAAGACTCATGTCAAACGCTAACTGAACTTGCAGAATCATTAGGAGTGTTTTTTCCTGATTTTTTTTTAAAATAAAGCATTAATTTTCACGAAAAAACAGCGAGAACTTATTCAAGGTACTAATATATACAAAAATAAGAATGTCTTGTGTATTTTGCACAGTAGAAACATATTAGACAATAGACATAACAGGAAGGGAAGCATATGGACAGCGATAGATGCCTCTGAAATTCACGAATTAATCAGAAATCGAATCTTGGCTACATTGCGTCATGAGCTGGACCGATCGATCGATCAATCGGTATTGGCCAACACGGCTGACTGGTCGCACAGGTGTCTGGCGAAACGTGGGTGCCGACTGTCTCGTGGGTGGTACGAGAGGGCTTGAAGTCTGTGGTTTTTACTCACCTTTCGGAAATATAAGGTTTTCGTTGAGCGAGGTCACGACACCCACGCCATCAGGCCGCGCGGCGAACAGCTGCGAAATGCGACGGGTGAAAACTTGGTTACTTTCCTGCGTAGGACGACAGCGAGATGCGATTACAAGTACCACGCGCGACGTCGTCACAATGATCAGATGAAGTGTATCTAGACTTTTTAATCAGTAAGTCATGAGATTGTTAGTTATCAATCACATTCGGCTCAGACTTGCATCAATATAGAATTGCAATTTATAAGCTTTAATTATAAATTTACAGTTTTGTACTTTCTAATTAATAAGTGATTAAAATAAATAAAAGTATGCAAATTATATATTTATTTAAACATAAGCACACTACGTAGATCTAAAATTATCTACTTACTAACTAAGCGAAAACATTATTAATGCAATTAGATCTCAAAAACTGTAATCTAAATGTAGACCGCATTTGATTGATATAGATAAACTGTATGCGATAATTAACCCATTCATCTGAAAATGTGAAAAGAATAAAAAAAATAATAAGAATTTAGCTCAATTAGTTCCTTCGCTGACCCATTTCTCAGAATTCATCGATTATAAGATGAGTCGTGCGATTGTATACAAAACCCTGATTATCCTGAATCTTAAGTCCCAGTGCAAATGTGTTAGAAATTACTATCTTTATGGGTCATGCGCGAAAACTAATTAAACTTAATTAGAATGAAAGTAGAATTAGCAAGAAGGACAACAAGTCTCTTTCGGATTAAAATACATTAGAGACATAAATTATTTACTAAAATTGGTAAATACAATTTGTAAACTCGCATGTCAAATTGATTAATTAAAAATAATACATTTATTAATATTTATTAAAATTCAAATGAAAGGCATTAGTTGACATCATTAGTTGACATTTATTAAAATATTATTTATTGTGATGGTTATTTGACGATCCATTTTCTTTCCTCACCAAGCAAAATATAAGCGAGTCCAAGCCTGTGTAAAAGAAATAAAACATAATGGAATAACAACATCGCATTATTATTCTGTACACAACAGTCTCAACTATACAACTATAAGACGCACGAGATCAGTATCGTATCTTTGCTAACGTATTCTAATCTTAAGAAGAAACTTGTCCAACATCTTGTTATTTGTATTTCGCTTGTCTGATATCACTGCGACAAAAAGATATTTTCCCAAAATTTCAATTTACGATTGAAAATTTTGCGGTAGGAACAATTCGCTTTACTTATTAGGCAAAAATTATACTAAATTTGGTAAATTATAATTCACTGAAATATAATTCACTGAATTATAATTCATTGAAATTTTTAACTCACGAAATACTAATCAAACATTATTAAAGATATTTAAAAAATAATAAAATATATCTTATTTGAAAATTGTGTAAAGCTACTTAAAAAAAAAATTAATCTGTAAAAAAAGATTATAATTTTAAAATCAATATTTCTCTTTTCATTAAATTTGATTGCAAAACGTTTAATTATCATACGATTACCACAACGAAACGTGTGGAATCTGAGTTACGTCTCTAGTTTTAATTCATACCACTGGATGGCACCAGCGACCACGGAACGATTCTATACGGAACCATTCAGAAACGGTTTACCAATGATTCCCACGTTGCTTGTTATTGCTTGGAACTTGCTCTTAGCGCCACATGATAAGAAGCAGCAAGACCAACAATATAATGTCACGACATCTGTCGCAGGTTTCTGTCTTGACAGAAGACGATGCTGACCTGTTCATGCGTTGTTGCGTGCGTATGCACTATGCGCATGAATTTTCGCAGGTGGTGATTTTTCGGTGCTGAAACGAGAGAAGCTCAAGGTGTGCGCCGGTCGGCGTATTCGCATTCGAGGAGCAACAACACAAGTCCGAGGCGCCCTGATCGAAGGGCGTAGCCCGAAATCGAAAGAGAAAAAAGGGTTTTGTAGTAGCCCTACGCAATATATATCTCGCGTCGGATTTTGTGCTATTCCGTGAGAAGATTACAAGACCGCACACGTAAGAAGAATTGAAGGAGGAAAAGAGAAGAAGGAGAAGAAGGAGAGAAGAGCAAGTTAGAGAGATCGTTTTGACGGGTTACCTATAGTTACTGGAATATAACCACATATATAATGTCGAATTGCTTTGAATTGAATTTGCTGACAGCACCTTGATTTTGAAAATTTGATTGAAGTGCACGAGAAGGATTAAACGACATTCTGACTTATAATTGTGCCAACGAGAATCACTGCCAATGTGCAATTCGGCAGATACTTCCTACGTACAAAAATTAGGTTATTTGCATCTTGGAGATGATACTGCGGATGCTAGTGGAACGACCAGAGTCTCAGGTTCTAGACCCGAGGGTCAAGTACCTGTATCAAGAAATGCGATTAACAGAAATGACGCTAGAACTTCTGGTAGACCAGTTGGCGCTATCGAGAGTTTTATTGAAGGTAATTCTTCGGATATTTCTAGACAAGCAGCCGCTACTGACTACAAATTATATGAACGTGAAAACATAATAGCTGCTTCACGATTTGCTACACCGAAGCCAGTGGAGCAAATCAGTGCGCAGCAACAGCAACAACAACAGAATCAGACTCGTCATCAACAGGCTCCTGTTTATGAGAATATAGATTACTATCCGCAGCAGAGTCAGCCACATCCTCCTTATTATCATCCAATAGAATCTAGAAAAAGTCCAAAAAGTAGTCCTAGAGGTTCTCTGGTCGGTGATTCTTATGAAGGAAATTACAAGAAAGCTCAACCGCAAGTGCCAACTGGCAATCGTTATCAAAGTTCATCACCAGCAAAAGAATTACCGCCATATGAAGCACCACCAGTATATGAAAACATACAGGAAGTGCACTTTTCTGAGAACATGCAAAATAAGCCAGGACCTCAGGTTCCACCGAATTATTATCATTCAGCAAATATCAATGGCGGTGATTATGTTATTATGACTGGAAAAGTGGGACAATCTCAGAATCAACGTGGAATGACTCAAAGTCTATCATATACCCAACAAAGAAGTGGAAGTATACGTGGTCAAAGTTACGATGGTTCAAGTTTACAACGATCAATCGATTCGTCTACTGCTAAGTACTTACAGAGCTCATCCTCTACTTCCTCAGACCATCAATCTGGAAGAAGTGCTTATGTACCCCCCTCTGAATTGCAACCACCAAATAGAAACTTTAATTATAACGCTGATCAGCAACAACAACAATCTTCGAGACCTGGTTTGCCATACCACAGTGAATCTCCTCCGATACGCTTACCACCAGAACCTCATCATTATCGTGGTTCATTGGAAAATCCTATGAGTGGACAAGGATTTCGTGCTACAAATCAGACTGATAACAGTCAACCTCCTCAATATCGACAGGACAATTCGCAGAATATGTTGAAACAATATGTTGAAGCTTCTTCAAGGACTACAAACTCGAATTTCACAGGGGATTCGCAAGCCAGAAATTCTCCAGTATATGGAATTCGTCCAGGAGAACAGACAGCATGTCGTAATCCTCCATGTTATTCTCCAAATCGTACAATGCCTCAGAATGACAGAAACTATCATCATCAAGAAAATTTTCCTGCAAGAAATTCTCCCGTTTACTCTTCAAATCGTTCTACAGAACATTTAAGATTAGGCACATTGCAACAAAGTGACAGAAACTACATGTCAGATGTATCAGATCTCCCACCTACAAGAAATTCATCTTTATACTCTCCAAGTCGAAGTGATCCTGCTAGAGCCATTATTGCCAACAACAATACAGTAAGAGAATCTCCGAAAACAAGTCCAACGCATGGTCAAATGTCATTAGATATTGCTTCGCAAAATATAATTAATTCACCTAGACATGGATTTTCTCTTTCATCGACAAATTCTATGGGAAGTCCTATACGTGGACAGGTACAAGCTCCTGTCAATAGTGCTTCAACCAATGAAATTGACATTAATGCTGGTCCCAGGATCACTAGCCTCCCTCCTGGTGTTACTAGTGGAGTTGCAGGGCCCGTACTTTTAAATGCTGGTGTACCTATGTTGCAAAGATCTTCTGACTTGAAGGCCGAAGAAAAAAAATCTGTTAGTCCACCGATCAAACCTGCACCTGGAAAGGGATTGTTACCCTACAATGTCGTTTCTAGACCTTCGGTAAATTTATTGTTACTAGCAAGATGTCTTTTTTTAAAGAACTTTAAAAATCATTGTTTTTAAAAGTCTTGTATCTGCATAACAATTTTTAAAAATCCTATGCATGTGAATTCTTTTTTCTATCCCCTGCACTTTTATATTTGTCTGCTACCTACTTATCATATTTGTCTATTACTGCACACACTAAAAATTTAATAAAAATAACTATAAATGCATGTTTTAATTATAATGTATAAAATACATTCAAAAGGGATAATGCTAATGCATCTTTAACACAAGCACGATCTTACTCTTAAATTATATTCTCGTCATACAATGCAACTTATTTAGATAAATTATCGACACTCAATAAATGTTTAAATGTTCTCATCAATATTCACTCATGTTCAATTTGTTCAATACAATTTTTCAAAAATCATGAACAACTTCTAAGATATGAAGACTTCTATATTGCCAGCAATCTCACTAATGTTGATAATTTTATTTATTTTATATAACGTCTGACAATGTGACAATAAGATTAATGTATATATTTAAATATATACGTATGTATATATTTAAAACTAAAAATATGACTTGCAAATGCTACATTTTTTTATTTGCATTTTACATCTTTTTGTTACTTAACTATACACTGAAATTTTTGACACGTGAAAATTTATAATTTCATATCTGAAAAATTCTTTTTTTACGCATTCAATGAGTCAATCGGTAAATTTTTCGCTGACAAGTGACGTACATTCGCCAAATGACATTTTATTCATGAGACGTCTATATTTCTGTATTTTATTTTAATTTTTATTTTCTGTTTTTGTTTTTTTTTTTTTCAATAGGTTTCTGTTCATTGATCACACAAATTCGAGAATACAATAATAGCGTTTCGCAATATTTGTATGAAGTGTTCTATTATGTTTAAGTATAAAAAAGTAGTATATATAAAAATTTTATTCTGCAAGTAATCTATATATAATTAAGAAGTGACCAATTTTGATAATTTGAATCAATAAATAAATAACTATTTGACGGTCAAGCTGGATTTTTGTACCAAATAATATTATTTGTATGAATTTATGTACTTATATTTCACACTTTTAGCAAATTAACGTGCCATTACTTTCGGACAAACAAAATCTTAACCCAAAGCTAGAAATGACAAACATATATTAAATTAATTATCAATTTAATAACTATAATACACATCTCTTTTAAATCACCCCTCCCCCAAATTGACAGTATTACAGAGAATATGTTGCAAAAAATACCTTACAATTAGCCAGGTTTCGAATTTCCCGTCTATTCGAGTGTCTTATGTCTATTTCTCTTTCTCTCTCCACCAATGTAGATTAATTTTTATCTCGGCTTAACTTACTCTTTTTATCTTTCTATTTTTTTGTCTAACTTTTAGAATTAGAAAAAGACTTAAAGGAAAACATAAGTTAAAAGAGAGATTAGAGTTAATCTGCATTGATAAAAATAGGCTTTAGAATATGTCTTTTGTCCATTTCTACCAATGCAGATAAACTTTACTCACTTTTTATCTTTTTTTAGTTTTAAGAATTAGAAAAGGATAAAAAGGAAGTTAAATCACAATTAAAGTTAAACTATATTAGTAGAAATAGACATAATGCAAAATGGCGTTATTTACTTATTATCAGAATCGACTTCTTAGACATTATTATTATACACGTTTGCTTTAAAAACATTTCTATTTATAAATTGTTGCAATGGAAAAAATTTATTATCATACACGTTTGCCTTAAAGATGTTTCTACTTATAGATTGTTGCGAAGAAAATCACCTAAACCTCAGTAGTCAAGTTGGCTAAGACACCAGCTTTAGATAGTTGGAAGGTTTCAAATTTGAATCCTGGTTGAGGTGATATTTCTCGCAACATATTTTTTGTAATGTCATAAATTGGGAGAAATTTAAAAGATACGTATTAGTTCGTTATTATTAAGTTGATAATCAATTTAATATATGTGTTCATATATTTCTAGCTTTCTCTTTGAGTTAAGATTTTCTTTGTCCGGAAATAATTGCGCGTTAATCCGCTAAAGCATGAAATGGACATAATTCCACACGAATAATATTATTTGGTTATAAAAACCCAGCCATAAAATGACATGTTATTTACTTATAATACACTTATAATACATTTACTTATAATACACATGGCACGTTATTTACTTATATATAATTAAGCTATAAATAGTAACTACTACTTTCCACGATACTAATTTTTTAACACTCAAGTTATGTATAAACAAGTTATATAAAATAATACTTAAAATAATAATTTGTATCATATATATTAAGTTTGCATTTGATATTCAATCGTTAACGATTAATACGTCCTTCAAATTACTTCTCTCAGGGACCAACGGAAGCGGAAAGGAAGATAGAAGAATTAACGAGACAACTCGAAGAGGAAATGGAAAAACAGGAGGAAGAGGGAGAGTACTTCGGTAAGAAAAAATTTACTTACGCAATGTTTATTCGCTCGTCCCGGAAAACTGAGATTATCATTACGTTTCGTGTTTCATATTTCTATGCGGTAACGAGCTTTCCTAGACGTTATTCAATAGTCAGAACTATTTCTTTCGATATTTTTTCGACGTTATCTATATTTTCGTTTTGCTTCTATATTTTCTTCCACACTTGTAATAAAAGACATGAAAGGAAGACCAAAGAAGTGACGATTCTCACGGTACGATCGCCCCGAGTAAATCCATAATTTTAGATATTTCTCTGAAACGCACGATACCAAGGCTGTGCCAATTCCCACGGCGTGAGTTCGCAGTAGACCGGTTTTGGAAAACGAAGTCGAGTTTCGGTGCGCGCTGATACTTTTTAGCGCGACACTTCGTTGACATTCACTCTCTCGTGCGCCGCGAGTTAGTTTCCACCCACGTACCTCTCTTGCGTCTTTCTCTTGCGTAAAGGGCCGAGGGCGATTACGATGCATAGGTGCATACATAAATAGATAGCTCACTTGAATCTTACGATTCTTTAAAGTCGCGCTCATATCAATATAGATACATGTTGGACCGATGCAACGATATGCGATTGACAGTTTCTGTGGCTTCTTTCTGCCAAATAAGATAATAGCATATTCAGCGATTATGCAATTTACAAGATTATGTCTAACGTAGAATGAGATATTGAAGTTTTTGAGTTTCAAAAATAAAATTTTCTTCGTTTTCTTCATATGCTAATTTATCTATGCGTATCTATGCTAATTACTTCATAAGAAGTAAAAATATTCTGCTCTGAACTTATTTTGTATTTCTTTCTACTTTTGTTTATAATAAACCACGTTATTCCGTTATTCATTATCACACATTTTTCTAAAAATCTCTAACATTTCTTGATTTAATAAAACACAGATACAATTACTTTGCTGTTAAGAATGGGGTATCCTGCATTTTTTATGAATCATGAATGAATAGTCAAGGATTTAAAAAATTCGGTCAAATTAAATGATGCATTTCAAATTCAAATCAAACGATAATACCGAATTTTATTAAACAAACATCTACTATTAATATATGTAGATAGAATCTTTATGACGGTATAATGAAATTATCAATACTATATAACATTTATTGTGCTGCAAATAATGAAGATAATCAACTTTGCTTTGTTAAAGATATTAAACAGGCAAAGAAGTGTGAAGGAAGAAATATAATGTTATAATGTAATGATAATTTAGAAAATATAAATGTGAACGCAGCCTAACTCGCGTAATAAGGAATGGAGCACGAGCAGACAGGAACCTCGCTCGAGCGAAGCAATGTCAGTCGAGAAGTGGCAAGCGTTTAGGCGAACGTAATGTCTCCTTAGTCTCTTTCATACTTATTGTTAGACTGCCAATAGTCTTTGTGTAACGTTCTGTACGCGTGGCCGTATCGCCGTGGTCGGTAACAAATCTCATTATAGATAGACCAGTACGACTCGTTTCCGTCGTCGGATTCTAGTTCGACCTGGTCTAGCGAACCCAAGTTGCAATATTAAGACCAGTGTGCATGCGAGTTTCGAAAACTTGCGCTAAGGGATGGCAGGATCGCTATTGCCCATCGAGAGCTGTGAGTTCGTGTTGTTCATCCGCGACAGATCGAGTGATTTGAACGTGATAAATGTACGACCCCGATGAATGTGCCACATTGTCACGTTCGTCGATGGGTGTATTTTTAACTCCCCGATGGTGAAGCTCGATTCTGCTTGAACCCCGCGCGAGCGCGTTTTGCGACGAGTGATTTTCGAACTTCTCGCGAAATAATCCAATTCTCAACTGAATTAAAATTTATATTTCGAGACACTAGTTTGTTATAGTAATTTCAATATGAATTATGTGATATAGCAGTTTTTATATTCGTTTGTAATAATAATATGTAAACATTTATAATTCACGTAAAATAAAAATATGTAAAAATTGATAATTCCATGAAGAATTTTGAAATATATGTCGCGACAAAAGAATTATTTCTTATAATTTTGTGATTAATGAAGTGTAAAGTTTCACATTAATATTTCTTGGTAACAGGTATTTGCCATACATGCGGTGAGAAAGTAACCGGCGCCGGACAGGCTTGTCAAGCAATGGGCAATCTCTATCATACCAATTGCTTCATATGCTGTTCCTGCGGAAGGGCTCTCCGCGGCAAAGCTTTCTACAATGTTCATGGGAGAGTTTATTGTGAGGAAGACTACTTGGTATGTGAACCATTTATTTTAAATGACAATTGAAATGACAGTCAATCGCGTTCGTATAATTTAGAAATCATTTGTGTTTGTAGTACTCTGGTTTCCAACAGACAGCCGAGAAATGCGCGATTTGTGGCCACCTCATCATGGAAATGGTAAAAGACGAGAATCGATCATTATCATCCGTTAAGTCTTCACTGTAATTCAATATAACGTCGCCTTTTTCTTTCCACAGATATTGCAAGCCATGGGCAAATCATATCATCCAGGCTGCTTCAGGTGTTGCGTATGCAACGAATGCCTAGATGGTGTACCCTTCACGGTCGACGTCGACAATAAGATCTATTGTGTAAACGATTACCACAGAATGTTTGCGCCTAAGTGCGCGTCTTGTGGAAAGGGAATCACGCCAGTTGAGGTATGTGCCCTGGAAATTAACTCGCTTACGTCATTGAGGCGTACAATTCTAGCACTCTTGATGAAACTTCTTTTTACGAGCTGTGTTCTTTTCTATTTTAGGGAACTGAGGAAACGGTCAGGGTAGTCTCGATGGACAAAGACTTTCATGTGGATTGCTACGTTTGTGAGGATTGCGGTATGCAATTGACCGACGAGCCGGATAAGCGATGCTACCCACTTGATGGCAGACTTATGTGTCGTGCGTGTCACATCCAACGCATATCGCATACGCAACCGAGAGCACCACAACCGGTGTCCGCTAGCTATCAGTTTATGGGCTAAGTGTATATTTAAGCTTCTGTTCTTTTTGACACATAACGATCATCCGATAATGAGAATTATATGAAAATCAATCAAGTAGAGTGAAAGAATCGAAGTAACATTCCCGAATTTTATAGAATCAGGACGTGTGTACGTGCACACATATACACACTATTATACACACTAAAAGCAATATTCATAGTCCGATCTTGAGTTTGGTCATGGGCAGTCTTGAAACTTCATCCAATTTAAATGACGAAGTGAACAGAGTCTCGAGGTCATGAACATAAGAGTGGACGAATACCGCGAAAAGGGGATGAATACCGCTTTAAGTCCTAGTCTTCAAGATTTTTTCTCGAAAAAATTGAGTTAAGAAACGGAAATGACAACGATGTGATATATTAATGGTTTTTTCTTATCGGGATAAACATTTTCAGTTTTTTTCAATTTGTGACGGTACACAATCTTGATGAAAATATTTTGCTGAAAATACTACGAAATTGATGAAAAGTGAAATAAAAGTTATTGAAAAATTACTGAATATGTCTCAAAATCATCAATTTTCCTTATGAAATTTAATGTAATATATTGAGAAATATAAAGAAAATTAAAGTAAAAGTAATAAAAAAATTGAAATTTATTGAACTTAACTAAAAATTTTTTAATGAAAATTGCTGAAATATCGATTTCAAAATTTTTTCAATGAATTTTTATTGAAATACTAAAATGATAATAAAATGGGATCAATTGAGAGATTTTCAAATACATTTCATTATATTTTCAATAAAATATTTCCATCAAGGCTGAGAGAGAACTAAAACGTTTGAAATTTGCACCGAAGCAAATCGAAGATAATAAAACAATGTATGTTTCATAAAAGAATGGAACATTAATAACAGATATACATTATGTATGTGTACGAATCAATCTTTGTGAATCATTCATTCATATTTGAGTAAAAATTAATTGTCACTTCGATCATGCCTATTACACAGAATTCTGCTTAGTAAGAAATGATGATCAAAAAGATATCATCATTGACGTTCGACGCATCGTACGTCCATTTACATCCAATAACATCTTTTCAACCATTATTTCTCTACTGGGTGCTGTAATAATTATCGCTGTTAACCTATTATGGTTATATATGCTAATTACTAATATATCTTATGAAGAAATTATTGAATCGATACATGACAATCGGCTGTTAATCGATGTAAAAATAGTAATTAATCTGTCGCATATTAGATACAATTCTTATCGCAAAAAAATGCGATTTTAATTATTTAAATGTTTAGACGAAACATGAATTTTACATGATTATAAGACTGGTATTAGAATGTTGAAATTGTTATATTGTCTTCTGGGATCAATTTGATGAATCAGTGCACGTAGCATGATTATGAGTACAAGTTCTTTTTTTAATCGAAGATAATCGTTTATCTAGATAAGTGGTACATTTAATATATGCGATCTTATTTATTTAGCAAAGATACCCTGTGATTGCAGTGGTTTCGTTAGGATGAACGAGTTGCGCAGGCAACTGTGATATAGTAGCATAATAATTATGCGTTTTTAAAAACTTTATATTTTTTATCGTGTGTGTATATATACAATTTTATCAGATATGTTTATTATAATGCAAATTTGAAATATGAATCCCGGAAATATTCCTACGAATTTTTTTCATCGATCAAATTTCACTGTACTTTATATAGCATTCATTAACGATATACTTATTAAGATAGATATGTATGTATCGTTTCGCTGCAAGAATTCGTATTGAAGGTACACTTCGAAAACTATGACGTCTTTAGTGTTTTCACACACAAAAAGACTGGAAAAATAGTAGACGTGCTATAATGATAAGTATATGACAATATTATAGCATTGAAATACGCACAACTCAAGCTGCCAAATAACTATTATTCAAGATTAATAAGCGTAATTGTCTCATTACATATAAGTATATAATTTTAAGTTCGCGCGCATATTGTAGATAAATAGTATAATCTTATTTAAATCGTATATGCAGTATGTATAAATGACTATCCTTCAATAAAGACAAACAGCAATAAGTACATTTCTTATCTTTAATCAATATCTTTATTAGCAAAAATCCGTGTACATCTTCATTGATGTACTTTAACTGCATATAGAATGGAATAAATAAGTAGGAATATGTACTTAATACAGGAGAAATGATTTATTATGGTACGTGTACAATATACATTCATAAAACGAAATATACATGAACATCGTACAATAAGACAGTACAATAAGTCCTCAAGCTACATCGAGTCCAGTTCGCAAGTCCGATATAGTGCGGGAGAAATTTTCATGGTTTTGATTCCGTGTGTCGATCCGTTTTACACTCTGTCTTGAATCTTGTCTTGTGTTCTGCTTCAGATTTGTTTAACTGTACTGGCTACAACACGATTAGAGACAATTACGAAGAGACAATTACATATGCTACCGTGATCGAAGAACAAGATCTACGTTATATTATTCACGTGACAAGATCATCTCGCCAAAAACAAAAGCAAGAGAGATCAGAATGATATATTTGAAATTAATCGTGATCGGTAACCTACTCATAGCTTTGCCCGCAGGCTGCACGTATGCGTGTAAAAAGAAAACAGACAAGACAAATGTTTCAAATGCAGATATAATTATATGTTAAATAGTTCATTTTTTCAATTTTAATAAATCACACACATTGCATTTAATGTACACTACTTACTTCTGCTGACTGAAGCTTGAATGATAACGCCTTCACGTAGCCTAATTTGCTTAAATGCCTAATGGCCATTGTTGTTCCACCTATTATATTTTAGTATTAATATTTAACACATAAAATTATCTATTACATAAAACTACATAAACTGTCAAAATTACAAACCAACAGTAACAGTGTATCTCAGTGGGGTGAATATCTTATAAAGTGCATAAACAATAGCCCAGTTACCAGCATTGGAGTTACGCACTAAATCTATATATTTCTCACTAAAATTCAAGTATTCCAACAACTGAACTATATCCACACCGCTAAAAGGACATGATTTTATGTCAATAAATTGTCAAACTTAAACAACATTAATATGTCAATTGCTCGTATACATACTTCCTAACAGCAATATAGAATATAGCTACCCATCCTATAGAAGTAATCACATGTACAGGTATTAACACATGCCAATAATCTTTGGTCATTTGTTTCATCTTTTGAAATACTGACAGTTTTTGTTCTGTCTGAGGTTTCTGACAATTATCCTCCGAACTTTGTTTAAAGTCTGAATAATATGCCAAGGTAATACCATTTCTGTTAATATTCTGTTTCAATAACTTTTGATACACGAATATATTATTTACGAGACCTAACGAATTACATGACACAGCCTCATAACGACGATACCTTTCTGCAAGTGAAATAAACCACAGTACATATTTAACATTGATGTTCACAGTGTTCATTCTGAGCTTACCAGGGAATGCTGACTTCCAACGTGTTGTGTTAACACGACATGTGCAACATGCCGATAATGGAAGATATTTTGTTAACAATATCGAGGCATTGCCTAATTCGCTAAGTCTCAGTCCGCGAGCGAAGATTACATCCATGTTCGAAAAACGCCGCTTCTTTTTCTAACCAAGAATTAGAATATCCTTATAACCTGGCGAATTACCACATGTATGAAACAGGAATTTGAAACTTTGTATATCGAGAATTTATAAAAAGGTTTTTTAATTATTACTATCCTAATTTACGATTTCGATCGCGTAATAATTTAAATATTTATCACAAATCTTTACACACTTTGACATATCATGCTACATTACACATTGATCTCAAAAATTGCAACCAAAGATATGTCAACCAGAATTACCTGATTCAGAACACGGCCGAGAAAACGTGGTGGGAATATGCACACAAAAAGCATGTATGTGTACATTCGACTAGAAAGAAGCTTGAGAATGGTTACGACACCGGTTTTTGTGAGACCAAAAAGCGCCACATGTACACGAAACGTTAATCTTGAACTACGTAGCTATGTCCACGAAACTTTTCAGTCGGTAACATCTGTTTCTACGAGCATATACAGGAAGTACCTAAAAGACCGGATCCTTTCAGTGACAGATTTTGTGAAAAATTCTAAGACAAAAAACTCTTTGCAAAAATATCGAGGTGTAATAAATTTTAAATGTGATGTCATCATATAAATAATTTATTGTGAAAAATATTATTGCGTAAATATTTATTGCGTAAAAGGTGAGTTAAAGTTTACTTCTTACTATTTAGTAACTCACGGTTGGGAATATATTAATTGTTTATTGTTTAATATACGTCGCCGAAATGAGACGTTCTTACAATGTGTACTTGTTATTGTGATAAATATTATCACATGCCTTGGTGGTCGAATTGGTATGACGCCCGCACAGAATGGGGAAGTTCCAGGTTCGAATTCTGGTTGAAGTAATATTTTTCGCAATAAATTATTTATATGTAGGGGATGGAGGTCTTATTAACACCAACATTTGAAATCAAATTGATTTTAAGTTGGTGATTGTGTTTACGTTTAAAGTTCGACAGTGTCGACGCGCATCTTGTGTTTAATTGTGTACTGCGATTGCGCAGATTATTGATTGGCCAAAAAGATACAGGCTCGACCGTAAAAGGCGAGTTAAAAAGTTTACTTCTTACTATTTAGTAACTCACGGTCAGGAATATATTAATTGTTTATAACTATTATATTTTGCGAAATAACATTTTGATTCATGAGACGGAATTTCAAATAATGTCTTAGGATTGAAGAAGAGGATTAAGTGGTGGAACAAAGAACCAAAGTATCTTATATTTTTGCACTTAAAACTGCAATAAAATCTGCAATAAAAAAAAGATTCTTATTTTAAAAATTCGACCTGATGGCTTAAAATATGCTCCGAAATATGCTTTAGCATTTTTTGTTTGCTTGGAACTCTAAAAATTTTGTCTCTACATGTTTTTCATCATTTTTGTGGTCATTTTGTAGATGTTTTTATACGAAAGTTAAAATGGCACACTCTATATAGTGCGTATACTGTACATATACATATATTTCATGAGTTTATAGTATATTCTTAATATTTTGAAAAATTAAATTATTATTTTGATATTATAAAAGAGAGTATGAACAAATGCAGTTATATCTCACTTAGCATTATGCGAAGTCAATAGTTTAAATATATCATTTTTGAACGAAGAACATTTTAACATGGAAAGAATAAGATTAAAAGGAGCGAATTTTTAGAATATACGATATGTAAATTTTATTTCTATATATATATATATAATTCCATTGATATAAATTAAATAATTTACTAGTTACAGAAAATTTATTATTTGTAAAAGAAATTTACTCACTTCGTGGCTGCTTCACCGATATTTGGTGTCTCCATAGGTATATATTAATCAAGATAAAACCAATTACATTATAG
Source organism: Crematogaster levior (assembly GCA_901521435.1). NCBI lineage: Eukaryota > Metazoa > Arthropoda > Insecta > Hymenoptera > Formicidae > Crematogaster > Crematogaster levior. The sequence continues at coordinate 520,778 of CABEGB010000692.1, read as the reverse complement.
CGCAGTGACATTCTGAAGAGTAACGTAAAGCGGAATGACTGCATTAAGTCATTTATTTTATGCACTCTATCGTTTAAATACGAGTTACAAGACATTTCTTTTTAGGTACACAAAATGCAAATATATTAAATATGTTTAAAAAACACATATTTTCTTTGATATTTTTAAAATGTATGAAATAATCGTAATTCCAAAGGTTTTTGGGCGCTAACTTTTTAAGAAAGTATTTTTCGACCCATGTTTATTGGAAACTTTTTGTTCAGAATTAAATTTCCTATAAAATCTCTGAGTCTGGCTAGAACTTTCGGGGTCACCTTGTATATACTGAATTCTTAATATGTCGTTTTCTGGAATAAAGTTTTCTGGAATAAAATTTACCGTTTTGTATTTCACGAGAAAATTAAGAACATACTGTTACTGATTTACTTTGTAAAGCATATCCCATTTTTCAATTCAACAAGTTTCAAAAAATTTATTTTTACACATGCATATATATTATACATAAAATACAATAAACATAAATATTTAATTTAATTATTGTTATACTAATTTATTAAATATTTAATTTAGTCATACTAATAACATTAATTTAAAAATAATTTTAATTGAATACTCCAGTAATATGCTTAATAACATGTAACACTTAAAATACTTTATTTTCGATCGCAGTCTATTTTGTTAATTATTCTATGTACCAATGCTGGTCAAGTTCAGAATCTGATTAAGATTTCCATAAGGCTTTAATGGAATTAAAGAAAGAAGCAAAAATATTGGAGTTGAGAAAAATGAGAACAGGCACTATTGACAGTAATACATAAAGAAGTAATACATAATTGTGTCATTTAGTTATTAAATTCTTTATTACACTTTTTACTCTCTTCTCTCATCGTTCTTTACATAAATGCAGAAACCCGAGTATTTCAAGATAAAAATTTTTATGGTACTACGTCATCTCAAACTGAACAAAGCAGCTTCAAGCAGCAAAGCTTGAAGCTGCTTTATTCAGTTTGAGATGACGTAGTACCATGAAGAGACCATTCAAGAAGAAACAAAAAGAAGAAGACTTTACTATCAAGTAATTATTTCATTTATTTATTTATTTTATTATTATGAACTGTATAATGCAAATATGTGAAATAATTACTTGAAAGTAAAATCCTCCTCTTTCTGTTTCTTCTTGAATGGTTGGACATAGACCTCTTCCATTTGGAAGGTTTTTAGCATTAAAACGCCACGCTTGCTAGAGGTGCCTGGTTGTTATTTTGAGAGCAGGCACCCCCTCCCATATATTCTCAGAGTCTTTCCAAGAGGTGGCAATCGAATAAAAACCGACAATTCTTGGTCGGATTTGAACTTCGGATCGTTAAGACAACGCACATCACTCTGAACTACGACCGCCTCGCTATTATATATTGTTTAAGAAACAACGCTAGATACAGCGCAATAAACATTCATTCGTAATAAAACTTTTAAATTTGCTATTGTCTATAAAAGAATGATTTTTCAAAACGACATAATGATATTGATTTTACCAATTAAAAGTCATTTTATCCTTACTCTGCTGCTTATGCAGTTATCCAATGTTCAACAAATTTTGCAAATTTTGTTTTGTCATTTTACTTATCTTCATACTATTATTTAATTTTATATTTTGTATCAAAAACATGTTACATATTTTATTAAAGTTATTAATTCTCTATTACACTTTTTAATCTCTTTATCGTTCTTTATATAAATACAGAAATGCACCGAGTACTTCGAGGTCAATGAAAGATGAAGATTTTCATGGTACTACGTCATCTCAAACTGGAGTACAAAGCAGCTTCAAGAAGAAACAGAAAGAGGAGGACTTTAATTTCGAGTAATTATTTCATTTACTTATATTATACAAGATATATAAAAATATATTACAAGTTAATTGCTGATATTAATATTCAAATCTATTAATACAATTATATTGTTTAAGATACACGCTAGTACATCGCAACTAAACATTCATTCCTAATAACTTTCTAATTTTTTATTCTTTATATGAGATTTGTCAGAATAATATAATGATTTTTAAAAGCAACATAATCATATTGATTTTGGAAATTAGAAGTCATTTTATCTGTATTAGAAGTCATTTCTCTGCTACTTGTGTAGTTATTCGGCAATCAGTTCAATAAGTTTTTTCCTTTTGCACTTTTACTTGTCGTGCAATTATTTAACGAGGAACATAGCGCTAGGTCGCAACTAAAAATTCATTTGTAATAAAACTTTTTGATTCTTTATTCTCTATAAAAAAATAAAATAACAAATGATTTTTAAAAACAACATAATATTGATTTTATTATATATTTATTATATTTTTTTAAACACACAATTAAAATCTTCAAATCTTCAAAATCTTCTATTTTTTCATTTTATAACATTTTAATAAATTTAGATAATTATAATTATGATATATGTACAATATAAATAAGAAGATTGCGTATTTTAATAGAATACTTCTTATAAATTATGATTGAAAATGTTATATAAATTGATTTCTGAGAAAAAATTTTTATTAAGCTATTATTATTTTATTAAAAATTTATTGTCAAAATGTCAACATTTATTGTCGAAAGAATTTCGATTTAAATATTAATGCAAAGTATTATTGACTACAATAATTTTTGAATCTTTGCCAAGACTGACATGGAAAATTAGAAGAAAAAAAATAAAAGGAAGAAGAAGAAGAAACAATATTATATTCAAGAAAGATAGACATACATACAAGAAGAAGGAAGTGAAAATATTAAAGACTGTTAATTTTTACAAAAGCTAATACAGCTAAAAATTCTTTTTTTAAAGAAATATTGTGAGTAGAAATAAGATTAAAAAATAACAAGCTAAACTTTTTTAGCTTAAACAAAGATGGTAAAAATATGTTTAACAAACACAAATATTTTTTAATAAACAATCTTTTATAATACATGTATAATAAGTTAAATTAAAGTAGTCTTTTTTCCTTCATAATATGATATATAAAAGATTTGTATATGTAAGTGTTTCAAATCATCAGATATAATATGTTTAATGTCATTAAATGAAAATTTTACAAGTTAAAAGCAATAGAGGGAATAAATTCCACAATTCAATTCTCCGTGCAATGTTTTGATACCATTGAGCGAATAATGCTGAAACAAAATGAAAAATTCCTATTTTTACAAAATACACTTGCACTTTTTTCTGAATGATATTTAAAATTATTTTTGATAAATATTTATTGTAAACCAACCTCTGTCGTTGCGACTTGTGATCCAGCCGATTACAGGCTGCATCTCATTTTGTCGTTTCAACCATGCATTCAAAGGCTCAAAATATTTGAGCATGGCACCAGCGTCTATTCTATTCGTTCTACCTCTTGTCATTTGTCTGACAACATCTTGCCACGATCTAGAAGCTCCCATCGACAAAATATCTCTATAAATACGGAAATCTTATTTTATTAATGACATATTTAGACATTAATAATTGAAATTTTATTTTATAAACTTTACATACGATAATAGTCGACCTGCTTCTCGTGATCTATAAAGATCGCAGGTGTGCAATTCGCCAGTGTGACCAGAAATTTCACACAGAGACTGGAACAATTGAAACTGTAATACAATGCTTACAAAATACCTAAAAATTGAGAAGGTATACAAATAACATATTTTTCTATAAATACTGTCTCTATAGTAACACATTTATTATGTTTCTACTTGGCATAAGGACTGTCTGCTGGAATGTGATACTTTGCTCCTGGATCGAAATTTCTTTCAGATCTGGGCACAGGTGGAACAATGCCTTGATACTGTAATCTTAATTCCCACCAACGTGTAGTCATATCTTCCACTCCTTCGCTGAAGACGTGCCATCTCCACTTTTTGAAAAAATAAATGCTTGTTATTTATGATTATTTATATTATATATACTCAAATATGTGTATATTACTCAAAAACCATTGTAACGGCTTAAAATCTTTAACACATTTTTTTAGATATGTGTGTTGGGAATTTATTCTTACATATGTATATGACACTAATATTTTTATAACGTTAAAAGTATTTTGTAAATAAGTATAAGTAATAAGTGTGTTTATTTATAATAACAGTGTTTATTATTACCTATTATTAATTATTTAATTGTTTGCCACTTACCTGATCGACTATATAAGCAAATGGCATATAAGCCACTTTGCGAAGAGCCATCAGCATTAAAAAATTTATGGTACTATCATAGTCATCTGTTAAATTATTGTGCAGTCCAATTTTATGTAAATGTTGATGAGTAAAAATGGATAAACCAATTGCATCGCTAACAGCTTCATGGAATCCTAATTAAAAAATTAGTGCTAACAGAACATATAATTTCAAAAAATATATAAATCTGAATATATAAACAAGATATACCTGGAATTGCCTCGTTTCGGAATAGCAGTGGGTGATCCTTGTATTGTAAATAATATTGCAAGTGTGCCATTTCATAGTGGGTGGATAATAAATCTTCCATTGTATTTCTAGTACACTGTTTTATTCTGTTACATAAAATTACAATTAAAAAACCGGAAATTAGAGAATTCATTTGATATAATACAGTAAGAATATGTTGAAATTAAACAAAAATTAAAAATTAATTTTCTTTTGTCTTATGTAATAATAATAAATAATAAATAAAAAAACACCTGTAATCAATTTTATTACAAAAATCCCATGCACTAGGAGTGCACTTAATTTCTCTATCAATGGGTTTTTCAAATATCGAGAATTTCCAGAATTCCGGTGGCATTGGTTTCATTCCGAGCGAAGTGAAGAACTCCTCCGCTATTTGAAACATCCTTTTTACATTAACAAAAACATCTTTTTAGAAAATTATTTATAGTTTATAATTTACACATAACTATTGTGTATAATCTAAAACACACCTCATTGGAGTTATACCCTGAATTATCATATCCAAAGTTACATCAAGCTTTCTGCTTGCAGGAAATGGTTGCACTAATTCGAAGAGATTTTCCCAATTTTGAGCCCACATATCCCCCAAAACATGCGCCGGTAAAGGTCCATCCTCCCGTATTCTATCACCGTATCTTTCAATTAGTTTTGATCGCACATAAGTAAAAAGATTTTTATAAAGCGGAGTTATGGCTGACATTATCTCAGCTATGTTTTGCTGAAAATATTCGTCTTCAAACAATTCTCTCATTTGGTCGCCAGCATCAGCAAAACCTTTCACAAGAAACATGTTTTATTGGCTTCAAATAAATTTTTTTAAATTAAATTTATATTTTAAATATTTTTACATAATGAAATAGAATGTCACATTCAAAATCAAGAATTTTTTATACCATTTAATTTAGCTGCTCGATTTGCCAATTGAACATATCTCAAATATTTATTTTGAAGTTGCGGACCAATTGCTTCGTGCCAAGCATGCCAATAATGCAATAATTCGTCGTAGTCTTTTGACTGCGCCATTATTTTATTTATATCTAAAATTTATATTTGAAAATACGTATGTACATTTCATATTTCTATTATACATGTACATTATAATTTTTATATTTTTTAAATAAATTAAATCAGTTGACTAACCATGATCTAGACTTAAATTACACTCGCCATCAATTTGCTTGTAGAGACATACTCTGGCTTTAATATAAATTTCTTTCATTTCCGCTATTAAACGGTGTATCTAGAAATTAGATGTAGTTATTGTGCGTAAGTGAATATAATAACAAATAGAATCGCAGATTGCATTTATTTAGTACCTTATTTATCTTTTAAACATTTAATAACTCAAACAATTTCATTCATGTTTATGTGATGATCACAAATTAATATTATGTTTATTATGCGACATTTATTCACCTCATTAAACTTATCGTCAGTCAAGGAACTTCGACCTTTCGTAGCAATCATTTTAAGTTCTCTTCTTGCTAAAGGATCTGGTATTCGACTCCAAGCGAAAGTGATTGCTTTCCGCCAAGAAGCTCTTTCAAATTTTAATTTTAATGTTTGCTCATCCATCTGATAAACACATTAAACATTATATGAAAGATTCATAAAGTATTATATATAAATTATTTATATTGTATATTTTGTATCAATTAAAAAGGTGTTACACCATTTTCTGGTGGTTTGCATCAGTAACGTTAGTCGCGAAGTTCCATTGGGCTATCATCACTCTTGTGCACATTAATGAAGCTGCGCTATCATATTCTCTGAGGAATAAAAGGGCATCGCCTAAATTCATGTTAAGGCCCTTTAAATAATACATCAAAAAAGAATATTAAAAAATTAACACTTCTTGGAGATAATTTGCTAGACTACTACTAATAATATCTAATTATTACTAATATTATCTATTACTAATAATATCAGACAAACAAAGTATGTATTTTATTTATATAAAAAAATTAAGAACAGTTAAATTATAAATATAAAGTCCCTCTTCTTGGCATGTAAAAGCTGAAGAGAATAAAGATATAATAATAATAAATATAAAGTTTAATGATCTATTTATTAAATATATAATGTGATATGCAATGCCAATAATAATTTCAAATATATCAATTAATTAACGTATTTCGAAACGAGAGTTGATTTTTTGAACATGATCGAAAATGTAATAGATTTCTTTGAAGAAGAAAATGTGAATTGATTTACAGTCTTACCTCCAAATATTTTCCATGTGTCTGTCCATGCAATAGAATAACGAAGAAAGCAATGAGATTTCGAATTCCTACTGTCGTCATTCTCCGTGGCAAATTCATCGTTGCACCAATAATTGACATAAGTCTCGTTGTTTGACACATTGAATGTCTTTCATTCTCAAGAAGAATCTTATATAATTTATTATGCAAATAGATAAGCACAATAACGAACTTAAAAAAGTATATGTAAACAATTATATATTTAAGTTAATAATAATATTATTTATAATATTATTTAAAGATTCTAATTACACCAATATTTTATTTATATTAATCGCTTCACGTTTAAATTATATAACAAAAGAATAATATTTCCCGTGATATAAGTTATATAATATAAAAGTTTGCGCCGTATAGAAACTGAGTCATAATTTAAATCAAATATAAATAATACCGCGTGTTAAAAATTTGAAGAAAGTTGAACGATTATAAGCGATATTCTACTATGCAAACGCAATGTTCTTTAAATTTATAGACTTTAGTACGACAATCGATCAGTCATTTGATCGAATTGAAGAGCCAAGGTTCGATGCTGTCGTCGCGGCAAAACTGAATCGTGGCAGAAAGAGAGATGGGTCTTTCCGGGAAGGGCAAAAAGAGGAAGGGACAGGCACTATCAGTGCATGAAGCGTAACTACATAACGCATCGTAGCACACGCCAAAATCTTTCTACATTGCTTTAACTTCGTAATTGCTTGGTTAAATATACAATATGTCACAATAATTGATTCATAAAAATCTTCAATGTTTTTGTAGTTGTATATTTGTCATATAAAAATATCACTAGTTTACTAATAATACTACTTTTATCTCTACAGAAAATTCATTAAAATATCATATTCGTTAAAACATACAGATACACAACTTAAACGATAAAGTTAATGAAAATCACTTTCCATGTACATATATGTGCTTCTATGTTCTTTTAAGATGACAACAACGTCATTTTAATAACACAACATTGTAAACGTTCTTACGTAAAAACTTTTTCTTGTATATATTTGAAAAAAAAAAAATTAAAAAGATTTTAACGAAATTAGATAAATTATTCTCAATAAAATATATTAGGAATAAAATATATATTAAGAATAAATGGATTTATAATATATAAATGAATAAATGTAGCTTTAGCTGTTAAATATATTTATAATACACTTTTAAATCTATTAAATAAAATTGTGAATATACTACGATCTCTTAAATGTAAGTTTGTGAAAAGAATTTGACTAGTATACTACTCGTAAGCAATTATTTGGAATATTTCCTATAACGGTACAAATCTATTTTTTACGGTAGAAAAGTAAAAAGACACATTATATCTTCTTGATTTCATAATTGTATTCACTATTCTGTGCAATTTAAATTGTCAATACAACAGCAAATAGATATTCTGACTCTTTCTTAAAAACAGAAAAGATTTTGAATTCAGAAAAAATTCTGAAAAGATAAGATTAGTAAAACTACATTTGTCAAATAAGAAAGATAAAATGTTATGTTAATTTATTAAATATTTTTTTATTTAGTATTTCTTATTTAATATTTCTTAAGTATATAAATATATTACTATTATGTTTAAGATATGTTTTGTTTTCGAGATTTTAGTGTCAGTCGCTGAATCTCTCTTCGCCTGCTTAATTGCTTGTGGATTCTTTGTAATTCCTGTAGTTGCATACGCATTTTAATGGAATCTATGACACTCGGAATCTGTATTTGTGATATTTTGTATAAATAATAAATAATTACAAATCCTTTTTAAATCTTATACAATATTTTGTGTAAAAAATTAAATATTCTCTCTAGGGAAAGAAAGTTTCCATAAATAATGCATTGAAACTCAGTACATTAAGTTGCAAACAAAAATATAAAAGGCTATACCTCAAATTTATCTATTAACTCCATTATCGACTTAAGCTGTTTTTCCGCTTTTTCTATCTCAATCTTCGCAGCAATTTGTTCTGATTGCAATTTTATGATTTCTTGTTTTTTGGAAACAATTTTGTCTCTCATTTCATTCATAGTTAACATCAAACCGTCCACTTTTTCCTTATGTTTGCTGAATGCAATGCTATAGCGACCTGTGTCAAATTCAACAATTTATGAACTGCAAAAATTGAGTATCTAAGTATTTCTTACCTGCGATTCTCTTCATTTCAAGCAAATACTGATTTTTTTCATCAATTTTTCGCACGCAAACTTCATTTTCTATGTTCAATTGTTCGAAATCTATGGCGCGTAAAGCCTCGCCCAGTTCTTTTCTGTGCCTTAGCTGCAACTTGACTTTTCTTATCTGACACTTTATGGTAGTCATCTTCAATCTCATTTGTTCCATTATGATGTCGACTACTTTCAACCATTCTTCTATAAATCTACACGATAAAATTGAGTCTTTCATGTTCATTTCATGTCATTTTTATCAGATCTATTATAATTCGTAAATAAAAATCAAGAAGTTAACATATAATTTGTATAAATATAATATTGTCAAATGATTATTATAATACCTAATAAATTTTTCAGCCGGTATTTTTCCCGTAATGCTATCTATGCCTTTCTGTACAACGTTCTCTTCAAATTCCTCTCTATTTTTACAAATTTCGCGAATGCTAATCTGATTTTCTTCTATTCGTGCCCGTAGATATATCTTTTTCTTCGTCGATGTCTGTTCAAATTTTTCTAATCCCTTCTGTAATTCCCGAATCTCGGTGTTTGCCATTTCGATACGATGTATATACATAATTCTACGATTTAATAACAAATATTGTCATTGTAATCGAAAACTATAATAGAAGTAGTAGCGGACTTTGTTCCTCCCGTTGGAGCTCTGGCTGTTAAAAGGCTTAGCGTGACGTGTCGACTTCCGGATCGCACGCTGGCGACGCTCACTGAATCTCTGTCGCGAACATTCACAAGACTTCCGGTTACGCTCATAACGGGTGATGCACGAATGTGTTGAGGTGCGATTTTTTGTACGCGCTTAGCGGTTTCTAAGATTTGTGCTATTGCTAAAGTATATTAAAAGATAATGTTATAAGTATATCTGCAAGAAAATTAATCTAAAATGGAAATATGAGAATTGTAGAAAAACTTAAAATATAAATATAAATTAAATAAAAAAATTACTTTGAAGACTTTCAGGATCTCGACGTGCGAGATATCGTTCAAAAATATCATTTTCTAACCTCAGAAATAAATTCGAATAAATATTATTTTCAATTGCCTTTTGTAATTCCGTTTCTGTCATATCTAAAGAGATACAATTTTTGTAATTTTGTAATTAAGTTACATAGATTTCCTTACCTTCATAATAACAGAATTCATCTTTAGGAGTTAATACTAAAGATCCAACACTGAAGACACTTTGTTGTCGTGACATATTTGGTCTTCAAATTTAATTTTTAGATATAAAATCTTAAAAAGAGGGATAAAAATCTTTTCAGATCATTAAAAATTTGGCATTTTATTGAAAAGTCAACATTTATATATGTTATATTTAAATGATTTCGCTATATGTCACAATATTTATGTCACACACAAATAAACTCCAGCTATCTTCAGGTATTATTTTTTATTAATAAAATATAGTTTTATGTAAATAAATTTACAAATTGTAATAGAGAGATTTATTTTATATTTATAGTTTTAAAAATGTACACAAAGTTACATGGCACACGCGATAGTACAATAGATCCTTATGTACACACAGGCTCATGTAACACGGATTCGTATAATACAGCAAAATTGTGGCAGTGCTTGTATAACACGATAAAATAATCTCTATATATAATAAAACTATCAAAAAAGTCAATCAAACTGTAACTGCTTTTATCACTTCAAGTAAAATAATAAAGAAACATTTTTAATTCTAATATTTGTGTTAAAGTAAAAGAAAAAATATTTTACTGTTACATGTTTAATATTTATTTCATCACATTTTTTTAATAATAAATTCTTACGTTTTTTATAAATATATGTGTCCATATGTATACAAATCCATACGTATAAGCTATATGTTTGATTCGTATAACACGGATGTATATAACACGGAATGTATCCCTCGTGTTATACAGGGATCTACTGTACTGTGATTTACATTTGACTTTATTACAAGAATAATATTTTTTAAATATTGTTTTATATTTGTGTAATCATTGATATAATTTATGATTATAAATTATGTGCATATATTTTTCGGTTAAACACAAAAAATCTAGTTAAAGAAATCTAGAAATATATTTAGGATTCTTCCAATAAAGCTTCTTGCTGTATTTCAACGTCATTGATATATAAAACGTACACTATACCAATTTCTTTTTGTTCCGAACTAGAAGATCTGATAGTGGCTGGTAAATCACCAACGGAGAAGAGAATTTCTGCACCACCGTCCATAAATTCGTTCTATACAAATTGTTTTTTAATTTATGTAGTATCAAGCAATTGAAAGATTTGCCGTATCTTCGATTACATAAGAGCGCATAGTAAAAATTTCTACTCCTATAATTACCTCGACTTCCACTTCTTGTCCATTCACCCAAACACCGTGAGCATGTTTATCTACAAATGTCATAAAATATAAATTAAGTGTTTGAACTATTATATTATATAATATGCTGTTTTGATTAATTACCCAATACGATTCTATATTCTTCGTTCCCAACATTGGCCAACCAAGTCTCTAATATTTTTGATTGCGATTGAACAAATTGCTTGTAGCTCTTTCCGTTCACCCACAACGAGTAAGAATATTTCAGACCTACATATTTAATCGTCATAACGAAATAATGAAATATTTATCACCACAAGAATAAGATAATGAGGTTTTACCTGGCATTGGCTCGACTCTGATTACGAACTTGGTGTTATTGAACATAAATACTTCATCGCCGACCAGACGAAACATCCAATCTCTGTGAACTATATTATTGCCATCGATTTTTACCACACGTCTGCCTGTTGCTGTTCCATGTTCAAACTCCACCACGTGATTCCCGTCGCTCAGAGGAACAGTCCATTTGGCGGTAGGTTCGTTCGTAGAAGTTTCCAGATTGTGAAGACTTCTAAATAGATATAAAATAAAAGTTATGTAGTATAAAAAAATAAGTAAAAAAATAATGTTAAATAATACATCAAAGAGCATTAAAATGCTGAAATTATTAGTCAAACGTAAGGTATTATCAAATAAACAACGTTTATGTAACGATCAATATATTTATACTTTGGAAACTTTTTATTTTGACAATAATTATAGAATGTGACAGAGACTGTAATAATATTAATATTGTGATTAGAATATGTATAGTGCATGTGTGTGTGTGTGTGTGTGTGTGTGTTTAAACAAATAAATGTATTTATTAAGTTATTAAAATAATGCATATTCTTTACTATTCCAACGGCAACTATAGTGCAATTATAAATGCAAGTGCAATGTTAGACCTTGACATTGTAGCTCATATTTATGGAAATAAAAATATTGGTAGCTACTGCAACATATTAAAATAATTTACGTGTTAAATAAACTTTTAAAAATAAAAACGCGTTTATATAGTTTAGATTCGTGTATTTTGCTTACCGAAGTAGAACGCCTGCCATGTTTCTGGTTCTGCACCTGTACTAGCCTCCTTATTGATCGGGCCAACTACGACTATTCTCTTAATCAATAATCGAGTCATTTTATACGTCATACCACACAATATTAAGCGCGTTGTAGTAAGCCGTTTAATTTTATTGTTCCGGTTATATAAATTGTATGTGTTATTAACAATGAATATGAAATACTCGCAAAACACTATAAAAAATTAATTTCATAATTAATAATTTAATTCAATTAAGCAAATAATTGAAGCAAAAATATAATTGTCCAATCTTTACGTAGCATCTTGATAGAAAACTTGTCGCTTAATTAATACGTAAAAATCTGATGTATATAATTAAATTTTATTTAATTTTTTTATTATTATTTTATTATTATTTAAATTAAAATGTCATCGGTTTTTTCAAATCTCTTTATTAATAGATTTTTTAAAATAAATTGAAATAATTAAAAATAAGTACATAAAAATAAGTACATAGAAAGTTCATTTGTACGAAAAATCAAGTATAAATATGTAAAAGACAGCAAAATATGCTTAAATAATAATTTCTTATTTTATGCACCAATTTCACTTTGGGTTAGCGGGCAACAATTTACCCTTACACAATCCGAAACCGACCCTATAGCCATCGCCAACACAATAACCTGGAAAATTAGTTAATCGTTATGTAATTACATTAATAAATCGTTATAATTTTAGATATGTGATAAGTTTATTTAGTTACCACGAAGGATCACTTCATCATTATCTTGAAGGAATTTTCTTGTGGTACCATCTTTCAACGGAATAGTAAATGTGCCTTTCCAACTTAATTCCAGCATCGATCCATAAGAATCCGGAGTCTAAAGAATTTTATATCACATTATATATTATAATATTATATAATATTATAAACTAATATAATATTATATATAATATTATAATCTATTTGAAAAAAGATGCTACGAAATAAATTAGATAAGAGATAAAAAAATCAATATATTAACTATGATATATATACATATACATGTACACACACACACACACACACACACACACACACACATATTAGAGTAATAAAATGATCAAATTTCAAACGCACATCTCCACTTATAGTGCCGGAACCCATTAAATCACCAGGATTAATGTTACATCCAGTGACAGTATGCTGTGCTAATTGTTGTCGCGGAGTCCAGTACATGTATTTAAAATTGCTTCGACATATCGTTGTAACTACACCACTTGGAGCTGCAAAAAATTTCATAAAATTAAAAACTGTAAAAACAATATATACAAATATGTAAATAATTATTATGAAGAAAATAATAAGAAATGTCAACTCACGTTTAAGATCAACTTCCAATTTAATATCAAAGTTACAAGATTTATCATGTTTTAAGTACGGAAATGGTTCTGGATCCTGAGCCACATTTGGTGTCTTGAAGGGTTCTAGGGCTTCCATCGTAACGATCCATGGAGAAATTGTAGTTCCCAGATTCTTTGAGCCGAATGGTCCTAATGGAACGTATTCCCATTTTTGGATATCTCGTGCTACAAAATAGAAAGATAAAAAATCAAAGGCATAATGATATACATTAAAATTAATTAAAGCGTAAACTTTGTTAATTATATCGCACCGCTCCAGTCATTCATCAAGACCATTCCAAAGATATGATCATATGCTTCCGAAGCTGAAACAGTATCACCAAGATTTGTAGGTGGTCCACCGATGAAGAAAGCAACTTCGAGCTCAAAATCCATTGTTTTACATGGCCCATAAACAGGTTCTGCACCTTCAATGGGAAGTAATTGACCATACGGTCGTCTTATGGGTGTGCCTGACACAACAACGGAACTTGCTCTTCCGTGATAGCCAGTCGGCAAATATTTCCTATATACATAAACATTTTATTTGTACACTTTCTAAAGTACAAGCATATAATAATATTTTAGGAACGTTACCAATTCGGTGTCAGTGGATTTTCTTTCCCACGAAACATAATACCGACATTTGTAGCGTGATTAAGAGACGAATAAAAATCCGTGTAATCACCAATTTTTGCTGGTAAATGCATTATAGCATCTTTCTGTGCGACAAAGATTCTGAAAAAGATATTAGAGATTATATAAATAATGCAATTTCTGAAGTTTTATGAAATTATATTTATAATATTTTATAATATTTATGAATTTATTAATTTGTGTTTGTTGATTTCTTACTTAGGACGGATTTCCGGATCTTGCAAAGTGTTATTATTGGCAGAAAGCAGCTCTTGAAGTTTCGATCTTGCTTCCAGCCATGCTGGCCTTCCGAGTGACATAAAATCGTTCAAGCAGTCACGACGAAACACATCCTGTTTACTTTGCAACAATGGTCCATCGAAATAATTTGCAATGGCATTTAAATTTAAAATTTCATCGCCAATTGCCACTCCTATTTTTTTCTTTGGCTAAAATATTTTAAACAAATATTATGTCTATTATACATATATAATAAGTGTTATATAAATAAATTAATGAAACATTATTATAATTCTCTTGTATTTTAAGTAGATCTAATAAATTTGGTCATTTTTTAATGTTATAAAATAATGTAATTTAAAAAGATAAAATTATCGAATGATAGTAATGTACCAACCGCTGGTACTAACAATAAAATGAAACTCCTACTAGACGGCGTTGAATGTAAGCAAGAATGGAATGATGACGTTTCATTCTTCACACATCATGTTATCAAGAAATATAGAATTTATGCCCAATACTGTGTACAATTTTTCTAACAATTTCACAAAGATATTGAAAGACCCCTATAAAAGATTATTATAATTTATATATGACAATATAATCACATGATTTCTTAAACTTCAAAAAAGTTGAAAATATGTAATTATACACATAATATATATTTAACTGTTCTGAAATCACATAACGTGGTATGATATACATACAATCTGTGATGTAACTTGATTTTGCTTACTTCGTCTTCGGTAGAAAAGATTCCATACGGCAAATTTTCGATCGGAAAATCGCTAGATGTTGAGTAATTGATGAAAGATTTCATGGTTACAGCTGCTACGAACGACTGTCTGTCCAATCGGCTTCTGCCACATGTACTGTAACGGCGGTCTGATAAGTAGCGTTCGAGATTCTCACCGAACTGAGCTGGGGAGTAATTTATATACCTGTTTACGACGTCGACGAGCCTCCAGTTTAACTAGTTTAACTAATACATTAATGCAACGAAATTTAATTAATGTATCGACGGTTTTATTTTTCCTTGAATTAATCAGTTAAGCTTATCACATGTATGTAGAAGCAAAATAATTATTGTTACGTAACATGTACGTTCCAGTTCATTCTCATTTTCATTGATTGATAAATTCTTTGATATCAAGTTGAAATAAATTTCTTAACGCCTAATAACACTGGAAATTTTCACGGAAAATTTAATTTCAATATATTTTATATTGCATTTAACACGTTAGTCGCCATACGACGCGCCGGCCGTCGTACCGTTATTTGCATTTATGAGCCATACGACCTGTCGTCGTATAGCAAATGTATATTTCCAAGTGCTCTTTAGTGCTCTTTTCTTTTTAGTGCTCTTTTTCTTTCTTTAGTGCTCTTTATTTTGTAAAAATAGAGTTATGGCCTGTGACACATAAACAATTTTTAATTAAGGCGGCAGCTAACGTGTTAATATGTTGAACTTTAATTTTTGAAAAAAAGAGAAAACAGAAATGAGAAATTTATACAAATTATGTATTGACAATTTGGGATAACAGCAGTTTATTAGACATTGATATACAGTGGATAATAAGGGCAATTAGGTGTAGGCGGTATTCGAACAACATGTTTATGTGCCAGCAAACATCTCTACATCGCCGCACATACTCTTGACTTTCGTTTCTCGTTCACATATCAACGACATCTTACGTACACGCATGTACATATATATTTTTTCTATGTATATATAAATGTATTTCTCATTACAAGGACAGCTTTCTCCTCGAAAGTATTTCGAGGTTTTCTCGCTAAACTCTAATCAATACTCTCATCGTTTGGAAGACGTGGGACTTTGTTGTTGCTTTATTTCGTTACCAACTTATACTAATAATTAGACTAATAATGAGATCAACGACTCCTAAAGTCGGCGCGATAAATCGCCAGCAAAGGAACTTAGTTATACGTTTATCAGAATAACATGACATTCTATTATACCTCATTAACACAATCGACGTAAAAGATTTATTCGATTACATACATACGTGTTTCTCGTCAATGTAGACTATCGAAAATAGGCAAAACAAATTGGTAAGTACTATTATACCAATTTATAACGTAATATAATAATTAAGATCTAATGTACAATACAACATATATAAAAGCAGAGTGCATGAAAGATGGCACGTTATACATAAAACTGCATTATACAAAAACATAAATTGTGCAGTGCATTTTAAAAAATGTACATAATATTTAAATATGTGTTATGTGCATAATATTATATAAATATAATTTATTTTAAAAAGGTTTTTAAAATTTGATATCGCGCCAACAATATGCAAAATATTCATACGCATTAAAAAGATATTTTATTTATACAAACTTTATGATATTTTATGATATGGTTCACTGATTAGCTACAAAAAAATTAGTACAATACTTGCAATTCTAAATTGTAATATTGTACAAGTTGTATAATTTATCTAATAAATTGAGTTATTTTAATACTTTACTATATTAATACTATCACTAATCATTACATCGACCGCATAAATGTGTAAAGATGTTTTACACATCCTGAAGAAAACTGTCCAAACATGTTAATATGTCTACTAATCATATAAGCAAATTAAATGATCGGAAGTCTACAGGGACGAGTATACTTTCCGTACAAATATATTACTCTTTGTTTAAAAAACGATCATTTACACGGGAATTAATAAGAATCTCGTGTGTAATCACGAGAGAGATTCGTTTATGAGTAGCATTGATTACTATGTCGGCAGTGCCAACGACTATGTCTAAAAAAACTCGCAACGCTGATAGAATTATATGAATAATAACAATGTTTCGATATAGTTTTTCTTTACAGGTATCGGTTTGCTGGTCAGATGAATAGTTTAATTTATTTTCTTCTCGAAAAATACATTTTGTCCCTTCTTTGGCGCATAGTGATTGCAAATAAATTGCTTGAACTCTGGATCAAAATACAAATAAAATCTAATCTCAAACAAAAACAGTATCTCAAATTGGTAATCTTAATAAAATCCTTTAAAAACTGTTTTATGAAAACTTTGAATTTTACACGCAGTGATAAATTTATTTCATCTTAAAAAAAGATTTATATCTTTATTTCAAATTAAGTACAATGAGACTTTTTATTAATGTAAGAATATAAGATAAGAGGAAAAAATAATAAAGGAAAATATTATATTCTAAAGAGAAAAATAGACTTTTATTCTCTTTATCTAAAACTATGTGAACATATTTTAATAAATTACTTTCTTCTTGCCTTTATTTATTTCATTGAAGCAGAGTTCAGCATATATAATGCGCTTCATATTTTACACATTACAAACATTTCAAATTGAATTGACATCACCCGCTATAATCCATTAGCCAAAAGCTTTCATTTAAATACGTAGAATTAACACTTTTTTCTTTGACATTAAATTGCAGATATTAGGATATATCGATTGCTTTCTACTTCGATTAATCCTGTAGTATTAATTTAGTCCCGACACTAATTGCGGTCCATCTAAATACATTCGTTTAAACTTAAGTTAATTGTCACGACGGCATGGCAGTCGTCGGCAGAAAAAGAAAGTCGCGATATAATTCAAAGATGTATGTGTACATAAATACACTTATAATTCTTGTATAATTACATCTAGATATTTTTTATGTTACTTACTTTAAATATCTTTTTCTGTTATTCCGTATTGGCGAGTGATCGAAATCTATAGAATTGTTCTATTGCAAGTGTCGAACAGATTGAAACGCTTATTGTCATTCATAATAATAAGTTTTTGTAATAATAAGTTTTTGTGTACTGTATTTGTAATGCGTATTATACAATTATTTATATAATGTAAAATTATTACAACGCATAAAAGGAAATAAGTTATAATTAATATGTATAATATCAGAAAATTATACTTTTTCGAGAGTGAATATGAGATCAGGATATTGAAAATGATTGTTGCACCACATAATTCCTTGTGACGTGCAATCATTACTTTCAATAGTGTGTTTATGGCGGTTGAATGAAACGATCGATAGTTTTTCTAACAAAATTGACGAATTATAAGAACTAATTATAAGTGGCAACCGTTCGCATGAATATTCGAAAAAGCATACTTTCATGGGTTTGTGTTCTTAAAATTTCAACACTAAATATATATGCTTTGATATATTTTTACTTTTATATATATCTATATTAAATATATATTAGTATACTCTCCTTTTGATTAAAACTGTATAACAGTAAATTATAATATACATATATTTTTGTATATAACAGATAAAGTTTATCTCGTAACGTTATTTTCGCAAACAATCGATAAATTATAAATTCCGTTAATATTCCAATAGAATAACGTTCGGTGTAAATTTATTTTCTATGGAAAGTAATGTCACATTTGTGTTATCTACTCTTAATGCTACGGCAATAGAAATTTTTTATTCCGTAGCTAATGACGATTCGTTGCAAATCGTACAATGGAGACAGAGCAACACTTATGCTCCGACATATTAGCCGTAGCATTTATAATTTATATTCTAAATGGATTTTTATATTGTCCAAAAACATCCAAAACCAGAGTTGCTTTCGTTCTAGTATATTGGACAAATTGCAGATTCTGATTAAATTACCATAAATATTTTTATCGAAATGTGTGACAATTCGTTTATGCACGTTTAATTTTGCATAATTTTTGATAAATTTGGTAAACAATTTTAGGGATATGTATAACTATAATTAAACAATTAAAACTTTCTAAAAGGATCTCAGAGATATTTGAGATGTCTGATAATCAAGAAAGGAAGGTTAATAAAAATACAACGCAGTAAATGGTGTGTAGAATCTTCAAATAAACTGCACAAAAATAGTTAACAAACATATTTAATTCAACGTGTTTATAAATATAAAATATTCGCAAAAAGAAAACATTCTTTATAAATTTAAAGAACACTTTATAACACTTTATAACTTTGTCTAAGTCTTTCAAAACCAATTTGATTCATCATTCGCAAAAGTAGTATTTGCATTAAAAATAAGTTTCAGATATAAATTTTAAACAATAACATTCTAATCCGCGTTTCAAGATGAAAAATGTTATTTAGACGTTTCATTTGGAAAGCGGATGTACACTATTATTGCTTCGATTAATGAGTGATTAATAACTTTATCACTTGCGTAAATATTTTCGTGCATGTATCGAGCAGCAAAAAAATAACAAATCTGCATAGCTTACGGCCGGAAGCACCATTAAAACTTGATTCATAACTTCGTTTCTTGGATATGCCGTGTATTTCATTAAATCTAAAAACTTATATACTACATATATTTTCCGACGTGCAGGTAGCTGCTGCAAACTGGTCACAGGATAAAGAAGCGTTTAACTACACAACCCTTCACTAATATCATCCCTTTTTTCTTTCAATGAAGAGACTTAAGTTAAAATTATTTCCCTAATGTTACTAATAAACTATAATATATCATTTCATCCGGATTATATAAAATATGTTAAGGAAACGATGAATGAATATTCATGGGCAAACAGTCCAGTGAATACCAGTAGTCTAATGAGAAATGTTTTCTTTGCTCACAATTTAATCGACATTTATAGACTAAATTAATTAGAAATTTGCTTTACACTAGATGTAAATAAATAAAGTTTATAAATTCATATTGTAATCTTAGTTAATAAATGAAATCTTATTCAAATAAATAATTTACGTTATTAAAATGTAACATTTTGGCGGAAAATATTCATAAATATTCATTGTGTTCTCTTCTATCGTAACATTAAAACCGCCTATTTCATTGTATGTTTTAGTTCGTATTAGTGGTTCTAAATTTTGTGTAACCTGAGTCTCGAATTTATAATGTTTTAAAAATGTAATTGCGAAAAATGCACTTGGATAAATCACGAATGCGGTTTTGTCAAGGATGTGTGTACCAGTCGGCTAATCGCTGCACATCGTACGATTAATGCCTATATGGACAGATTTCTTACAAGTCATGGCCCAATCGATCCATCTCAGCCAGGAGAAAATCGACGTCGGCCTCCGTTACAGCGGCACTGGAAATGATATTCCTGAAGAAGTTGGGTCGTCGATCGTCCGGCTGGTAGCCAACCATCAGCGTGCCAGCTTGCATCATGCGACCTTTCAAAATTGGACATATCTAGAAACATAAAAAGTTCTCTCTCTTATTCTAAAACTTCTTCGAAATAAATTTTTGAAGCTTTCTCATAATATGAATTTAACTTGAAATCTTTTTCAGTTGTTTGTATTTCGTATGTCTCTAAATTCATTAAACGCACCTCGCCTAAAATTTTTATTCTCTCCGCGGTATGTGGCATGTTCCGCACGCGCGTGGGCAGATACCAGAAACAGACGTTCACCAATTCAGGTTCGAGAATCAGATAATACTTGTCAGGCATTTGTTTAATCCTCCTAGCCATGTATTCCGACAGTTCCATCAGCCGATCCATGTGCTTCTCAAAACCTTCTGTTCCCTAATAATAAAATAAATGATTCGTTCCTCATTTTAAATCACTGTGAAAATACAGCCTACGTGTTACTCGTATTAAAGAGAATACCGAGTTGATGTGTAATGAGGAAGCATAAAATCGGCTTTCTGTAACAATGTAATGGATTTTGTACCTTGGCGCGCCATTGTAACCAAAGCTTGAAAATATCATTGTGACGCCCACATTGAATGACCTTATCGCCAGTGTCGTACCTCACGTCATACAGCTTGTCCGTCATAAACAGATATTCCGCGGACATTTGGTTACAGCTGATCAGTAGGCCCTGCAAAATGGAAACAGCTCTCGCTTTCAAAACGGACGAGAGACGGGTGTCTGCAACATTTTTCCGATAACAAAGCGTT
The DNA here is from genome assembly GCA_901521435.1 of Crematogaster levior. NCBI lineage: Eukaryota > Metazoa > Arthropoda > Insecta > Hymenoptera > Formicidae > Crematogaster > Crematogaster levior. The sequence continues at coordinate 499,360 of CABEGB010000692.1, read as the reverse complement.
TCCGGAATTGTTTCGCGTGGTTTACGATTGACAGACAAACGGAGGAGGAAGAGGGCGAGTCCGCTGGGTCGATACGACGCTTCAACACATGCGCGTGAGAAGGAATACTCAGGATATTGAATTTACAAAATGGCGGGTTTGCCGCACCAATGCGGGTATTACACCCAATTATTGACTACCATTTAGACAAGATTATTTTTTGATCGCTTTTCTAAAGTTTACTATTTACACATGTTCTTCGTCGTGTAATTTTACATAACACTGATTTACATAATTAACAAATATTTTCCTATTTTCTTAGCTTATGCTTGAAAATTCATTAATTATGGTTGAAAATTGGCATAGAAAATTATTATGCTTAATAGTGCAGTCATAATAATTTTCTCTATTATCTATTATCTATTTTAGAGAAAAGATTCTTTCCAAGCATTTTTGTTACCGTTGCCTTTCAACGTTAAATAGAATATTTAATTGAATAAAGTATTTAATTTGTTGTAGCCATAGATATTTAAAAAAAATAGTACTTTCACATGTTCAACTTGTAGAATTGTATTATTAGATAAAACATGTCAATGTTAACGAAGCATCCCTCGGACACCGCGCTTCAACGTCAACGCGGCTCGACAAAAGCACGGCCGTTCTCCCCCGGATATCTCGCGGCAGCCGGTGCACGGAATTTTAATATCCGAAGGGGAAGTTCGGAGTTAGCAATAACTGAGTCGCGTGGGGGAATAGACCCTCCTCAGCGGCGCGTTGTAGACGGACGGCAACATATGTTATCTCTTAGTTTAATTAAATTCCTGTAGTGCCGAGCACCCCGGCACGTAGGTCTACCCCTCGGAATGCACTAGTGTTGTCTCGTTGGCCTTGCGCGATGAAGGAATTTCAGTACACACGGAAACAGGAAAGATTCTAAAAGTGCAATGTCTTGAACGTATCATGGATGCATTTGATATTTATTTTTGTGGGGCTTTTATTTATATATATATATATATTTTATATATATATTGTGGGGCTTTTAATTATTTTATTTAATTAAAGATTTATTGATTCAACGTTTCGATCGTATCTAGAATAAAATATTAAAAGAGAAAGGAGTAAAACAATAGGAAATGGAAATAAATATAAACGAACAAGAAGATACTACTGATGATATTTCTTGATGTAACATTTCCTGTTGAATTATATTACTAATAATAATTATTTTTGTTTTTTCATATTAGTGAAAATATAATAGTTAATTAATAATATCGAATTTCATAACTTACGTCTTCCTTAAAGTGAATAGTGGAACATTGAAGCAAGGCGCCCATAAGTTTATGTGGGTTCCATGTCACTGAATCAGCTCTGAAAAATTATACATTGTTGGAATTTCAAAAACTTTCCTTTGATAAATAACTTTTTATTCTTTGAGAAATAATAACATTTACGCGGTAAAAATTAATTAATATTTTTATTATTCTCCTGAATTAGAAATATTATTAGATTTATTGTAAATGTAGTAAATGTAATTATAAATGCAAGTTTTTAATTTTATGTTGAGAAGAACTTACTCCAATTTTATCTTATTAATTGGAACGGTCTCTGTGATAACAAAATATATCAAATAAGCCGTACATTTTATGAATAGTGCAGAAAATTATTCTTCTTTTGCCTTATCAGCAACCTGTCGAAGCGAGCCTTCGATCGCCGAGCTGACTGAAAAAGCCAGCCGACCTCAGCTGGTCGTCAAACTCTTATCCACTCCCACGGGAACCAATAGGGGATAAAATATGAGTTATCTTCCCGCCGTGCCCACGGAAGGGGGTCTATCAATTCGAAAGAAGAGCTATTAATACAGCCACGGGACCGGATTTAACCCCCTAATCCTCAGAGACCCACTCCGGCGGTAAAAACCTCTAACCCTTCTTAATCCTTGAAAAAGCATTGTGATATGTGAGAATCCACATTCACATTCCTTGACCTAAATTTGTGGTTTGTTTTAGGTATTTTAGCGATTAGTGGTGCACAAAATTATTGGAGCAAAAAAGGAATAAATTTGATTAAATAATAAATAACAAAACAAAGTGTAACTAATAGTCTTTGTTACAAATATTCAGCATAGATAAAATTATTGGATTTATAAAAAATTAAAAACACAGTACATGTCATTTTTTATAAAACTTAGCTTTAAGTACGTAAGTTGTGTGCTTTATGATAAATATTTGATACTTGGCAAGTGACATGTTTATCGCGGTGCGTCCTGCGTGTTGGTTGAATATCCTGTGGATGATACGAGGGTACTCTTGAAGCACCCTCGAAGCGCGATTCGTGTCGTTAGCAGACGCTGTCCATTATTCACTCGTATGCATCCTTCTTCATGTTACAGATCGACACATTTGTTTAATTATAACAAATAGAATTTGATCTTGTGCAATATTTTCTCTTACAATAATTAAATTTGTTTGTTTCCTATTTATTTATCTTTATTCTTCTATAGCAAATCTAAAGCAAATTAATAATTATTTATATTTTTGTTATATATAAAATTTGGCAAGCAAAATGGATATTATAAAACATTCTTTAGTTAAAATTTAAATAAACGTTAATTTAAATTTAATTTAATTTAACTTAATTTAAAAAATATTTTTCTAAGTAAAACTTTAACTTAGACAAAAATAATTGCATATAATGTTGTTTAAATTATTCCATAATTCATATCATTACTTACAATTATAATTTACTAATAATCCATGAAAATTAAAATAGTAAGTTATGTTGCGTTTTTTACATAAAAATTACTATGAACTTTATACTCTAAATTTATGAGTGTTAATTTAGTAGAAAAGAAATGTCAGATGCAAAATTTTTTCTTCACACAAGACACAGATCGTATTTGAGAAGTGCGTATAAAGCTTGAGTGATTAATGCGATTCGCAGCTGAAGCTGGCGCACACGGCACCCTTCTATTCGCTTTTAAATTCATCCAAGGTGCCAACCCCAAAAGCCGCTCGATATATTACAAGGGATGTTAATTACCCGCACCCTTAGCGTAATGTGCGTACACTGTGTGTGCAGAAGTATGTTTTATGTTCAGTAGCACGAGAATTACACTTCCGACAGTAATAATCAAAGAAAGATGTTAACAGAAGTTAATTCCTGTCAGCACAGTATATTCTTGTAATGTGAGAGCAAAAATGAGTCTTATGAAAATATAAGTCAGATATTTTCTATAGAAAGTAGGAAGAGTAGTAAGATATTTCTGTAATGACAAGGATTAAATAATAATTAAACTTCCTCAAGAGATTAGTGAGGAACTAGAGAAACTTGTAATTAAGAACTTGGACCTGACTTGAAGAAAGTTGAGCAGGTGGTCTGATTTCTATTCTTAACAAATGGCTTGAAACGTACACTTCGAACTTTAAACTTCACGTACACCCGCAGCTTTCTCCGACCTGTCTTTTTAAGCCCGATCATTTCAACTTTACCGTGAAAGTAAAGTCACAGTTCTTTCTCAATTCTATGCAATCTGGGACGCAGATGCGAAGGGGACGGAAGAAGAGGAAAGAGGTCCGGCCGGAGAATGAGGGAGACAGTTCTCTTTGTACGGGTTTAATCCGGCATTGTCAAGGCACGGGCTTTTATTTCAGGCTTGCGGAGGAAGACGCGGTGGTGGCATGGCGTCGCGGCACGTCGATATAAGAGGAGAATTCTGTTCTGTAAATGTGCTCCAGGGAACTGATCCAGCTGTTGCTCATGCGTCGGATCTTTCTATGCGCGCCTTTCGTTTGCCATTTTAATCAAGACTTCCAGGAAGGAAGTTCCCGCTGCAGTACAGTCCATGCAGAAAAATCGCAGACGTGCATTTGCGATCGACATTACGAAAAAATTCGTAATCGTTCTAATTGTTTCTAAGTATGAATCGCAATATTTGTAGTGAAATATACAATATGTTGGAAAGTTTTTTAAAATCAATTATATCATTAAAAATCATTTTAATTAGATGACTTTGTCAATTTAAGAAATAACATCTTCATTATGTTATTATATCTTAACACATATCAGATACATACTTATCAACATGCTTGAAAAATACTTAGTATACTCTGATAGACGGATTGCCATTTCTTTTTGTACATAAATCATTCCCGAGAGACTTCTCGCACCGATTTTCAGGTCAGGGATTGTCTGAATATAGGGAGCAGATGCGTCTGGATGCAAATCGTGGATTAATCTCGCCAACCCCATGCATGTCTCGTCCGTACCCCTGACCCCTATCACAACTCGAAGGGTTCCGTTGAATTCGTGTCCACAACGTGAAGCATAAATTGCACACTTTTTCGCGGATTTTTTGTAAATATAATTTGCACTTGATTTTGTCTTATAAAAAAAATCCAATCTGGTGCCATACTTTCTCTTTTCTATCATTTTTAATTAACATTATGATTAACAAATCTAAAATTAAATTTCTATGAAAAATATTTTTATTTATTTATAAAATTATGTATTTATTATGTAAAAATATGTATTATAATATTTCTCATCACTTTCTAAAGTTTCAAATTTTTTTGATAAAGTTATTTTTAATGCAGAAGAAATTCTAGGACAACAAGAAATTCTGTGACGCCAACCCCTCGTAGCATCCTAATCGTGGTTTATGTGAGCGATGCATTACGGGCTGACTGCCTTCGACCATTCTCATGTAAAATCATTTACAGCGCTCGATGTTCGAATCACAACTACCTCAAAAGGAGGATATTGATTTTATGCAACATCAGATTGAAGACGTTTTTGAAAGAAGTCCATTATAACTAAGCTCAACTAAGCCACAATAAACTATAAAATGCATAAGACCTTCCCTACAGCGAATACGTTATTCAAATTTAGTTGCACAGAAGTAAATAGAATAGAATTTTAAATAATTCAATAAACACATAAAAACAAAAAATAAAAAGTATTTAATTTCAATATGGCGACAAATTATAAAGTAGTTTAATTTAAAAATTATTAACCAATTTATATGTTCTTCTTTTATCACGGTTTAACTGCTTTTTGAGGTAGAAATAAAAATAAATTTGAGTATTTAGCACTCACCGTTCGATGCCGCTCAGTCTCGGATGTCTGTACTTTCTCGACAGAAGCAGTCCACCACCCCAAGCCGCCTGTAACAGAAATGAATGATTATTCGATGACGGATTTCTCTCTCGAATACTTGATGATTAAATGCAAAAAGTTAACATGAGAGATGCAAGAATTTACGTGATGGAATGCATAAAATTAACATGCCATAAAAATGTGAAATTTCTTTAAGCACTTCCTAATCTGACTTATAGATCCCGTATTTTCCGAATTCTCCCTACTGTTCGCTCGCGAATGTAGTACTGATGGAAACTTCTGCCGCTTCCCACATTTATTATTTATGTTAAGGTTCTTACGTGTTTGGCATTTACAGCTTAAATCGTGTTTGGATGGGTTTGATTGCATAAGCGCATCTAGTTTGAAACGGTGCTGCTTAAATAGGCTTTTGAAGCTATTTGATTAAATTAATATCTTCTCTCTTTTATTATTTACTATATTTTTTTCTACTTTATATAATTATTATTAAATTAGTATAATATGTATAATATGAGAAATTAATCTACAATCAATATATATCTTTTTGTATCTATAATTAATATTTAGCAAATTTGATTTGATTAGGAAAGATGATATTGCTTTATTTCATGCATAAATATTAAAATGCTCAAACGAATGTTATTTAAATTTATGCATTTAATACACTTGAACGTAAACACACACTTAAATATACAATATATGTTTTATATACTGTACATGTATATATAATTTTTTTTCTCGAGAAGCATTACTCACGTCGACATGCAGCCATAGATTGTATCTTTGACAGATATCAGCGATTTCCTGGATTGGATCAAATGCACCAATAACTGTTGTTCCCGCAGTGGCATTTACGAAGAACGGTATGTGACCTTTGGCCTTGCGCTCCAGGATCAATTCCTCCAATTTCGATGGAATAATGCGACCGCGCTCGTCGCTAGGCACCATCACGCAATTATCCGTACCGAGGCCGCAAACGGACGCGCATGATTTCACAGAATAATGGCACTGTGGGCATTAATAATCCACACTAATGATAAACAACCTAATCAATTTCCTCTTATGAAGATGTATGAAACTTTAATCAACTCTTTGAAGCTTATATAATTTCAATTATGCTAATTTCAATCAAAAAGTATTTAAAAATTTATTGCTTAATATTGTTAATATAATGTACTATGGCATTATAACTATTTAATTTTTTTGCAACTTTTATTTCCTGTTAATTAGTTTTTAAATGTTGAGTTTCGTCAAATATAAAATAAAAGTTTTAAAAACGTAGAAATAATGAACAGTTCTATTAAACGTTTAAAAACGCGAACCTGATCGGACGTAAACATAACTAGCTGTCCTCCGATAGCAGAGAGTCCTTTTTCTTTATAGTATGGGAACATCTTGTGCCTGGCCGCAAGAAAGGCATAAAGATTGCTAATAGATCCTCCTGGTGCGAGAATAGAATCACCGCAGTTCCAGCCTATAAGCTCGCGCATTTTTTGTAGAACGACATGCTCCATTAGAATGAATACGGGAGCGATCTCGTAGGTAAACATATTCGTGTTTGCTGTCGCAGTTAGCCACTCGCCAGCCATAGACACTAAATCGAGACCGCATGATAGTTGATTGAAGAAATGTGGATGCCCTAAAACCAAGAGGAAAGAATTTTTCTCAGAGAAAAATCGCAGTCTGATTTTATATAATCATTCTACTTTATTAATTAATTTTTTACTATAGTTTACTATAGTATCTATAGTTGTGTATCTATAGTTTATGTGCATTTTTTTCTTTGTCTAATTTACTAATTTGTCTAATTACCCTATATTACCATATATTATAAACGGTTGACGGAAATTTAAATCGTATGTTATAATTATAGAATTTCTTCTTTTCAATGTTTAACTTTTTCTTTTGTGCTGAAGAAGACCTGTGAGGTCGAAAAACGTTCACGATGTTTATTTATTTATTGGTTTTTAATAAATTGATTTGTTTTCAAAGACACCTTGTATTTGTCACATTAACCTTCTCTCTTTGTCATATATTGTAATTTAACTGAAATTTCACTAAAGTGCATATCCTTGTCGAAAATTATGCGAAGATGGTGCAGAATTAATTACTATGTTGCCGATAAATCACTCTGCCGATAGTAGCTGCAGTGATTGTTGACAAGTGACTCTTAATAGCAATGTAATTAATAACGTCGACGTGGCACGTGTCCGAGTATTATTACATTACACACGACCTTGTAATGTCGCGTAAGTTAAAGGCAACGCAAGAGGAAAGGCGGCAAGAGAGAGATTTAAGCTCTTCCCGAGTACGTTGTCATCCGCTCGGCTGAACATCGCGCGAGGATCAGGCCTAATGCTTCTATTCGATGGGAGCTCAGCCTTCTGATGCAACTAGGGGAGCAAGTACTTTATTTTCTCTCTCTTTCTGAATTTCTTCTCTTTCATAAATGCCTAGGCATTTCAACCTTTTAATCTGCTATTTGTATTCCGCGTTAAACTCATTTAGTTTAAATCAATATTGGAACATTCATTAAAAAAAAAAAGAAAATGCAAAAAGAGAGAGAGAAACTGTAAAATATTTAAAAAAAAGACTGATCAAAATTTTTAAAAATATCCTCTTATGTTTTCTTCTATGTTTTATCCGGAAACAATCAATGGAACACACAAGCATCATAAAAGAACCCTACGAGCACTACCACCTTTTTCAGGATAGCATAAATCCCTTGATCCTTGAAATATGATGGATTCACTCTGTTGAATATCCGGTATCGAAAAAACTTTGGCCTTTGTGTGATCGATTATCTTATGCTTTACCGCACAACGCACGGATGCTGATATATTGAAAGCATTGTATGAAAAAGGGACTTAAATATCTCTCAAATTTATATATAATATATCAAAAGCTTAACATCCAAAATTTATTTAGAACGTATATAATTTACCTGATGAGGCAGTTGGCACCAATAGCATCATTTCGAGTTTACGAAAAATTAAATACCACTATTATCTATTCGATGCTACATGTACACTTTAATCTTCTGCTTTTATGTAATGATTGACACATGGCATCACGAACTACGGACATTCCCCTTCATTCCGACGGCAACAGCCTGGGATTCGACGCGTGGTAAAGTCGAACCGACGTTAAAGGTCCAGAAGGATAATCTCCGATTCTTGTCCGGAGGATTCTCTTCACGAACCACGTATTTCCATTAAAAGGGTTCCATTAATGGAAAACAATTATGCATAAAATGATAGCGGATGTTCGGAAAAAAAAGATTATCACGGCTGTAAATCAACAACAAACGCGCGATACTTATCAAATATACCTTATAATCTGTCACATACTCTTTATATCCGTAATACGCACAGTTTATGTTCCATTTGCTCTGATAATTTATATTGATTGCAAACGCCTGATAGATTTTATTTTCTCATCTATCTTGAAAGAGATCTCAACCATTTCAATAATCTTTGTAAATTGCTCTACAGACATATCATCGATGGAAGCAAATATCAACGGTCCGACACGAAAATCGTCTCAGACACGACATCAGATGGTGGTATTTGAGCCGTTTGTCGTACTGTTATTCGCAATTATCTCGGTCCGTGGCTCGTGGCACGCGTCCGGTCGAGGGGGTCTGCGAGAAGACGATCCTCTCTCTTCTTTCCGTCTAACAGGAGCGTCCTGGCCAAGGGTGGAGTAGGGTTCGATGGTCCGAAGCGCCCGCATTTTGCGCGTCATACGCGTCGCTGCTCGACTAGATTGTTTGCAGAGGCTCTCAAACGCTGCACGCGTATACCATTCAGGAAAAACAAACACGTGCGACCAACCGGTGCAAGATAAGCCGCTTTGCGTTATGCAGATTTGTGTCGCGAATTAAGAACTGCGCGAACAATCTTGACATCTTCTCGTAGAGATTGCATTAAATTAACAAACTCTCGTAACATTTTAACCGACCTGTATTTCCGTTTCTTATTTATAATTTCTGTATGTAATTTTTCGATATAGATAAGTATCAAGCAAAGGTCAATGTAATCTCATCTTAAATGAAATAAGTTAATCAACAGATTCAAAGAAACTATTTTTTATTTTTCTTATTGCACTTATGTTTGTGTTTAATTATAAATTTTTTAAAATTAGTTTTATATCCGGGATTTTCGATTTTCAGTTGCAATACGATAAACAATTTGTCTCAACCGCGGCCGATTCCTCGTAGCAATTATGCTACCCAGGGAATCATTTTCCGACTAATTTGCCCCTGCCCTTGCATAGTCGGGAAAAAAAGAGAATGCAAGGAGAACCTGTTCCGAGCAGACTGTGGTGATATATTATAGGGCTCGGGATTTGTATGGAGCGAAGTGTGTAACTCGGGCTTAACATTAATGCTGCGCGATCAATCATACTGCTCATAAGGAAGGTAACATTGTGCTTGACATTACTGTTATATTACGTCTATAAAGCATTTTGCAAAATATGGAGTCATAATGCGCTACTTTTATATCACTTTGTTCATTGTATTGTGAGAGATTATAACTCTCACATTTCACCACTAAGATATATAAATAATATGTTAATACTGTTATTAATATAATTTATATTAATATATTAAGAATATAATAATACTGTTAGAAAATACTATTCTATAAATTACCTATACATTTTGAAAAATGTATTGTACTTAATAATAACACTTTTCAAATCTTTTTATTGCCAGTGAATATTAATGAACAAATTTCGATTGTTTCATTGACCCGTTATCATTATATTGACCCGCTAGATTTGTCAGAATTCTTCATCTAATTTCCGACAAATCTAATCGGCGACACGCAGATAATTGGTTAGGTCAATGAAACAATTGAAATCAGACGGGTCAATGAAACAATTGAAATTTGTTCATTAATATTCACTGGCAATACAAATATTTGAAAAGTGTTATTATTAAGTACATTTTTCAAGACGTATAGGTAATTTATAGAATAGTATTTTCTAACAGTATTATTATATTCTTAATATATTAATATAAATTATATCTAATTTAGGGCCAAAAATAAAAATCGATATCGATTTTAAAGTTGGCGATTTTTCTGCATTTCTATCCGACAAATCTAGTCGGTAGCACGCAGATAATTGGCCAGACGGGTCGATGAAACAATTGAAATTTGTTACTTAATAATGTTATATTATTATGTAACCAATAAATTTTATAAAATCATTTTCTCTCCAATTGGATAATTTACAGGAATCGAGTTCAATGCCCTTTTATCTTGCCGAGCGAATAAATGCGTTACATATTTTAAATGCCTGGTATGTTTAATCTTTTTAGACGGGAACTATCATCGCCCGAATACCTCCCATGATACTACGTTTTTCGCATTCCGTGACGAACCGATTTACGCATTCCACAATGAACTATCGATATCAATTTAAATTCCTCCGCGTGAAGTTGCAACTCGATGCTACCGCGCCAAAGCTTTGCCACCCCTGTATCGCGTAGTGCACCACCCTCTGCAGCTGGATTTCGCTCCCTATTTATTGTTTTCCCTACCCCTTTATCCTACCAAGAAAAAATCAGAAAATGTAGAAAAATGGCTCTTAATTACACCAATCCTATTGAAGTTCGCTAACCCGAGCAACAGTGCTATGCGAGTAATATTCATGTCATACGAATTTGGATTATTAAAATTTGGATTATTTAAAAAAATTTTTTTAAATTATAGTCATGTAGAAAATATTATTTATTAAGTTATTTCCAGTTCAGTTATATCATTTATTATTTAATATCGTGATTTAAAAATTGTTTCAAATGTTTACAAATAATAATACAAATAATGGAATCTGTGAACAAAGAAAAGATTATCCAATCCAATATCCCCAGTTACGTAAAAATAGAAATACTAGATGATAAAAATAGATTACGCGAAACGTCCTGACATGCACATACAGTTATGTAACCTAAAAAAAGTTACATTCAAGTGCATAATTCAACTTCTTTTCAAACAACTGGAATTTCAATATGTCACGTATTTCTCGTACTTGTACAAGTTTCGTGAGTCGTAGTAAATGGAACATAAGTTTTTGAACAAAATATATTGCATTGCAACATATTTTAATGTTGGATATGTGATTTGAATATGTCATGAAATATGAATCAATTAACGATATTCTACCATTATCAATATCCAATTACCATTATCAATATATATGTGTAACTTTGTAATTAATAGAAAATATCTTATAGAGAATATATGATATTTGTATTTAAATCAATTTATACGTAAGTATAAATATCTACCGAAATATCTACCTCTCTATATATGTATTTATTTTAAAATATTATTAGAAACTGTCATTGTCGTTGTGAGTACATTTTTATTCTTAGTTTTTTATTAAAATACCTAGATTGCATTGTTTTATTAGTCGTATTATTAGTGTTGATATCAATTAATTTTTTTCGCTATTATTTTCCTTACCGTTATCAACACTTTCAATATATATCTGATCTTCTAAAAAAAAACGACTTTTGTATCTATACACATCGGTTGATATTCTTCATGGACGTTTTCCTGTAGCCAAGCACAGATATCCCCTCCCTCAAACTCAATATATGAAGGGTTCCCGAATCTTGCGGCATATAATCTAATAACGAGTTTTTGTCGGCACGTATCGTGCACGCGCCCTTCGATATCAGGGGGATGATCACGCGGCCCTCGCTTCCTTTTACACTGACTGCAGACAAACGGGATTCCTAGCCTAAGTTTAGTTAGGTCTGCTCCATTGTGCATTACCATCCATTCAAGCTGGTAATCGAATCCTACTGAGATAGCGAACTTTCACCGTGGGAGATTTGCGGTTGACTTTTGGTATTTCACCTTCATATTGATATTCAGTCACTTCGACAGATGTTATTAATACAAAATTTCTGCAAACTGAAACTCTCCCGTGCATAATGAACGCATTTATTTTGCTCTTCTTGTTGATTTAAAATGTACTAAAGAACTCGAAGAACAATTTACTTTATATCTATGTAAAATTTAAGAATTTGTGAAATTAACAAGATAATTCAATATAAAGATTAAAAGGTTCGTTAAATTCAAAACAACGATGATAAATAAATGGACTTGCAAACCGAGTTAGGGATGAAGGTGCTAAATATTTATATCGTCAAAATAAACCAATACAATACATTGTGATTATATTGTATTCGTTTGACGACATAAATATTTAGCACATTTATCTAACTCTGTTCGCAAGTCCGTTTTTATTTATTATTGTTATTTTGAAAATAATTTAAACAGAAAGAGATGAAGAAAATTCAATGTGTTCTCATATAAATTATATTGTATTTATTAAAATTTCATTAAAGTAATTATGTGTAAGTGTGAGACAAAATCTAGTTGTTAACTGATCATCAAATGTAAAAGAAAAGACTAAAAATCGGTTTTTCCATCTTCTGGTAAATTTTATCCTTCCGATATCCTTCAGATTTTTGTATCATTATCTTTCCGATAAAATTTATTTAAAGATGAAACAACTGGCCCTTACTTCATGTACTGATATATTTTTTAAAACAATTTATACAGAAGTGTAAAAATAACATAGCATGAAGTAGCTCTGTCTACCAAATATCTTATCATTTCCAATAATATGAGACGTGACATAAAAAAAGCACGGAAATATCTGTCCCACAGTTATCGCCTGTGGTTCTGTGCCTATTTATTACAAACACGACGTCAATGTGTCTATTTCGAGGGTTGGCCGATAGCCGTCGGGTTTCATTGCCGGTGTCTGTCGCTACCTTATCTTCGCCCCTGCAAACGCGTATGCTAAATTGAATATGAAATTATGTGGCTTATCGCCCTAGGGGATAGGAACGTGCGATAGCACGGCATTAAAATGCTCCTCTTGATAGGGATGCTTGCATTTTTGCAGTAATTTTTGTCTACTATCTCAGCAACGTCATGCATTTCACGTTTAATGTTGACGTGAGCCTTAATATTATAATTTTACGAATTAATACTTTCATTGTAAAGGTATGCAGAAAAGCAGAATTACTTTGAATTCAATTCTCCGTTGTTTCTAAAATGTTTAAAATTATGCAGAGTTAAATAATCAAAATATTTAGCTTCTTGGAATATATATGAAATAATAATGAAATTATTTCGAAAGTTATAAAATAAATAGAATAATTATTATATTATATTATATTATATAGAATAAATAAAAAGAAATAGAATAAAAAGACTTTTCAGCACTAGACTTACGGAGGGACAAACGGCTGTTTATTACATAAATTTATGTATTAAACTGTTAAGTAAAACAGATACACACATACGGTCACTAAATGTTTTGATTTCGAGACTGAATATTTATTGAGTGTTAGAAAAATAGACACACACACACACACACACACACACACACACATATATATATATATATATATATATATATATATATATATTAAAACGTTTTGATTAGATAAAAAAACTTTTTGATATAAACATTCAATAATCGTTCGAGATATTATATGATAGAAGTATAATTTGAATTTGCAAAGTAACACGAGAATATTTATTTTTTAATATTAATATTTTTTGATTCTTGAAAATTTAAGCTTTCTCTGTATTGTTTTCTTTCCCAAAATTTAATTAGAATTAAATTTTTCAATAATTGTAACAGGTGTTCTTCTTGTGGCATATACATCTCACTGATATTTTACTTTTAGTTTAAATTAGTTAGAATTTGCTAAGAATCTAACATGAATTGGAGAATAGATATAATTCATATACTTATCAATAACCTGGTTTTTATAAGTTTATTTTTATTATCGAAAAAATTATATACTATTTGTAATATTATTAATTTAAAAAAATTATTTATTTTACTTGACGATTTGTTTACAAACATAATTAACTAATTAAAAATTGTTTGCTTAAGACACTTTATTATATGTCCCAATATATTAAGAAAATGGAAAAATATGAGTATTCTTACCGGTTTTTACTTGATACTTTAAGGTTGTAGAACAATCCAGTAAGAGCTGTTGAAGAGTCAATCCGCTATCAGGAATTTCTAGATCGAGTAGACGCATCATGTCAGCAGGATGATGAAAATCGAGGATCTTTGCATTTCTATCATTTGTTGATTTGACGAAATCCAACAAGACATCTACCACCTTCATCAAGAACTCTCTAGTCGCTGGATAACCTTCTGCATTGTGCGGCAGAATGTCTGTGAACAGAATAAAAAATTGCAAACGCGAATTCTTTGTTATTTTATCAAATAACATTTAAATTATTTACACCATCAATGTAGAAACATCAATGTAATAAGTATTAATACGACACGATCATGCACATATTTATCAATATAAATGATATCAAAAATAAATTTTCAAAACAATATATATATATGTATATTTATTATAATTTTTTAGATTAAAAGAGACACATTTTATCTTTAATATTTAAAAAAATTTATTTTTACAAATTACGAAGATGCAAACTCGCACCTTTGTAATTCGTAAAAATAAAATTGGATAATGTGCAGTAATTCATGTGCAGTACAATAACTACGATAACTCTCTAATTGTTGGGATCAAGTGAAATCTCTTCTACCATAGCGATTAATTGAATAATTGACAAGATTCCTTTCGGCTGTCAAATCGTTCGACCTACCATCATGATTCTGATAGCATCCTCGAAGATAGACGCGCGAATTAGAATGATTTCACCTCATCAAACAATTGAAAGTATAGACCTATATTGACACACTCTCACTTGTTTGGTGGGATGACACCATCTTAAGTAATTCTTCTTTCTCTTCTTTCTCTTCATAGTGAATCTTTTCTGATATCTTGACATTAATATAATAGCATGCAATTCATTACGCTATAAATCCATGCAAAATGTAATTATCCCATAAATAATAGATATAATGTCAAACTTAAGCTTCACATGACTAATATTAAAAATTAATAATAAGATGCAAGATAAAACTTTAAAAGTTTTTTAAAAGTATCATTACAAACTTTACTTGTAAGTTTGTAAATAAGTAATAAAAGTTATATTATTATCAAAATATATTAACGTGTAATACATTATATACATAATAATACATTAGTATAAAATTTTACATGCTACTATATAAAATATCAGAATTATTTTCAATTGTCCGAGCAAAGCATGATAAAACGTTTTACAATGTCCCTTAATAAATACATATATGCTAGTTAGATCATTGAATCATACTGATTCAATGAAGACAGAACGAAGTTGCAATGGAACATTTCAATGCGCTCGTAGTAAATCCTGGGTAAATTGAACTGTCCTTCTATCGTAGCGCAACCATAAAATATCCCATGCAGTAAACCATCCCCTCGTTTCCCATTGCATTAAGGTGATCCCATGGATAAACAGCCAAGCTACTATGGGACTTTGCTTTCAAATTATTTGGCATTTTAAGACAGCGGTACGCAAACGACATTTCTTAAAGAGGTATAACATTACGTCCTTTAATTTTTAGTTCTTTTAATATTGTAAAAACATAATATATTTCATTCTTTTAAACTCCATACTGATAACACTATACAGAAGAATTTCACAAGTTTTATAACTCATATGTTGTGTTTTATTAACTATATATATAAGTATAAATAATAATTTTATTAAAACTTTAACAGGTAAAATAAAATAAAATAAATGATTTCTGACTAATATTTGAGCAAAAATATTTGTTGAGAATGAAAATTTTAAAAGATCTTTGGCCATAATTTTTTTGAAATGTTTCGCTTTTTGGTCGATAAGAAAATTTTTTCAATGATCATAAGAATGTTGAATGAAACCCAAATAAAGAAAAAAGGGAGCACGCGAAAACTTATGGTGAATTGCCTTGAGCCTATGGTTAGACAAGGGAAATCCCCGGCTTCCAGCGGTCGGATCTAGCTAATCCAGCTCCATCAATCTAATGTCCAAAGACCTCCGCCTTTTTCTCGAGGTTTATAACACTTTTCGAGATACAAATAAGCCCATAGCAGTCGATCAAGATTTTGTTATAAGTATCATTTAATTGGTGTCTGTTCTACTTACTAATTAATATTTTGTATAATAATAGAATATGCAATACGCGTGCAAATATCTCTGTTTAAATAAACGGTTTTAAATGCGATTACTCGTATTTTACTCCTTCTAATTTTTCTAATTCTAATTCTAATTCTTATACGTTAATATCTCATTGATTTTCTCAAGTCATTGAATTTGAAGTCGATATTTCTATCATTTGGTACCAGATGTGTCTGGACCCTCGCATTTAGACTTTAATCAAAGTGCCTTCTAAGGGTTGTTACACGTGGCAATTAGTTACGCCGATTTATAAGCCGGATTACAACCTTAATTTATAGTAATACCGCAAATTTCGCATTAAGACATAATTCACGTACGTCCTCGCAAACAAAAATTCTCGTTTTTATGCGAAATTTATGGTCATTGGTTGTTTAAAATAAAAATTTATTCTTTGAGGAGTTCATTTCAATTCACGATTTTACGAGAGGCACGCGCGTGTCGTTATCGCCTGCTAACACTTCCCAAACGACGAGGATGACAAACCCTTCCGTCTCCCTGCGGCGTGTAATCTGTCCTCAACCACTCGGCATCTACCAACCTCTTTGGAATAATTCTAAATCCTCTATTATCATGCACCCTTCCGACCGACAAGCCTCACGAAATCAGGACAATATTGTGACTCTTGGATTTTGCTCTCGAAAAGCCAAGCTCGCGTTTGGCGCTAACAGAATACACATATTATAGAATATATTGATGTAATTTGCTGTTTCTGAATTTCTTATACCAATTTAAATGTCCGGATAATGCTGAATTAGAATTACTGTCATTAGAATTATAGTTTAATCGAGAACATGAATGACTAAAGCGGCGTTCATGCACCACGCGTTTGTTCGCGATATTTATCTTTATAACCAAATTCATGCAATATTCTAATGAATATTAACTAAAAACGACTTTTGCAATTCTTGCGTCACTTACCCGAATACTTCAAGTTGCAATGCTCTTTAGAGAGCGAATACGTGTTTTCGGAGCTCATTAGTCTGGTAGGCGAATGCGTTCGTGCGAAGTTCTGAAATCGAAAACATAACGAAGATCTCTCTCTTCTTAAGATACACTTTGCACTTACGTGATATTTATCTAGTTGGATTAATTTTCAGTTAATATTAAAAGTGATTTTTTTTTAGCTAGAATTTTTATTAATTAAATTAATTTAATCTGCTTATATAAACTGACCATATTAATTATTAAGTATCGGCAATCGCTGGAAACCAAAAAATTAAAATTATTATAATTACGGTTAACCTAACGATCCCCAATTGTATAATAGTTACGATTGAAATCGGCGAGATAGATCTTGTCGACAATATTTCCACCAATACTATACTTGTTGACCGATGTGGCGTGCAATATATATATGTATATATATTGCAAGCTACTATTATAGAAAGTTCCAATTTGTTTACTACAATTTGTATTACTACGTCTACACAATCCGATTTAACACCGAAGTTATAACTACTGATGTTAGACACTGTGTAACGTTCTTTTACGATAAAGTTACTATATCGATAAGTAACTTTGTCACAAAAGAGCGTTAGTTATATAACATCGACGTTTTGGAGCTTATTAGTCTGATAAGCGAATGCGTTCGTGCGAAGTTTTGAAATCGAAAACATACAACAAAGATCTCTCTTTTTAAAATACATTTTGCACTTACGTGATATTTATCTATTGGATTAATTTTTAGTTAATATTAAAAGTAATTTCTTTTAGCTAGAATTTTTATTAATTAAATTAATTTAATTCTTCGTTAACTTCGGCGTAAATCGAATCGTGTAGTTTATGATTTGAATGTATTAAGATGAAGAATTATTTATTTATAAACTGTACATCGATTTGACCTGTTTGATCAAATATAAAACAAAGACAACATGGTTATTGAAGACCAATACTTATATTAAGTAAATATAAATATTTGATAAGACACTGCCGACGTCGACATCTCACTAAATGATCAGACGTAATGAATGACGTGCAATGTGGATGCCTTACATATAAGTATTCCTTGATTGCTGTGATTTTAGTGCCGATCATTTGCACATTGTCCATGTCTCTGCTTGTATCCCTCGCCTCAACTGTTCCTACAACAATCAACAATAGGTTTCGCTTCAGTCACGACGTACTGCGGCGTCGAGTCTTCGGCGAGTTTCAACATGATTGCGAAATTGTTAAGCGAAAATCGCCGTGATAACCGCGATAGGCTGAGCGACCGAAGAAACATGGACAGAGAGCAGTTTGTGGTTTTTCTTTTTAATTAACTCCTAGAACGCAAAGTTTTAGAATTTTCATAACCATGGCGAAGAACATATTGCGAAATCCAAGCCGATCCACAATTTATTTGTTCATTCTTTTCTTACTGGGACATGTATATTTTTAAAGCAAAGATAATAGTAATGTTCATGGATAGCTTAAAAATTGAATTTCTGAAGCTGTTTATTATATAATAAAACCAGCATGAAAAAAATTTAAATAATTGATACAAAAAAGCTAATAGAAGGAAAAAGTAAATTCGGAAAAAAATTTTAATATATAAAAAATAAAATTACTGTTGAAATAAAGATATAAAGAATAAGATTAATATAATTTACAGAAAAGATTAATATAATATACAAAAAAAGATAAATAAAAACTGGTAAAATAAAATAACAAGAATAACTTACACAGATTGTAATAGCTGTCTCATCAAAACATGTGCAGAGAAGATGGCTACAAGCATTACGTTTTAAATATGCTCGTGCTTTGACATCGGTTACGAAAATAAATTTTAGAGAAAAATAATTGTCTAAAGAAAAAAAGTTTAGTAAGTAAAAGTACAATACTGAGAAGGACAGCACAAAATCATACTCAATCGTATAGTATCACAGATAGAAATTAGATTTATAAATAAAGTAAACTCGGGAAATATAGAGTTAAACAGCGCATACAATCAATAACATTTAATTTATTATAAAAATATGTAAGAATAGACGAACTCAGATCGTCAATCGTACTTTGTGTTCTAAGTTTATTTAAAAGACAGCCTTCCTGAATTTCTCAAGCAATCAAATCGCTTTGCTCTCTGAATCAATAGAGCGGTCCTGGAAGCATGAGAAATATGCTGAAAAAGATCCGAAAGACATCCATCGATTCCTTTAACATTAAAACATGCAATAGAAGAAAATGTAAAGAAGAGATTAGAATGTCTATGAAACATGCATGATTAATGAATGTATTGAGAGAAAGAATACGTCAAATATTAAATACGAAGAGTGTATGTTGTAATTTATTTGTTCCCATTAATACGTTAAAGCTTTTTACCTTAATAATTAAGAGAAACACGTGTACATAATTTATATTAAATTTTCAGAAAGTTTAAAAAAGAGATAACTGTCTTTTGTTATAATAAACACATGGTTTTAATTGAATAATATTAAAATTATCATTGCTGCAGTATTTTATTTCGTATTTTAATTTCTTCTTCAGTTTTCTCATGAGGATCAGTTTCTTAAAAGATTATATTATCAATCACAAAAGATTATATTGTTATCAATATTATTTTATTTCGCATTTTATACATTCTTACAACCATTTTTTGCTAAAATTTTGGGTTTAGTTTTTAATTTTCGAGAATTTTTATAAATTTACTAGTAGAAAATGTTTTTAGTCATAGAAAAAAAGATTATCGGATCAAGAATTTTAAAAATACAATAAGTATTTGAAAAATTATAAATTATAAAGCCATGAGTTATTATCATGATAAAATTAAATAGAACTGTACAGTTAAAAATTTTTAACTATTTATAGAAATAAACTGATCAAGAAAAAAGAAATAAAAGTCATGATGTCTGTATTGAATATTAAGAGATCCAATAACATCATATCTACAGATTGATAACATCATATGTATAAAAATCAATCATATATATCAACTAATAATTTTGTAATTAAATATAATTTTAAAGCTGTATTAGTAATTTAACAAAGTTAAATTACTAAATGTAAGAAATTTTTCATTTTTGCACAACTTCTATTTGTTTATTATTTAAAAATCTCTTTTATTAATATAGCAAACCTATTAAGATTATTATATATATTTAATTTTTATTGGCAGCTACTTGTTGCGATTTCAATAAATTTTTCAAAAATATGTATTATTCAAACGCTTTATAATTTAATTTCAACTTATTATATTTTTATTAAAAAACACACAGAATAATAAATTGTCAAATTAAATTTTAAAACATTCCTTTAAAATTCCATAACATACATTATACCAGAAATTAATTATAATTTAGTAAGAAGAATTTATCTACTTCCTAGTACAATCTTTATCTTGTACTTACTTAGTCTCGCTTTCTTCTTCGTCAGACCTTCTTTGTGACCGGATGACTTGTGTTCTCAACGGGGATTAGATTTTTCTTCAGAACGAGCGTAGGTTTTAAGGAATGCCGACGGAGAGGCGAAGCGACGGCAGGCTTCAGGGTGGTTTCCAAGGGACTGCTTCGTACCGAAAACGCCTGGACGACTCTCGAGCTTCGGCCTGACTCGGCCTGCCTCGAGTCTGCCTGACCCAGTTTCATCTCGCGCAACCTACGCAGCCACCCTCCCCAGTCGGGGGTGCTTTTGCGTAGGCGTGGTCGTATTCAGTCGCGACTGGTGGGAGTTAAAGGATGAAACATAGTGGTGGATACCAGGGCGTGTCGCTATCCCACCAATCCCGAAACGAACATCACTTTTGACGTCAGAGGGAAGAAGAGGGTAAAGGAAAGCAAGTATGCCAATTTCTCTTTTTTTGTTCACTTTTTTATATTTCCAGAATCCTTTTTGTTTATCCTAGTCGCGTGTGGTTTTCGGAACTATCCGTTACCGACACTTTGTGTGTTATTCAATTCGCTACTTTAGGCTGTTGAGACGAAGAGACGTTCAAAAAAACAAGAATCTCAGTTCCTCAGACCGGTGATGAAGGGTGGAGGTAGATCAACGGTCCAAGACGGTTTTAAAGAATGATATGTCCATAAATTTCCAAGGCATGAATATTATTCAATAAATGTACAACAGTTATGCATGTTATGTGCCTTTTACATCTTTGCACTTGAAGATGCTCGACAAAATGTTACATGTACATGTATTTATTAGTTTTAAATTGTGTGTGTGTGTTGAAAACTTTAATTTATTTATAATCTTAAGAACAAAATTATATATACGAATGATTAAACATTCTCTATTCCATAAAATGACTAATACACTACACTACTCATAATTTTTTTGAGAAAGAATATTAAAAGAGGATGATCATTGAAAGGAGGATAATATTATAATTAATTTTATTTAATTTTAATTCTAGTGTCTTGACTTTAAAAAAATTTTGGAAGATTAAAAGTAAAGAGACAATTGTTTTTTTGATAATATTATTTTATATTATTAATATAATAAATAATATAAAATAATATTAAAAAAAACAATTGTCTCTTTACTTTTAATCTTCCAAAATTTTTTTAAAGTCAAGACACTAGAATTAAAATTAAATAAAATTAATTACAAGTAGAAAATTAGACGTAAAAAAATTAATAGATCTTTCAGTTTTCTTTTAGACTAGATCTAAAATCAACAATCATATGATCGACTTTTATCGATAATCAGAAAACGATGATTGAAATGTAAAGTTTATATCTCTAAAGTGCATCTACAATAGAATAGAACGCTCATTAGGATGCGAAACTGGTTACCATAGAAGAATCTAATTGCTGATGGTCCGATTTCTTCTGCGGAAAATGTCGCGACGCCTGCGTCGTCTTCCATCGACAACGAGGGTGGGTCGGGGCTGAAGAACATGAACAGGTAGGTAAACAGAGACAACGATATTAGAAGAGGAAGAAACGATTACGGTTACACCAAAGGGGGCGGAAAGGACAAAATGGTCGGCAACCAATAGAACGCCAGGACAAAATGGCCGTCGGTGAATTTAATCAATACCGTCCTCCATCCTTCGTTGTAGGTGGAGGACAGGACGAGACCCAGAAAGGACCAGGATCGTAACTAGTGTACTGCGCGTACTTCTCTCATTGACATCGATATATTTTGCGTTTCATATAGGCGTGCAAATCCTCAGTGTGGGCGCGACCAATGTAACATGACTCACGAGAACTTATTTTTGCAATACGGCGTCAATGTTTCACATTGTGAACAACAGACAAAATTGAAATAGGAATTTGTACAAGTATCGAAATAAATTATGTAATAAATAAATTATTTTTCTTTTACAGAAAATGTATTGTAAATTGCATGTAAAAAAATCTAATATTATGTGAAATTTGTGCAATTTTACATTAATATTTAAATTTTTGTATTGTTTTGTAATTATTGCAGTGTACTTATAGCTAATTATTCTTTTCTTTTTAAATAATATGATACGAATGTAGAAATAATGATAAAGCACTTATTACCACTGAATGTAATTATTGCAAATATGAATTATGTGATTAAATTATCACTTGTCTCAAATTAAGTCTAATAATAATTCTATTCCATTAGTCTTTATAATTTATGTTTCTTTAAGCAAAATTTTTTTAACCTTCTAAACTTCTTAATAAATTCAACTAATTCAACTAAAATCTAATATAACAGATTGTGTTGCAGTTCAATTATAATACTTCTAAAATTAATCCTACTGAACTGTAGCATTATCGCTGTTAAATCGGATTTAAATAATCGTCTTTATGAATTCCTACCAACTGTTGATGGAAGACAATCCTTACCTATCCTGAAACAATGCTGTTGCTCACAGACTCGGTTGTCATGACGTATCAGCAAGAACGGGTATTATCGTTGCATGAAAAGCTTTAGCACAAAGTTTCTACGAGCAGCAACTATCAACTCGAGATGACTGTTTTAAGAGGAGAGTCAAGTTATTTTACTAAGGTTGGCAGGAGAAGAGTAGGTCGCCGATTTAATGGAACCACGCAGTCAGACAGCATCGATCCTCAGCATCCATTCTTAGAAGAGAGCAACTCAGCCACGAAAATACTGACGATCTTTTCGTTCTTCATCTTCTGAAAAACTTTAGATTGAATTGACATTTCGTGTGACGTTCGGAAAAAGATTTGACTAAACACATACCTATTATCATTAAAAACTTGCCGACATTATTTTACTGTGACATTTCTACATTGTTTTTCATTTATTTTTTTCTGTAGAATTACATTTAAATGTAATATATTGTATTTTTGTTTAACACTTAAGAATAATAAATTTTGATATGTATTTTTATTAGTTAAAAGAAAAATGTATTAGTAGATACTTACTCGACTAATCATCAGCAATTCTTTTAAGTATCAAGATTTATTTCCTATTAAAAATTAAATTGTTTTTATTATGATTAATCATTGTTTATGTAATTTTTTGCAATTTTTATATGTAAATCTTAGGATATAGAATACAGTCGGGATATATATAATATTAATAACACTAATAAAAATAATAACATAAAAAAAACAATTGTATGTCACGTGCATTTAATTTTGTAATTAGTTTTTTTATGAATTATTTGCAAACTAATTACATTATCGTTAAAGGATAAAAATTTATATAAACATATTAAATATGAGAAGTAAAAAATAAAACAAAAAATTACTGGCAACATCATAGATTAAGATTTTTGAAATTATGTAATAAGACTTAATCTTTTTCTCTCAATTCTTATTAGAACATTTAAATGAAATTTATTTTATTTTATTTACACGATTTAAGTATAATAATTGTTTGATTATCTTTTGATTATCTGGTATTTTTAATCTATTATTTCTTTGACCCTCTAAAAATCAATACAAATTTTCAATATAGCGTTATTCGATTAGCGTTATATCTTATTATATCTTATTGATAGTAGAATATACATCTTTTTTTTGCGATTAAAGAAATATTTGTTTAAATTTATTTAAACTTTATTAAAATATTTTTCATGGTCTGATAACATTTATATTACTTCTATATTTGCTCTTAAATCTGCACATTAATTCGTATCTGTTAAGTTATCCAATCTTTTAAATTTAGCTTTCTCGAAAAATGATACTGAACTTATAGAACTTGTAAAAGCTTTCCTTTATCATATTTTGGAAATGTAATCTACAACAATTATACAATTTAACAATTTAAAGTAAAAGAATAATGAGAATTATAATAACTTAGAAGTGAAATTAAATTTCAAATTTAAAACGTTTCTTCTAAGATACAATGTCGAATATACTTGTAAATGTATAAATCTTTTCTTCGCCAGTGATAGTAAATTCAAAGGAAAAAAGGCAGTAACTGACTACAAACTGGCAACAATGATATCTTAGTTAAACGTTTATTGTGTCGTCGACGTTTCGACCTTAGGTTTAGGTCCTTTTCAAGAATATCTATAAATATGTTATGTTGGAATAATACAATTTGAAAGCGCAAAATAGTACAACATTCAATTTAAGACTTACATGTTAAATAGTCCAGCAATACATAAAAAACCGATTATGCGGTAAAAAGTAACAACATTAGTTAAGAAAAGAGTGGACGTGAGTGACGTCTGTTGCTGATGACGGCGCAAAACGGACTGAGAGATGAGTTTCACAGTCAGAGGAACGAAATATAATAAATAAATAAAAGCAAGGAACGCCAAAAAGCACGAAGTGTATAAGTACAACAATCAAGTCAAAAAACTAAAATGTAAATAATAAATAAGTAAAAATAGGTAAATAAAGGTAAATAATAGATAAGTAAAAGAAGGAAAAAATGTCAAATATTAGAAATGTCAAGATATTAAGAATTATAAAATGTTTAGAAGACTGTCGTATATAGCCGTTAAATTCTCCGTGTCTTTTTGAGAGTTAATAGCAAACCTGCTTTTTTTAATAAAAAGCATCTCCGCTATTTCTCTTTTCTTTCTATAGGTTTCCTTATGTAAAATTTTAGGGTGATCCCAATTAAATTCATGTCCGAGAGAAGTTCTATGTTTGCTAACTACAGAGTGATTCGATATGGGTTTTTTAATATCATTATACTTTGTAAATATTTATATATCATAATACTTGTAAATATTTATAAGTTTACACATTTTTAATGTCTTTCCATTATGAAATCTATCCATTGTAAATTTTAAATAAAGTTAAATATAATACAAATTAATAAATTACATCTGTTAATTATAATAACTTGGAAATAATACAATTAAATTTTATAAAAAATTTAAACATTTTCTAACATTTCTTCTAGATATAAGATAATACCAAATATATTTGTAAATATTTAAAAATTCATATATTTTTAACGTTTTTCGATTTAAAGTAAATAATAAAATAAAGTAAAGTAATAAAATTAAAATAAAAAGTAATATAATTAAGTAATTAAATAGAAATTAATAAATTAAATTTTTTACAAAATTTATAGATTTTCTTATAAATTAATATATGAAATCTTATTTAGTTATAGAATTATTTAGATTAACTAAAAATAATTAAATGTGATTGAATAAACTTTATATAAGTTATATTATTTGATCGTAGACTATAAATATATATATTATTACTGTATGTACAATTTTGTGTGCGATCTCAATTTAACCGGACGAACCGTTCATATGTTTCAAGTTTCTTGTTTAATTTTAATAATTAAATCGAAGCGAGTGTGCTCTGTTTTTGTACATCTAAATTAAAATAAGTTAACTTCGCAATTTATAATACATTCTAAGAGTAATATATTTTATTTATAATATAACAAAGTAACAATACAATTATTAAAATAAAATACAAAATCGCTTTTAAAATTATATAAAATCTTGCAAATGTGTACATGTATTTAGGTATTAGATATATTTTCAATAATTTAATTTATCAATTTAGACTTTATTTGATATAAAACTTGATTTGTAGAATGAAATATATAATGACAAAGTTACATGTGTGTATAAGCAATAACTTATTTAGTTCAAATAGTTGTTAATTATTTTGATTATTTACTAATTAATTTTTATAGATTCCATATCAAGTTATAAACACTTTTATGTTTATCTACGTTCAAGTTTTGTCTCTAGCATTTGAACAATATAAATTTCTTTATATACCAGGCTTTGAATTACAATGGCTTTTTAGTTGTTATGAAATCTCCGTAATTATTGGAAATCCTAGTATAGTCTAATTGTAAGCCAATTGTTATCGAGTAAAATATTTCATAATTTCTTCCAAAAATTTTTCATTTAAAAAATTGTTCTTTCAAAAAATTTATTTAGATTTATATTTTTCTCAAATAATAATACAAATAATAAGTAAACATTAAAAAATCAAGACCGAAAAAACCATTTCCGGTCAGGCTGGATCTTAGTGCCAAATAATTTTGTTCGTGTGAATTTCTATACATCTCACGCTCCTTGCGAATTAACGTACCGTTACAAACGGACAAACGAAATCTTTGCAGAGCTAGAAATGTACCACTGAATACATATTAAATTTAATATTCACGATACTACAAGTATCTTATTAAATATATAATAAAAAAAGTCTTATTAAATATTATATATTTAATAGAGGTCTCTTTCTGTCCTTAACGCGATAACGAAGAAACAAATAATAAAATTTTCTTTATAATATTTCTGCAATTTCGTAATTTAATTTATTATTCAAAGGAATATCTGAAACTTAAAATATTCGTAAAATATTCAGCATTTTTACAATTATTATTTCAGTAATAACATAAATATAATGATATTCTTATAATTATATTTAAATATTATATGTATTTAAATTATATTTAAACTATTACTAAAATATTTTCACGTATATTAACGGTTCATATTAGCTCATCAAAACCTACCGATGTCTTTTGTATTAGGAAGGCTGTGTTATGAAGGCTTGTTATGTGACCTACGTGACAATTTAATAACAGAAACAGGACCGTGCGAATAATATTTCTGTACTGGTAACCGAATTCGGAGAATCAAACTCGGAATACCAAACTGAAATGTTTTCAAACTGAACAAAAAAATTAATCATTAGTCATTAGTCGTTAGTTATTACTTCAGAAAATATTATTATAAGCCTATAGCTATTAGAAACTTATTATATAATCATACAATTATACTTATCATATAATTTATCATATAATTTACCATATAATTGTTCATAATTATATAATCCAAATATTTATGTAGACTCTTCCAATTTGTTATCCATTTCATAAATTATTGAAAATATTAACGACGAAAATATTAACGACAAAAAAATGTACAGCTGTCATTATTAAAATCTCAAACAAAATCGTTCGAAATAATGCCAAAGATACAAACTTAACTTTATTATTTGTATAAAGATATAGATGAAAAAGGGGAAATTCTTAGTGATAAAATATATCTCGAAGTAATGATTTTTTGAACATTTATTGATTATGATCTTCTATTTTACGAATGCTTAGATTATTCTTTCCTAATATACTTGTAATTTTTTGCTAATTGAAGATTAGCATTATTCGATATATGGAAAGTGGGGAAGATATTAATTTGCACCAGGCAATACCAATTCTAGATCGCGGCCCTGCTCCTGTACTCAAGCTATAAAACCATCAGTTGCGTGTCGAAACAGATATTTGTAGTTCAGACGTCGATGTAAGTGTGTCTCTCTCTTTTTCTCTCTGTGGACAGAAGTCACTTTCAACGAATTCTTTAAACCGAAAAGGGTGTTTGTCTTAATAATAGATATTTGTTTCAGAACGTTCCAGTAAAATTCTACTGTAAGAAAGAGTTCAGAAATCAGATAATTTTTTTTCATATTGAAAGTGAGTAGAAAGTGCTATATTAAACATTATTTTATTTCAAAAATATATTTTTATAACAATTTTGGTTTTAAACACACAAAATAAACCTGTTATAATCTGTCGATGATTTACGAAATCAACATAAGAAATTCTTAAAATAACACGATACTGAAATCGCACATTCAATATTTCACAAACGTTTATTACATCTAAGATCTCATAATTATTCAGACCATCTTCAGCCTCGTTTATCTTATATACAGCGACTACCAAATCCCATTCTAACTCTCTCGGGTATATACTGTGCGGGCGCGCGGTCAGACTCCTGGAATTCCTCCTTAGCCATACACCCCTTCCAATAAGCCGGCATCGGAACGCGGTGCTCCCCGCATTCCCTTCAGAATATTGATTAACCATCATTTTCAGATGACGCCTACATTCTGTTGGGTGTTCCTGTTGGCGTTGGTGGGCCGCGCCACGAGCGTGCCAAGGCCTCTCGTGGTTGACGCTTGCGCCCTGCTCTGTAATCCCGGGGCAGAGACTGAATCCGAGCAAGAGCGGGATATCACCCTATTTCCCCGATATCCCAAGGTAAACTGCAAGCTCCAGTCCAACAGCGACGATCATCAGGCGTGGATTATTGCCAGTCACTGCTTCAAATTGTGCGCCACCGAGCTATCAATTCCTTCGGAAGTTAACTGTTTTGCTCTGAGATCGTCCCTCCAAGCGAATTTAGGATGTTACTGTGAAGCTTTAACACCTTTGAGTCCGAACACAATGCGGCTTCACGAAAGTTGGAGGCTTAACTTTTTGGTAAAGGAGTTGGCGAAGGATATCTTGGATGTGATTCTCGAGTCACCTCTCGATACAATCATTCTATGCGAGATCCATCACGAGCTGTTCAAAGATGTTGAACTGGTGGGAGGAAAGTTGGTGGATTCCTGTAAAGTTCTGAACGACTCACAATCAAGACAAGAGAGAAAGGGGAAAACCCTACCGCTGGTTCAATCACAGTCGGATCAACTAACACCGAAAGAAGAGGTACTTCCGCACCCGGCTGAGTTAAAAGGCGAAGAAGTAACGGAAATAGAAATGGATAAGGAAATTGAGACTCAAACCGAGAGTGAAATGGATATGGAACATGAGACTGAAACCGAGAGTGAAGTCGACGAGGCGATGCATAAAAAACTGGAAGAAGTACAGAATGATAAGCAACTAACCGATATGTTAATAGCTTTAGTAAAAACGGGTAAGCTAGATCACGATGTTCCCTATAAACCGAAGAATTCCAATCACAAGAATTCCAAACCCACATTGACGAAAGATAATATTCAGGAATGGAGAAAAATTTGCCAAACAATGTGCCAGTTTGAAAATGGTGATCAATTTTGTCCATGTAAAGAGTTAGAAGAGTTAGAAGCCCATACGAAAGTTAAAAAAGACTAGTGAATAAAAAGTAAAAAGTTAGAATTAGAAAAATAAAAGAGATATGTGGATAAAAAAATAACAGGCAAAAGAAAGTTTGCGTGAAAGAATGTGAATTTATATACAGATTAATCGGTCCATAATCGATCTGTTGGACTAAAAACGGACTAAAAACATTTTTGACCGTAATCAGGCAAACGTGAAAAAGAAATAATCTGAAGCATGTGATTTTCTTTCTTATTTTTCTTATTCAAATTAATTTCTGTCTCAGCAATTCAACATAATAATTCTAATATGTAAAAGAAATCAAATGTTTTTTTATTATTTGGTAATTAACAAATTGTTATCTTGTAATACCTTGTAATATGCGTAATTCGAAAAATTACATAATATTATTGTTAGATTGTAATAATATCAACCGCTATGTAGTAACGTCAATTTAGCATTCCGTACATTGTTCTATTTATAAACAGATTTGTATTTTCCTTCTATCTTTTTAACATACATGAACTTTTTATATATGTAATTTTTGTATTTTTCTATTTTTCATGTGTACTTTTATATGTATTTATATATATTTATCTAGTTTTATTCTTTATAGTTTATTCTTTATAATTAGGTAAAAATAAAATAAAATGTTTGAAAAAAAATATAAAAGCAAAATATAAATTATTAAATTTTGGGAAAAAATTTTGGAAAAATTAATGGCAAAATTTGAAGTGTATTAATATAATTGCAAAATATTAAGTTCATGATTATAATATAACTATAAAATTTTTCACTTAATGTTTAACATTGTAATCGCTTTAGGCTTAAGAGAGTTCTACACTGGTCCAGTTTACACGGTTGCGTTCTTTTTTTATTGAGATAGCACAACGATGGAATTTTCATCGATCTCTATTCCGATACATAATTCAGTAGTAATTCAGATGATACATTATTTTCCAAAGAAATCTGGTTATGACACATTATTATAATAAATATGTATAATTAAACATTTTATTCAACTTATTTACTTATTACAATAAATAATGTTTAGAAACATTATTTATAAATAATAATAATGCGTTTTTAAAAGATTATTACTCATGATATTACATCTCGTAATGTATTGAAACTTCTCTATTGCTTGTCTATTGCTTCTTTATTATAGTGTGTATAAGATGTAATTTAAACAAAAGTAAATTTCTGTATATATTTTATGTGACATTAATTTTTATTTTTAAAAAATTGATAATCTTTCTCTTTTTAATTGATAATCATAAATAAAAATATATAATTGTTCCTGAATATATCATCTTTGCTAAATGATAAAAAATTTTGAATTTAATAAAACTTAATTATTACACATTTATTAATTAAATATAAAATTACTATTTTTAATTAAAATAAATAAATTATATTTTTTTATGTAAAAGTGTTAAAGCAAAATTCGGTCGAAAGATTTGCAACGTGTGAACAGGACATCGATGTGTGATATGTGTATTATGCAATAAATTCAATTTATATGCGCGCACGATATGCATGTGCATTCTCGCGCTAATTATAGTTTACCTGAAGCGACTAATAATTTTTATACATCGATAGAATATATTAAATTAGAGTAAATAAGCAAACGAAACAAAATCCGTGTCTTCCACTTTGTAGTCGAATTATTATTCTTCGGCGATAGCGACCGCTCTTTATATGATATTACATAAGTGATAAACATATACTAATAAAGCGCCGATATTTTACTCAGTGTTTAGTACGATAAGTCTTATCCGGCAGCAATACGTCATCGACACTGCTTTCGATCGAAAAATTATTGATCTTGTAAAATAACCATTGTATCGATCGTACAGCAAGTAATCGACGGCGTGTTTGTTTATCATGCCGAATTAAGAAGAAAAAGTTGTGACGCGACAATAAGACGTAGACTCTAGTATGCCTATACGATGTATTTTCAATCGTATCACGCTCTTGGTTATCAATCGATAAACACATGTACATTCTTCATTGATTCTTTGAATTTTTTAATACAGCAGACGTATCATGTCAGCATTTGCAAGGAAATAAGGTAATGATTAAACAGAGAGTCGAATGCCTAGAGAAAGAATTGTAATTTACTTATGTATATAATAAATGTACTCGAAAATCGATTGATTATCGAGAGCATGATTAAATTTGGCTCTAATAATTTATTATCTTACACTAATGTATATGTAATTATTTATATAATTGCTTACAATTGGATTTATAGCAATTAATAATAATAATATAAATATTCATGTTACTCTATTACATATATTCAATACATTACACTGTAATAATATCAAAGATATAACAATAATTAAATTTCGTATGTATTTACTAATTATCGTCTACAAACGACCTCTCTCTCTTTGTAACTAACATGTAATATAACAATACAAACGAAACGCTTATCTTAAAATACTTGGAAGCTAAAATAGTTGCTTAAAAACTTCTATCATGTATTCATGTGGGCAGTTGCTTCTTTTAAATCATTTAATTCTTAATCTAATTTTAATTTATTTATGTAAATCATGTATAAATATGTTACAAAAAGTTTATGTACATTAAATGATAGTCACATAATAATAAAATCAATGTTTATAGCTATAAAAATTCTGACAAATTTATTATTTTAATATTATTACTTTTTAAATAAAAATTTAAATGATTTGTGAATAATGATAATGTAATAAATAAATTTGCGATATTATTATCATGTGAAAAATAACCTTTCTCAAAATGTTCCAAAAATTTTGAAAATATTAAATAATATATTATAAGCAGTGTTTTGGCAGATAGGTCGGGTTTTTTTCGCATGCATAGTAGTGCCTATTTACCAGCAATATCAACTTTGACACAATAAATTTCCCACTGAGTTACGGTGGAAAAACGACAGAAGAATTTCGATAAGTAAATATGTATTATTATAATTAATATTCATATTTATATATACAATGAAATTTAGAGTAGTTAATTAATAGTAAAAGAAATATCATTACTGAGACTGCATTTACGCACATGCGCATAAAACCCGACCCGTTTGCCAACACTGATCATAAGCTAAAAGTATAGCAAAGTCTCTTACCGACTACAGTAATAGTGCCTCGTCGATGATAAGAGTTGTCAATGACGAAAGGTAAGTTGCAGAGATATCGAATTAGACTCTGAAAATAGAGATATCAACAATAGATAAATACTATTTTAATTTTACACTTGTTGATAATAAAAATTATAAATTAATAAAAATCAATTATAAAATAAAAATCAAAAATTAAAAATTTAAAGAAGAAACAAATATTTATCTAAAAATAAGTACTTACTCTTATCATAATAAATTTTTTATTCTCTTATCAAACTTGTATACATAGAAAATAATTTTTCAAATAATTATTTAATGCAATATAGGAAAATACTTTGTACTTTTATATTTACATCATATTCGATAATCATAATAAAAAGACTATTAAGGAAAGCAGAATTAGAATTATTAGAATTACTAAAATTACATTATTAATTTATTAATATTATTATTAAGAATATTATTAAACATATTATTTATATTTTTAATTTTTTATATTTTTTTTATATTTACATTTTTAATTTTTAACAGTATATAAAAAATGAACTTGTTAATAATGTACTTTACAATCAAACGCTTTAATGAAAAAATGTAATAAATAAAAATTAAATAAAATAAATAAAAATTAAGTAAACATAAATTTTTTAAACTATAATTAAAATTACTGTATTTGTTAAAAATAGATTGTATATATTAAACTATTTTATATTACGATTTCTTGATACACAGTCTATGTGATGCGATCAAAACAGTCTTTATTTCCCTGAAGTAAAAGGCAATCAGGATGGTCTTCAATTACATTACACCTTCTAATAGTTCATTATTTTTTTCATACACTACATTCTTGTAGCACAGACTACTTTCATATAAAAGCCGATTCAACCACCGAAGAAGTATCAGTTGAGTACCAGCTATCTCTTAGACGCATCCCGTTCATTCAGGTGAAAGCATTTCATACTTTTAATTGTAGTAATTATAAATATATATATATATATATATATATATATATGTATGTATGTGTGTGTGTGTGTGTATGTGTATGTTATATGTGTTTTATTTCCACGTTAAATATTTCTTTCTTTTGTACAAAAAAATTTCGTAAATTTTTTAATGAATCTAGTCTTCCACATATATTTCTAATATATTTCTAATTCTAATAACTTCTCAATTTTATATAAGCGACTTTATATAATATCCTTATATATATATATAATATCCTTACATACGAGCTGATTGCCAGTTATTATGAATTTTGATATTTCGCGACAAATCAATATCCTTGGACGAACCCGTGACGTTACTTGCAAATAATGTAGGTCGACTGCGTTTGATAGAGACATTTATCTTCGAATCGTTTCCCCGAGTATAAAAGCTCCCAGCTTTTCCGTCGCTCCGTAACATTCGGTGACCGACAATCTTCTAAGACGCAAGCGATTCTTTCCGTTCCAAAGAAAGTAAGCTCTTCCTTTATTTTATATTAAAATTTATTTATCACAAACTTTTTATAAAATTTATTATTGCTTACCTACAATTATTACAAAATCGATTCGATAATAATTTATTTTATGGCAGTAAACAAAATGAGATAATAATAATAAAAGTTTATCGTTATAAATAATCAACAAATTTTTCATTTTCTGTTTTAGATAAAAATAGATCAACGTGCCGACATGGTTTCCGTTCGCCTTATCTTGGCTCTCGCTGTTATCATGGTAGCTTTCATCATCAGCGCAAATGCCGCTTACAAAAAACCACCCTTTAACGGTAGTATATTCGGCAAACGATCTAACACTCTGACTGGTAAGTACAAATTTTACATTATCTTTGTAGACTACTTATCAAAAAAGATTTAATTTTTATAAAGAAAGTAAAAACCCATTTTAAAATTTACATTTATATAAATAAGTAAAATTAACCCCCATCGATATTAGATATGGCTTATATCAGAATATCAACTAACTAAATGTAATTGTATTATATAATATATTATTTAAAAACTATCTCAAATATATCATATCTGTATTTCTCGTTTCTTAAACTTTTACTTGATATGCTCTATATAATCTCTGACTTTAAAAATTATCTGAAGAATTTTGTCGTTCTTAAAATATCTTTTATTTAAAAATGTCTGCAATTTATAAAACTTTTTTTGCTAATTCAATTTTTGCGAGACTCATTTTTCATTATTTCCCAAAAAGATAATTAATAACCTGCTTGTATTTCTTTTCAGATTACGAAGTTACCAGTCGCGCTCTGTCAGCTATTTGCGAGGTCGCCAGCGAAACCTGTACCGCTTGGCTGTCTCATCAAGAATCCAACTGAAGATGAGAAACCGACTGAGATAATCTACGATTCTCGCCGACTGATCGACCTATGAAACAATGTAATTAACCAAACTCCTGTAAAGAATCCGCAATATCATGCGCTTAAAAATTCATTCGCATTGTTTTCTATCAGTCATTACAATAATCATTACATTATGTCATATCTAACTGTAATTTGTATCTAAACAATATTATAATTACGATGGTTTAAGCTTCCACGATCTCTAGTTTTGTTTATCAGAAAGCATTCTAAATAAAATATAATGATTTCAGGAGCTAATCAATATTATTTTAATTATTTTCTCCTTCTATCTCTCATGTCCATTACACAAGAGAATGTTGACTAATATCATTCATTTTAATTGTTACTTTAATTATCACACAGTAATATCGCAACAATTTTCTAAACAGTTTGGTAATAAAGAAATTACCGATTAGAATGTTTAAAATAATAAAACATATTTAATGTTCAGTTTAAGTAATTTAAATAATTATAAAAGTTCAATTGAAACTCAGTTAAATGTAAATTAGAAGTAATTTGAGATGAAAAGCACGTGCCATTCACCTGCTTGGATAAGGGTTATAGTCTATTGTCTACGGCTGAAAAAACATGCAATACAAAGCAACCGTAAAAGTATTGACATATACATATTTAATTTTATTGTTTAAAAATGTAAGACACTTTTATAAATAAATATACCTACTATCATTCAATTGTAATAAAAAATTATGTTAATAAAATAACTTTTGCTCTTACAATGTTAGATTTTATTTTCAGATAATAATAGTAATAAATAATCATATTCTACGATAAATCGATGTGACTTGTATATTAAAAACGCAATATAAAAGTTGTATTTTTTTAAA
This sequence comes from Crematogaster levior, assembly GCA_901521435.1. NCBI lineage: Eukaryota > Metazoa > Arthropoda > Insecta > Hymenoptera > Formicidae > Crematogaster > Crematogaster levior. Next base: position 463,682 of record CABEGB010000692.1, on the reverse strand, counting down.
AATGTATTAAGAATTTATATTAAAGTATAGATTAAAGTACACAAAGTGCCTCACATTGAGGACGATAAATCTTCCGCTGATAAAAGCCAAGAAATTTATTCTCGATACTGTTAGAGACAAACATTGGTGTTAATTTACAAGGTGTACATGAACTAAATATTTAATTGCTCTTTAATCAAGTATAAATACGCTAAGTTTGATAGAGTTAAGCTCACTGCATTCAGGTTACTTTCAGGTAAGGGATATTATTTGATCAGAGTCTATCTTTTACTATCTTTCTATCTTTTTTAAATTTTCTTATCTTTTTAAAAGATCTGCAATAGATCTTCAACAGTAAATTTCCATGACATTAAATTAGAATAACCAATATCTTTCTTATGGTTTTGAGATAGAAGAGCAAATGTCATATCTCTGAATATAATATGTGCTCTTTATGGAATTTTAAAAGAAATAGTTTGACAGTTGACGGTTAAAACAAATATTTCATTTCCGTAATTTGTAACACAACTATTATTACATATTAATACAATTATTGTAAAAACATTATTTTCAAGATTGTTTTATAGTTCAATCTTCAGTTGGTTCAAAAGGATTTAATTTATATCTACATATAAAGCTTCCAGGAGATCAAAGGTTATCGCCTACACCCTGATAATTTTGGAAATTCTTTATTTACTCTTACCCGTACAATAGCATAGCGATACGTCAAACATTTCCCGTATCCTACACATCAATTCTACAGAATACATTTTATTCGCGCGGGTGCGCAGCTGAATATTCTTGTGCGTTACGCGAACGAGGACAAACAATCGACGTGATTCAAATGCAATGGGGTTTCACGACGTGCAAACTTCTCGTCGATTCTCCTTCGCCCACAATCTTCGAGCACTCCGGTCCACTCTTCGCGGTAATAGAAGAAGCCGTATGTACGCGAAAAATCGCTCAGTGTTCGCCGAACACCCGCGGGATGCGCATCCTTTCCGCGGAAATCGGTAGATTTCTATGGCAATCACTTACGCGTCAGCTACGATCGAGAATGTCACGTCAATTGGCGCACATTCACTCATAGAAATAATTGTTGCGATTGATTTCGAGGCATATAATCGGTGTGATGTGTTGCTCAAAGAGTGAAGTTGCTCTTAAAGATTGAATTGCGCTTGATTTATTACAGATATTTATCGCGACTTTCTCGAAATGGAGAGGACTTATAATCAACGGATCGGAAGTGTTTTCTTCAATGGTAAGCTAATTAGCATCATTACGTATTGTTGTATAGATTTACAAAGATAATATACTTATTTTAAGTATAATATCATAAGAAGAAAGCTCTTGTTCATTTAAATGTTAAAACATTAAATGTGATAAAATATTTTTTATGCAACGCATGTTTAGCTTTTCTTGTTGGAGCTGTCACGTTGTTTATCTGTGAAAATACCATAATGGCGGAGGAAGTACCAGCATTCTTCTTGAAAATTGCTAAAATACCGACTCTTCCTAGAGTAGGTCGAAGCGGAAGATTTGAAAATTTTTTTTACAAAGCTGAGAAGCATATACCTCGAATTGGTAGAAGCAATCAACAGGTATCTCATTATTAGAATTAAAACATAATCTTTCTTATTAATGGAATTATTATTAATTAATGGAATTATTATAATCTTTCTTTTATATTATTATTATTAATATTATATTTTGGTTGATCTGTAAGTTTATGCGAATTTTTACCTAATTAGCAATATTAAATGCAAAGAATTAATTTAATTTTTAATTATTAATAATATGTAATTAATAATTACATATTTATAATTAATAATTAATTAAAAATTATTAATGCATTTCAATTTTGTTTGAAAATCCACACAAACTTATAGGGATCAATCCAATATATGTATATGTATATATATATATATTTTTAGTGATTTTGTTTATGTAATAATCATTTTAAATAATTCTTGAATTCTTGCATTTTTCAAGTCAATTAATCCTCTATCGCTTCAAGACGAACAGGAAACTTACTCCGACTTAACTAAAAGGCGTATAGATCCAAAAGGTTAGAAAATTGTCAATAAATTTGTTAATAAATATTTTATATATATATGCGTTATATATATATATGTGTATATGTATATATATATATATATATATATATATATATATATGTATAACCAAATAATCCTATTTGAAAAATAACCCGAATAACCTAGCCTTGTTTTATTGACAGTTGAGGAATGGACTTGGCAGAACTTTCCTTTAGCTATTGAAGGTCCAAGAGAATTATGGCGGACATTAGCTGGGTATTCGAGGGATGGTGATGAGTAAGTTTTACGAAACCGCATTGTATGGAAAAAATTTTCTAATTGTGATAACTTAACATTTTTTAAAAATATTACAATTTATTAAAATGTATGAAATATCTCTTTATATATGTATATTTAAATATTACATTTATATACTTATTTTTTTATCTAAGTTTAAGACTTATTATTAAGAATATAGTTTTAAATTATTATTTCATATAATTATTTTAACATATTTTTAATAACGTCCAATATTAAGTAAACAATATTAATAATGATTTAATTTGATTTAAGTATCGAGAATGAAGTGTGGCAGAGAAAGAAAAGAACCGAAACTGGACCAGCAACACAAGCAAAATAACAAAAACGCAAAAGTTCTTCATCGCTATGTGAACGCTAAATATTATACGGCTTTTGCTGTTATATGGTGACGGGAAGAAATTAAAAATAATAAATGCGTAAATATGAAGTGGTGTCGCTTTCATTTTTTTCAATTTTCTTTGCGCCGAATTTGGAAATCTCAAAAAATAATTATTCTTTTAAACTAAGTTCTAAACTAATTTGTTTTCTAACAGTGTACAATGTATTAGCAAAATTTAACAATTAGGAAATATAGTAGTTGTTTAGAATGCAGAGTCTTAATATGCACATTTCATAATAAAACAATTTTACTGGCTGTTCATCAATGTCCAAATACTTATTCGAAAAGATAATAAAATCTGAGAAATTCCATTTCTGTTTCTCTCATTCCTACTATTAAAACTTTTCTAATAATAGTTTTCATTATAATTGATTTCTAGCATACATAAATCATGTTTTATGCATTACTTTATGCATCGTTGACACATCGCATGTAAAAAACATTTTACTCTGAATTAATATTTATTAATAATATTAATTAATATTTTTAATTTTATAATTTGTTTGAACAATAAAATCTATATCACATTAAGAGCTTCGCAAGTTTCATGATTGCAACTTCTGTATATATGCATTATTTATTTACCATAATTAATTAGAAATAAAAAATTATTTCTAATAAGAAAATAAAGTAAAATAAATTAATTATAAAAAGAAATGAAGAAAAAGAACATACGCCTATAACACTGATATATGATATAAATATATCTCGAAATTGAAGACTAACAAAAACTGTGGAGAAAATAGCTCTCCTCTTTCTGTATATTTCGTTTAATCCGTTACACTATGTTACGGGTAATTTTCACGTATAATCGACCGATACTTATAAGAAACCAGCTTTTTCGATTTTGCCGTGCGACTCGTACGACAGTTGTTCACTAAAATTGCATATGCGAATCCCTCACCTTTGCGTCAGTCGTTATGTGACAAATAATAATACCCGATAACATTAATGAAAATGTGCACGTTCAACTAAAGATCGATGTAATACCTAACGCGTGGTAAGGGAAAACACGAAAATCGACAGCTGCAAGATGTAAATGCCTAATTCCATGTTTCCAGATAAATTTCAAAACACAACATGTAACCCCGCAAGGCATCATTTAATATATGTATATATATGAGATGTTGACGAGCGATGTGCAACGACAAATACAGATGAATAGGAAAGTGGTGGGCGATCTATAGACAAAATATAGTTAAAGTATATGTATAAGGAACATTTGGTTTCCCTCCAGTTATCACGATCGTGAACATCGTTTCTCATTACATAGTTTAGGTCTTGTACCAGATGAAAACGCTTATCATAATAAGGGAGCAAAATCCTATAAACATGTGATCATTTCTCGCATACGAGATATTCAAGTATGGGTGGACTGGACTATGAATTGCTGTTAGTATCAGCTCGCACTAGATAAATATTCAGCTGTCGATAAAACTTGCGGCTCTTGTATCATGTGAAGATAGCTTCAGTCTCAGACCAGAGGAACTCTTCTAGAAATGTCCATTATTTTTAGCACATTTATCTAAAAAAAAATTGTTTTCCAGTTACACATCCATTTAATTTTACAAGTTGACATTCTTCTAAATTATGAGAGTGAGCATAAACATCGGTTATGTCAAGATTATAATTATTGTAAACATTTTTTGCAAATTTTTGAATTAAAGTGTTAGGTTGTAAGTTGAAAACGCGTTTAACTTTCTATACGCATGTATTATGTTTAATATATGTTTACACTTTTTATTTATATTATATTATGTATTATTATCGACTTCTTGCTCATTTAAGGCTTGTCTGTATATGATTATTGGTTAAAAATTATTTTAACAGATTTGTTATTTAAATTTATTGCAAATTTATAAGATTTATTGTCTACATTTCAATTTTTATATTTAAATGTTAGTAACTGGTTTCTTTTTTATTTCGACATTTTTTGTTTTATTTAAAATATTAAATAGTAATATCGCGTAAGATGTAAATGTAAATAATATAATTATTTGTTTATAATTCATAATATCAAAATATATGTTTTTTTATTTTAAAATAAAATATCGATGTGGAAATATAACATGAAATTATAGAATGTTCCGCGTTGGAGCTCAAGATGTCGCCAGTTAGACCATTTGATACACATGTTTGAAGAAGACATCACTAGGTAGCGCCATTGATCCAGTGAACTCTGCGCCATTGACGGTACCCCGTAGCAATAAATTGTTGTAATTACAATAATTCTTGCTTTTAAGACGATGCTTTGTGTTTAAGTCCCATCGCCGCAACCAATAATTTTAATTCATTATGCGGTAACCATGAAGCGATTCACTCTCTTACCATGGTGACCTAATTCCCAACATAATCATCAGGAAGAAAGGATTTTCCTTCTTCACCCGCCATACTTTTCGTAACTTATTTGTTTTGTACATCTTTAATGATTAAAATGTATTTTAAGTTGTATTTTACTCTTTTATTTGTTTTGTACTTATTTGTTTTGTACATCTTTAATGATTAAAATGTATTTTAAGTTGTATTTTACTCTTTTATGGATTTTTATTTGTATTACATAAATCAACTTATAGACTTATAGTCAACCTATGAATTAAGAGAAGTTTCGAATATAAGAGACATAAGTATATCTTCACTTAGCTCGTGTAGCTTCGCTTTTATTTGTTAAATATAAACTGAACATATATAGCTCTGTTTGCTTTTTGAGTTAAGTATAGCTCTTAGTCAATAGTTTTATGATTTGATACAAGTATAGGTTCGATTATCTACAGGTAGTAGTTACTCACAATCACTTGTAAGAAAAATTTATCTTTGACGCATAGCTTCTTTCTAAAGAAAGTTTTACCAACATCTTGAACATATAAAAAACACTTTCCACGAAACATTTTCCACGAAGATAACAAAGCAATAAATAAAAGATGCTAGAAAACAATAAATTTCTGTATGTGATGACCTTTACATTGATATTTTTCACAACACGATGAAACATTACATATACAATAATTAATTTGTAACGGATATACATAATCCTCAAAGTGATCCCTCTCGGCTAGATTGCAATTAAAATCTGCGCTCATCAATATCTCCTAAAACTGCTACCACACATCGACACAAACTTTCCAGATAATTATTATGCGCATTATTTAATTCAGCTAATTACTTATTGCGCGCCGAATGTACCTGTTCGCGAGACTGAGCATGATCCCTTCGGCGGAACATCCTCACGCTTTCCTGATTTTTCTCTGACACTTCTTTTTGCATAATAATCGTGTGCGATGCATAGTTCGCATGTGCACGAAACATCGTTTTCTCTGCCGCTTTCCTCGGCCACGTGTGGTTTCCGTGCGATGATTTTTCCGCAATCCCTTTCCCCCGCGGCGCAGCGTGCTGACTTGTGCGCGAGGGATGCTTTTTTCGCCGGAGCGTATCTTAAGGATACCAACGCCGTCACGTCGACGAGTACGAACATTGTGCGCGACCGGGTTCGCACATAGCAATTTACGGAAACCGCACGTAACGCGCGCTCCGTGCCGACCTGAACCAACACGAACGAACGTTTCCATGGAGTGTTATGTAACGGATCGACGCTAGATCGACGGCCGAAGTAACTGTATTTTCAAAGAAGCGACCGCCGAAGCGAAATCGCCGAGTAAAACTTAGCCTAGGGGCAGACGCCATGCTTGGCGGGGATGATAGGGGTGAGATACTAGTAGTTTTCATGGAGTTTTTGCAATTTTGCAAGAAAATCCGCTGCAACTTGAACGAATAAATGTTTTCAATAAATTACGATCAAACTATTTATTTGCATTAATAATTGTATTTCGTTAATTGCAATTTTGTATTTATCTTTTTGATTGTTAATATCACAGTTAAACTATTTTGTTCAATACAATTGAACTTTATTAGATCCAGTTTGCAACCAGTAATTTACATATATCTTCATGATTATAATATTGTGAACGCATCGTTAACGTGTGCTCTATTTTGATCGTACCTTTTTGCGAAATAAAAAATACTATGTAATAATTTTCATGCAAGTCACCGTCGACTTTAACCCGATCAACAATCTGTACAATATGTTGCGTGAGTATGTATTTTCCCAGTCGTATTTAGTAATCTATTCAAATGACCGATTATTACATTTCGGCCTTGATGTTTTGCACCGTTCAGGAATGAAAATGACACACTAAAAACGCAATCGTTATAGGTGGCGAACGAATGTTGTAGCTAATTCTCTCATCCCATTACATCGCATTTGTAAAGACAATCTATTGTTGCAAAGTGCAAAATGTTAATTTTTCGAGCACAAAACAGTATTATTAATTAATAGGAATAAAGTTAATTTATGTATTATAATAATATATACATATATACATATATAATTACTAAAGATTATTTATTAATAACTTACAATAAACAATAAATAAACTTTTATTGATACTTATAATTATTATTTTAAAAAAATAAACAACACATCAGTATTGTAACATAAACTCCCAAGTTTACGCTTTATCTTGTTACTCAAAGATTTTTCCTCCCCCTGTCTACACTATTGTAATAATGCAAATACCAAATCCCGGTAATCGGCTGTATTTTTTAAAAGAACATTGCAACACGGGCGGTTTCGTATGCAGAAAAAATAGTATTTGCCACGGAGAAGCGAGCGCTGGCGGAAAAACGGTGCGGAGTAAGGGGCGAAGTCTAGCAGGAAGGTCTTCGAGGCGGAAGTTGCATGGCCAGCGCGAACAATGCGTGTCCCGCGAGCGGTCGTTTAATAACCCTGATTTGCCGTTTATACGGGAGGTCATGAAAGAGGTGGAGGTGGGCCGCGAGAGACACGGAGGAGAGGAGAGAGGTGGCGGAGGGTGCTGATGATGGGACGAGAGGGTGAGCATCAGGATCGCGCGCAACAACCGTACATAATCACGTAATGCGGTTATCATGCCAATTGCGTAAATATTTGAGCCAATTTGTGGCATGCAACGGATTCGCTCTCCTCGGCCCGTGGCTTCACGAGAAAGAGAGAGAGGGAGAGAAAGAGAGAAGAGAGAGAGAGAGAGGGAGAGAGAGAAACCTCCGTCCGATCAGAGCGACCTATTACAGCCAACTTGTTGGCGTTTGCCGACCCGCGAATTTCCGTCTCTCTTTCTCTTTATCCCTATATTTTCCCTTATTCTCTATTCCTTCCCGTTTCTTCCATCTCACCTGTCCGGATGCCAACGGAGGAACAAAGAAAAAAGTTGGCTATGCCACGCGCAGAAACCGCGGCGGCGCGACGGAAACGTTCTGCTCGCAGATCGTAACTTCTGTGATCGTAGCACTTTCAGTAACCATTCGCTGTATCCACTAAGAATGGATGGCAGTTTATTATTACGTAATCTAAAGTGATGAAAGAGAGATCTAATTATAAAGATACCAAGTTTCCTGCAATTCAATATACATATACGAGCGGACACACGAAAAGATTTCCAGATCTATTCATCGTTAGCAAACATCAAACTTGAAATTTCACGAGTCTCAACTTCTTTCGAATGAGAGCGATTTCATTTCCGCCGAAATTAAGAATACGAGAAAACTACAAGAAAAAGGGAAGAAGGAGAAAAACTGGCGCCTCTTAAAACACATAATCGCCCTACGTGGTCGTATGTTGCCAGGCAGCCAGCCAGGATCCAGTTCCTGGTACTTGGCTTCGGCCGTAGACTCGGGCTTCCACTCCTGCGTGTATCCGTTTGTCCGTCCCTCTATCCGTGTGCCGCCCTCTCATCCACGCAGGTAGAACAGACGGACAGCCGCGGATCAATTAGTGCACAAGTGTGGACCTCGTAAACCTGCAGGACTTGCCGTGTCGACTTCCTCTCGGATAGACTTCCATGAAAGTCGAGTTGATCCAGCCGCACGATATGATCCTCGATTTGTAATTTAAAGACACTCACAAAAGACAACTGTCTCCAGAATTAACTCCCGTGATAACTCGATCAATTCATCATTATACAGAAAAGATATAAGTTTGCAAGATGCTCTAAAATAAATGCTTCTTACAACATATAATCTTGGAATAAGAAAAAAATTTATTAAAGTCATTACGCCTAAGTTTTAATCTTATCTATATAATGCGCATCTAACTGTACTAACAATAAGATCTAATGTAGAAATATAGAGAGACCGAAACGTGTATGATATCAACATTTCGAGAATCATGCCGACATGTCCGAACAGTCTGAGTCTCTCGACTAGCGGTTCATCGATTGATTCCAACAATAGAGATGCGTAAGAAAGGTCGGAAGGTCACCGTTTCGTATACAAGACGTCATCCGCGACAATCATTGTGCGTCTCGGCTGTTGTCTTCCCATCGGCGTAACGCGTCCAGAAGCGTGTGAAGAGACGGTGCGAGAATAGGGAGCAGAAAAAGTGGCGAGAAGTTGAGGAGCAGGAACAGAGGCGCCTTGTCATGCCGTGTAATGACGGCGGAGATGCGCGACGTCCTGTGAGGAGAGAAAGAGAGAGCAGAAACTCGATGAGAGAAGGGGAAAAAGGAAAAGAAGCAATCATCGTCCTTTATCCACCTCGCTGAGATAAAGCCTTCTCAGTTAGTTGCAACGGAGTCGAAAGCTATCCTTGCTACTGTTGGTACGGTCGATCTTGTTCTTTCATTGTCAGTTCTTGTGCTGTTTATACTTTTATCACTTAAACGTGAATGCACCCTTCTCTATGATGACAATGTTTGACTATTACAAGACCAGTGACAATCGAATATTATAAATTCATATTCTAAAAAGCTCTCACATAATCACATAAAGTTTATATATGCAAGTTAAGAATATATTTTATAAAATAATAAAATATATTTAAATTCTATAAGATAAGAAAAAATTACTTTTTTTCTCTGTCTCTCTCTGATATCGTAATTTTTTTTTATTATTCTTACGATTTTCGTAAAAAATTAAGAACTTAAAAATTTTTTCGTTCTTCCAATTTCCTTGCTCTTTTTTCACAGCTGTTTTTTTAACTCTAGAGATGGCCTTGAGAATGAGTAGCATCAAAAGGACGCTACCGTACTGATATTATCAAGCGCTGGCAATTAATCGTCCCGTGAAAAACATGAATGGAAGAAAGTAACGCGGCGCCTGACTCGGCGCATTAGTCGTCGACAGGAAACGACTTCGAAGATGACGTTTCCTTCGAGGGGGAAAAAAGAAAGAGTCTTCGAAAGTCGGTCCCTTTTCTCAAGAGTGATTATTTCGAAGAGGGCGGTGGGGCAATTTAGCGTTGGGATCCTCTTAGAGTTTACTGTCGATTTATGCCATCAATTTCGGATTTTCAGTGAGAAAGAAAGTTCATCTCTCTTTGGATTCAATTTAAACCACTACTCGTAAGAGCTAGCTAGTTCAATTTTTAGTTAAATTATATTTTTACTTTTATATAAAGTGATTACGTCACTATTTTATTTTTATATAAAGTGATTACGTCGTAATTTCATTTTTAAATTATAAAGATAAAATTATAGATTATGAATTTTCTTTTCGTTTCATTACTTTAGTTTTTCTGAAATAATAAATCGCGCCTGCTTAAAAAGAAATCATAAAACACCAAAATATCTTTTTTCTAAACACAAGTCATTATCGTTAAAATAATCGTCCTATTGATCGATTCATAAATTCTTTGGAGAATAGAAACGGTAGCTGAACTAATCTCTTAATATCGCTGACTCTTTGAGAAGTAGTGTCGTAATTTCCTGAAGCGCATCTACAATAGGTGTCAAGTCGCACGTTTCTGTGATGTTTCTTTTAAAAAGGAAGAAAAAATCTCATCTCACGGAATTTATGCTCAGCCCAAATCGATAAAATTATACATTAACGAGCCTATTGAATCAGTTTTCATTACTGTGGCGAAAGGAACTATCGGCAGCACCTTTTTTCCTCCCGCTTCTCGTGAGAAGTGGCACTAAGTCTCCGCAAAAGACCCGCCCAAAAAGGAATGAAGAGATTGTAGACCTCGAGAGTACTATCTTCACGCCACGGTGGGTTTTGTAAGCCAAATAAATATTAAAGAGAAAAGTTTGACTACTTTGCTAAGTAAGCAAATCTCATAAGTGATAGCCTCGATATAACTGATTATATCATAAATTTAATTTTTGTCAAGTTGTATTAAAAGTTGTAAAAAATATTAATTAAATGTCTAAAACATTATGAAACGTATTATAATATTTACTGATGTGTTAAAGTGTTCGGCACTCTTACTTTGCAAATGTAAAAAAGGTTATTTGTAACTTGTTAAAAGAAAAGAAATAAAAATAAAGAAAATGTCATGATACCTATATATAGTAGAACTACTGATCAAAATGTAAATAGCAGTCACAGTGTAAAAGAGGTGACTGGGCCCACACAGGTACACGAACTACTCGATAAACAACTCCCTTGTGGCAAGCGTACGAGACATAGGCACGAGCGTTAAATGAAATTAGCACGGCATTTAGTTAAGTTAGTCGGCCCGTTTAGCCGATCCTTCGGGTTATAAATTATTCTGGAATGACTTGCACCGAAGCGGATAGGCGAGGTGAGGAAAAAGAAAGAGAGAAAGGCTCGCTTCAAACGAGTGCCAAACAGGGGAGAAAAGGACAACGCGAGCGAAGACAGTAAACCAATGCAAGGCTATATATTAAGAAAGATAATTTGCTTCGCTCGTGCGATATTTTTATCAACATAGTGTTCGATACTTCGACCGGCCGGTTTTGAGATACGTATTTTAACGCCAACACTAAACACGTATCGATTCATAAAGTCGAACATATTTATCTTAACGTATTTTAACATGAATCTATGTCGAAACACCGAGATGATAAATATTAGCCGGCTTAAAATTAAAAGCTGATATAAGTTTTATTGTAAAATATTTGCAAATATATCTAGCAAGAATATTACATATATTCGCTGCACTTCAACTTTTATTTATTAATCTTCTGCAAAAATATAATTTTGTATAATAAAATTAATTAATAATTAAATTTATATATTAATTAATTAATATTCAAATTAATTATTTTTACGTCACAAATCTTTTTTGCAACAACTGTTTTTTTCAAAATAAAGACGATGTTCACAGAAATATAAGGAATAGACGATTGCGACTATGGCTAAAAGAACAAAGAAAAACGAACGACGGCGTTGAGGAGGCGTGAAACATTGGCGCCTGGCGTTCGGAAGAAAAAACAAGGTACGACGTTTCATAAAAGGTAAAACAGGGCTACAAAAATTAAGCTAATTTGTAATATTTGACTTCTTTTGAAATAAATTGTAATAAAAGAATTTCAAAATCCGGATCAACAGTAACAATCATCTACAATATCTACATTATTGCCTCGACAGTTCTTTATTAAACAAATTGCCACTAGAAACATTACATTTAAACTATTCAATTGTAAACTGTTATATAAGAATTATTACGGTTTCAACACAATTGTTCTATGTCAAGAAAGTTTTATTCTCTTATTAATATTTATTTATAAATATTTATAAATATTTATAAATATTTGTCTTGTAATATTGTTACTGATGAGGATGAATGATAGCAATTCGATTGTTTGCGTACTAAAGATACTTCAAAAATAAAGAGAAAAAAGAAATAGGAGATTCTCAAAACTCGAGTGTTATATCAGAGTCACATCACACAAATGAACTAATTATTATATACAATATAAGAATTCTTACAGAGAAGAATTAAGTTAAAAGAATTAAGTTAAAAGTAAATTTAACATTTAATATTTAATCAATTTAATACAGCAGTATCTTAAATGATTAAAATAGGATTCAAATATATGATATATCTGCAACTATTTCTTTCTTTGCACATCCTACCTGACAGTCCTTTGGTACATTCTATTCGGTAACAACGATTCATCTTTGCCGAACAAGCGTAACGAAGCCGCGTGGACAGCGGCGTGGAACAGACACGAATATCATCGGCTCAGAAAGCAATTATAACCGAATCCCTAAATACCCATCACCAAGCTACACGGGGTCTTTGTCTCGCGTACCTGTAAGCCGACTTGTTTCACAAACGATAGGTCGGACTACAAAGATAGGCCGCCGCGAAGAATCGGAGACCGGTTGACCCGCGTATGGTGGTTCAGATCCCGTCATCAAGGGTGGCCCCGGATTCAGGTGGCCGCGGAGAGGGAGAGACGCATTTTTTGCATCAAATATTTACACATTTTTATTGGGTGCTAAATCCATTCAGGATCATCACAGGATCATTACGTGTCACCCGCGAGCCTATCTCAGGGATCGGTTACTCACTCATTAAGGAACTCGCTTGTCTCGCGCCGTCATTATTTGCCATACAGTCCTTTCGTGGTAGTTTATGACAACTTTTGACGGTCCTCGCAGCTACCTGGGCGAAAGTTAGATCGTCCATTCAGATAAGTATGAGTATGTAAATACATGTATGTATGTTTAATTCTTTAATCATTAAAAGAGTTATACGAGATGTAATGTTCTTACAAAACATCGATATTAACTATAACAATATATGATAAAAATGTATGTTAAAGAATAATTAATATTATCTTAGGCAAAAATCTAATTTCAAACTGCGTCAATAATAGAAATAAAAACAGGACCCCTTATGGACCATTAAATGTCTTTAAATTGTTTTATAAACTTTTGCGTTACGACATCAACAACAAGTCTGTCTGGTCTGTATTCTGGATCGGTTTGTAATTCGAGCGTAAAAGATCGGCTCTGCGAGCCGATGTTTCCGTGCTAGCCAGTTTAGTGCCGGAGGGGGCTCGCGTGATCCTGGATGTATCCTAGCCCGACTAGTCAACCCCCCCGAAGGAGTCTTCTTCTGAGGAGATCGAAGATGCTCGAGGATGCACGGGGGCTCCCATCCTGAAATCCGGGACACGCGAGCCTCGCGGGAAATTCTTGGCTCTATACCCGAGCTCTCTACTTCTCGGTAAAGCGACTCGTAGCCGTGGGCGTCGTGTTCTCCTCTCGTGTCTCGCCCATGCCCACCCTGCGCTGCCATCGACGGATTGCTAATCCTCCTTGGATACACTTAGGCTCGTTAATTCTATAGGTCGGAGATTTTTATTGTAGACAACGCGCCCGCGTTAAAAAAATAATATAGATGGGATTCATTGGATTACACGTCACATTTATTTAAGGGAGAACTTATCGCAGCATAATTAATGCTAAAGAATGAACATGTTCTCGCAATACGTAATTAAAAATGAAATAAAATTGAAATATTTTAATTTTAGCGAGGATTTTAAAATACTTTATTATAAGTAATATACATATACTTTATTATATATTATTATATATAAAATATATATTATAAGTAATATATGCAATTATTATATAAATAATATATATAGTTGTATTCAACTCATAAAATCGTATCGATAAAAATGAATTATTTAGTTATGAATAAAGTTAAGTATTTTTAATTTTTTTTTATTAAGCGATCCTCCAAACCGCACAGAAACGCAAAAAAGTCTTATATCTTTCGCAGTTATATGCACTACAATCAATCATATCGTGAGAAGTCAGCACGCCGTCTGATTATACGATACACGCAAATTGCGCGTAAGAGTGTTTCCGCAATTAAGTACATTGATTACCTCGTAGCAGTTTCAAGTTTCAAGTATAATTAAGATTACATATAGACCCAAGATGTTTAAACATGTTATAAGATAAATTATATAATTATATTCGCATTATAGATATCAGCACCGTCCTATTTATGTCGAAAACTTATATGTGTCGAAAAGTAGTTTTATTTATTTGCAAATCAGGTTATCAATATATGTAAATATATTAAATAGTGCAAAACGTGATAAATAAAAACGTTTCATTTTCATGCAAAGTTAACGTGTATGCAATACTCCAACATATAATGCAATATTTAAAATCTTATCTCTTCGCATAATGCAATAACAGAGCAAACTATACCCAAAAATTTAAGATACTATATGAAAATTGAAATTCAAGAAAATTTAAGAACATATTTTTGTTTCAAATATCTTTATTTCAAAGTTGTTTTACAAGATAGCAGTAAATTATAAATAATATGAAAAAATCTTCTCTTTGCCAGTGACAGCTTTTGTAAGTCACAAATTAATATATTATAAAATTGTAGCGCGATATAATAATGTAACACCTTTCCTTTAATATGTAAACGCTGTTTGAAAATACATTGTTACACTTGAAAAGGACCAATGGTCTAAATGTTGTGGATATAAATAAAGAAATATAACCAGTTTGCTGTCAAATATTACCCTTCTTTTTGGATAAATTATGAATATCCATGAATCTTATTCGCAGGATATGTAACAGACTTGATACAAATGTAACATGATCACCGACTCAAACCGAATAAACTTAGCTGGCACTGAAGTTACCAAGTGTGATGATAACACGTCTCTGATGGTGCTACCATCGCAACTCTGCTCATCTACAATGCGCGGAAGGGCATGATCAAACCGGTAGGGTACAAAGGTAGCAGCGCGTGGAGGGCGCGGAGTAAAGCAACCCCTCGAGGGGACACTCGCGCAGCGGCGGTGATGTGTGACGTGGCCTGACACGATGTCGGATCCCGGTGGTCGTGTGGGTACGTCGTGGTCGTACATGATGTATACGGTGCGCGGGAATAGGGGCGGAGCGGAGACAGATGGGCGTGCGGAGGATCCCTTTGAGGCTGCCGCGCGCGGCGCCAGTGCCTCTGTGCCCTGGAAGTTCTTCTATCTCACCTTGTGTCTCCCCCCGTCCCATTCCCCCATCCCCCGAAGAGTCGCGGACCGAGCTACGCTTCTACGGCTACGCAATCAGGCCCAGAGGAAGACGAAGAGCGCCCTCAATCCTTCCCCTGGCGCCACTCTCCGGCACTGTCTAAATCATCCTACTGCCGGGGAACAAAAAATTTTTCCTCAGCGGATCGAGAGAGGACTCGTGAGGATTTGATTCATATTCCTTTTACGCGCTAAATCGCCTTCATGCTGATGTAGCCATCAAGAAGGGAATTTCTTCTTTTTTAGATTTTCCTTGAGAATTGGAAACGATTCGTACTCGACTTTCGTATTAATTTTATCAACAGGATTAATAACTGAATAAAAGCAATTGTAAACTTGTATGAGAATAGCAGTTTTTTTATGTACATACAACAAATACTATACAAAAATATAAGGTATTCAAATATCTGACGTTTATGAATGAGCAACCTGTTCGGAAGTCACTTTACCCGAAATTTTATTCACGCGTTTTTCGTTGTAATTAATGGATTTTTAAGTGGCCAATTTATCGCCGGGTGAGAATCGAAGCCCGCGGCGGTGAAATAGCGAATTGTGCAAGATCATGCAGTAACAATCGATCGAACGCATCGTTACGAGGGACGCTCGACTTTCCGGTTCGTCCCTAGACCTTACAGCTTACTTAGCTAAGAGTGGGGCAACGACGTTTAGTCTCCTGACTAATGAACCTACGCAGCCCGAGCACCCGGCAGATTACCTGAGCTTCATTTAAACTCTCGTGGAAAGGGTCAACCAGAAAACTGAGGAAGATGGATGCCGTGGATTACAGCGGATTGGATTCGAGTATGATCTCTACTCATGTTTTTTTTTTAAACACGAAATATGACTTCCACATCGCTAATTTGAAAAACATACATGGAAAAATATTATTATTAAAGCTTTATTATATGTACACAATAATAGTAATATAATTATTATTGATGTAATACAATTATAATTGATTTTTTTATAACATGAAAAATTTCGAAATTACATTTGTAACTTTCGTTTAATACGATAATTCAAATAATACCGACACTTTTCGTTTACCTACGTAAGAAAGAAAGCAACCGATAATATTGAGTGCCACCAATTGGTCTGGTCTTTGACCTCAATCGAATCTTTTTCGGAAATTAAATGAATCGAAGCCTGTTGTAATTAATCTGGATTTAATTCTATATATTCTATTACTCTACATTTAAAAAATTATAGCGAGCGGGAGATTTGTGTAGTTCAAAGATTCTTTCCCGCTTTTATATATAAAAAGAATATACGATGAGAAATCGTTTTGTAAATATTGTCTTGCAAATAAAGTTTTCTCTTTTTTTCAAAGTTTCCTTTAATTTTAGTTGATGACGCACAGAAAATGTCCACGCTCAAAGGTGCTCTTTCCATAAAACTGACGAGTTTACAAGGAAATCTCTTCCGTCGGACGTTTTGATTGATTGGACAGTAACTAATGAACCGCGGCTAATTGCGCGCGGTAATATTCGCCAGCAAAAACCAGGCAAAGCACACATAACTGACCCGTGACTTCCCTAAGATCACAGGACTCCCCACGCCGCTTCCTGGCCACGACCTTCCGCCCGACCTTCCCGGTGCCTCCCGCTAATTATTTCGGCTACCCTCTCATCGACTCCGTTTCTGTCTCTTCCGACTGATTCTTCTTTGTTCTCTTGGAGTATCTCCTTTGGCGCCTGCCGTCTATCTCAACTGTCTTCGCGTGTCGATTAAAGTTACGTAAAATAGTAAGATATAATCAATTAATCAGAAACGTATCTAATTATGATTCATTTATCCTGTAAATAATAACTAATATGAATATTTATATAGGTACTATTTTATATACTATGAATATTTATATAATAATATAATGTAATTTTATATATCATATTTTTCAAATGCCGTAAATACACGTCTACTTTGAGACTTCGGAAAAACAAAGTCGCATATGAGATAGACTAATAATTCTAATTTATTAATAATTTTATTCTCCCGCGTATTAAAATAAATATTGAACAAACGAGAGATGTTTTGATATAGATGTGTAAACTGGAAACTCCAAGATAAAACCGTTTATATCCCGTAACTTCCTAAAACAATACATAACGATAATATAACTGATGTTGACGGGGATTGTGCAAATTTATTGTGGCAATTATGGAGTGCCATATAACGATATACACTCACGTTTATGGCAATCGACAGGCGAGGGACTTTTATTAGATCAGCAATAAACACCGGCCCTCAGGGTTCTCTGTTAAATATAAACGCCGCCGAAATAGGATTTGCCCACTGACTCCTAGAAATCCTTTCCAGCACCAGACCAGAAAGCAAAGGGGCCAATTACATTGCGAGGGGGATGAGTGCCATGTCAATTCTGATTAGAGATGACGGTATTAACCCTCTACCGGACCTTTTTAACCCTGCAATTCACCACGACGAATCCTCGTGCTCTTTCTTTGGTAAGAGCCACACACATCCAATTTAAATAGAAAAGAATATGCATATATAAATCACACAATTAGATAAGCATTTAAATATACTGATTTTTCGATCAACAAAGAAATTTTATTTTTTACAAATAATAGACTTAATAATTGTTTTTAAATACAGAATAGTTAATTTAAATTATCATTAAAAGAAAATGTCAAATAATTTGTATGTAACATTTGGAATTTAGCATTGATAATATTTATTCATAAAGATATCAATTAGATTAAAGCGAATTCTCTTACTGATAAAGACTTAAATAATAATACCGTACGATCATTTTCTTTGCCAGTAGAAATTAAAACTCAAATGAAACATTTTATTTGAGTTTTAATTTCTACTGGCAAAGAAAATGATCGTACGGTATAGTTATATCTCACCAATGACTTAAAAATTTGGTGTCCCTCACTAGAGGCGCTGCCTGAGAAAGCGTCTCTCTTAGTATACTTATTATTGCGATAAATATTATCACATGCCTCGGTGGTCGAATTGGTATGACACCCGCACGGAATGGGGGAGTTCCAGGTTCGAATCCTGGCTGAGGTAATATTTTTCGCAATAAATTCTTCATCTTATAAGTTTAGATCTATTTACCCCTAAATGGAAATCGAATTTAGATTTCAAAAAATTGGTGAATCACTGCGGTGTAAGTCTGACAAACCAAGTCGGCTCGTAGCTCACCAATTACACCGGCACACAAAAAAAAAAGTGGTCTGTACTTTTGACCAAACCCACCTATCTATATGTATTTTGGCTCGCTGAAACCGAATCTGGAGGTCGTTTAGCCCGTCTACCTCTTGGTTTTGAGTAAATCGCAAAAAATAGCGAAAAATCGCATTAGTAAGTGCGACAAAATTAGGAAAAAATTTTTTTTACTTTCAACAAGTAAATTTCTTATGTGGTTTGATGTGCTTAACCCAATTTTGAAGTTTATTGAGCTTTATCATCCATAGTATTGCCGAAAATCGCGAAAAATAGCTCAAATAGTAAAAAAAACGATTAAAATCGCAACAAATCGCGTTTATGAGTGTAAAGTAATTCGGGAAAAAATTTTCTGACCTTAATGAGGTATATTTATTATGTATTTTGATGCCCTGAACCCGTTTTTCAACTTTGTTGAGCTCTGTTACCCACAGGTTTTAGCGAAAATCGCAAAAAACCACGTTAACAAGCGTAAAAATCGTTGTTTTCTTATGCTTTTTTTCTCTTGTAACGAACTCTTTTATCTTCGAATGATCTATATAGCGGGTTTCTTTTCCTCTTCACTCCGGTCTGAATCGTTTCCCTTTTTAACGTCCAACAGAAATCTGCCATCATATTAATATCCCACCTTCCTTGGTACCGCTGCTCCATTTCACTTATGTCTTGATGGAATCGTTCTCCTTGTTCTTCGCTGTAGTCTCCGAGATTTTGAGGAAAGTAGTCAAGATGCGAGTGTAGGAAGTGCACTTTTAGACTCATCAAGCAACCTAACTTTTTGAAATTCTTCAACAAATCTTCAACCAAATTTCGGTAATCGGCACTTTTTTGATTTCCCAAAAAATTCTGAGAGACACTTTTGAAACTTAACCATGCTCTTTGTCATTCATTTGCTTAATAAAGTTTTCATCTTGAAAAAGCGTATGAACATCAATGGAAGATTTGCGGTGATCTAAAAATTGCAACCCTGATTCTAGGTCAACAATCGGGTTTCAGGAAAAACCCCTGCTTTTTATGTTTGTGGGATAGTAGAGATAGGATAAATCACTATGTTAAGAAAGATTGGCCAATAAGAACCGAGTTTCATCCAGGATCAAAGAACATCATACGCGAACCATTGATTGATCCCTCCAAAATTTTACTACCGCCTCTTCATATCAAACTCGGACTGATCAAACAATATGTCAAAGCTCTAGATAAAAATGGTAACTGTTTTGGGTATTTAGAACTGAAGTTTTCCGCTATAAGTGATGCAAAATTGAAAGAAGGTATTTTCGATGGTCCCTAAATTCGTACGCTTTTTCAAGATGAAAACTTTATTAAGCAAATGAATGACAAGGAGCATGGCTAAGTTTCAAAAGTGTCTCTCAGAATTTTTTGGGAAATCAAAAAAGTGCCGATTACCGAAATTTGGTTGAAGATTTGTTGAAGAATTTCAAAAAGTTAGGTTGCTTGATGAGTCTAAAAGTGCACTTCCTACACTCGCATCTTGACTACTTTCCTCAAAATCTCGGAGACTACAGCGAAGAGAACGATTCCATCAAGACATAAGTGAAATGGAGCAGCGGTACCAAGGAAGGTGGGATATTAATATGATGGCAGATTTCTGTTGGACGTTAAAAAGGGAAACGATTCAGACCGGAGTGAAGAGGAAAAGAAACCCGCTACATAGATCATTCGAAGATAAAAGAGTTCGTTACAAGAGAAAAAAGCATAAGAAAACAACGATTTTTACGCTCGTTAACGCGGTTTTTTGCGATTTTCGCTAAAACCTGTGGGTAACAAAGCTCAACAAAGTTGAAAAACGGATTCAGGGCATCAAAATACATAATAAATATACCTCATTAAGGTCAGAAAATTTTTTTCCGAATTGCTTTACGCTCATAACGCGATTTGTTGCGATTTTAATCGTTTTTTTTTACTATTTGAGCTATTTTTCGCGATTTTCGGCAATACTATGGATGATAAAGCTCAATAAACTTCAAATTTGGGTTAAGCACATCAAACTACATAAGAAATTTATTTGTTGAAAGTCAAAAAAATTTTTTCCTAATTTTGTCGCACTTACTAATGCGATTTTTCGTTATTTTTTGCGATTTACTCAAAACCAAGAGGTAGACGGGCTAAACGACCTCCAGATTCGGTTTCAGCGAGCCAAAATACATATAGATAGGTGGGTTTGGTCAAAAGTACAGACCACTTTTTTTTTTGTGTGCCGGTGTTATATGCCAGTTTGACGTCAACTAGTCCCCCTTTCATTTGAGTTTAAATAATAATGTTTCGATTTCTAAATACACTCTTAATTAAACAGAATTAATCGTTATTTTAGACAATGCTAATGAATTTGTAACAAAAGGCACGTAATAATTATTCAATAAAAAATTAATTTGAAAACAATTAAGTTGAAAACAACAACAACACATGTGTATTCAGTTTGATGTAATTTATATAACAGATTTCAAGTTACACTACGTCAAGTTGTAGCACGTGGCCTTGATATTTGTTTTGATATGTCGAGTGTGCTGTTACGTACACAAGGCCGCCCACGCTGTGTTATCATTCGCTCGGCGAGACTACCAAGCAGGTAGCGCGGGTGTGTATCATCGCATTGAAATCCATTGAAACGCGATCATTTCCTACGAGTAATCAGCAACTGTTAGCTCGCGCGACCAATTAATTCTCTTAATCAACGATTGTAAATGTATATCAGTTATTTATCAAGGCAAATACTTTACTTATCATGGCGTAATTTACTTATTCCCTCATTCGATAAGATATGGAGAATTATAAATTCTAGTTTTAGGCATAACGTTGAATCTACACGTGGCATCCATCCGGAAGCCCTTTCTGTTGATAATTATAAATTATTATTTTATTATTTTATCTACACGCGTGGTAGTAAATTATTTATTTAACGATCCATTGAAATGTATCTCACATTGGGCTTCAAATACTTTGTTCTTTTAAATATAATTTGTTGATCACTATTGAATCACGGGAGCACGGAATAATACAGAGTTATTATGATTAAGCTCGCAATTTTAATATTTATCGATGACATAAATAAATTTGATTGTTTATGTATTATTTGTGATTTGAATCAACCGTTGATAAATAGACTACAGCCACCCGTCGTTCGAGATTTTGCTCGTTATGTTAATTTGCGAGATCCGCGAATGTCAAATATGTGTGTGAGTCCTAAAGCTTCGTGGTTTTTTTCATAGCAATAATAAAATGTGCGTTATACATCAAGTACTATTATGCAAAGTTTGCGATTATCTTATTCTAGTAATTAGTGCAATTATTTAATCATGTTTTCGCGAGTACGTATAACGAGTTTGAGAGGAGGAGAAGAAAGGTCTAAGAAATATCGAACGATAACGAAGCAATGAATATCATATCATATCATATGAATCATATATTATTTTTTATTTTATTGTGTTAATAATAACCGTATGAGAATTTTTTATAAATAATATATAACATATGTGCAACTTAAAATATTTTTTTAACAATATTCTTTAGACTTTCTTTCATCTGACCTTTTTACCTCACGTTATCTTTTAACGTTTTTCTTTTTCCAATAAGATAATACACTTTAACGATGGCATATTAGCCATTAGCAAAACGCATGCATCGCAACAAGTTGATGTCTTCCTATAGGAAAAAAGTAAGATATTCTTGCGGTAATTTTTACGCTAAATTGTTCTATTTTTTTCAATGTAAATAGGAGCGATCGTGATTCTTGTCGTAATAAATTTTAACAGTTTTAAACTCTTCTTCGCCAGTGAATATTAATAAACATTAATAAATAAATTTCAATTATTCATCGGCCCGTGGCAAATTATCTGCGTGCCACCAACCAGATTTGTCGGACATAGAGATGTAGAAAAACCGCCAACTTTAAAATCGATATTGATTTTAATTTTTTGGCCCTAAATTAATAATAATAAATTTTATTTATCTCATTTAAATAGTCCAGTGAAATCTAAACTGACCGTAAAATAAACCGTGTTTTAAAGTTACTGTCAAAGTAATATACCAGCACTATGTTACAGACATAGATTCGATTTAAAAATTGAAGGAGAACTTTACAGGCTATAGAAGATAAGAGATCGCAACGATGATTAGAGTACGCATTATGATACTTCAGCGAGTTATGGCTCGTAGCCACTTCGCGATCCCCTCGATTCCACTTGTAACGATCAATCGAGAAAAAATCTCAAGTGGGTATCGACGAGGCTCTCGCAAAAGCCCGACGATGATCGTCGTAACTCCCAGTTCGCCCTCATCGCGTATCGTTCGAATAAGATTGATCGGATTCTTATTCTCTCAGGCCCACCGATAGCGTGACAGCCGGCTAGGCAGATGCGCGGCAACGAGTTGACATCGAGCGCTGCGGGCTAGCGTGGCTAGAGCATGGCTCTCTTCGCAGACACGCACCCTGACATTCTGGCGAAGCAAGGGTGCGAATAAAAACAAAGGGAGGAAACGAGAGGGACGAGGAAAGAGTAGGAGAGAAGTGAAAGAGAGCGAGTGAGAAAAACAAGGGGGGAAAAAATATAAAAAAAGGGGGGTCTCGTCGAGACGCGAACGTGCGCGTGCGCCCGTGCACGCACAGCACGGCACGGTGCAGGCACGCACGCACGCTGCTCGCTTCTCTCTTGTTGTCTATACGCTGGGCCTGATGCGCGACGACGGTTCTCGTCGTCTACTACGACACATAGAATAGTAATGAGGGACAGAGATACGAGGCGGGTCTTCCCGCCGCCACGGGGGAAACCGAGCCGGTCGCGGCGCGGCGGTTCGGAGCGTCGTCACGCGAGAACGCGGCCAGCTGACGTTCTCTCTCGCTACTCCCATGCGTTCTCCTTCGCGCTCTGCTCGCTCTACCTAGCCCTCTTTTTCTCTCCTGCGCTCTCTTTTCCCGTAACTCTCCACTCGGATGTTCTTTCTTTTTTCTCCCTCGGTCGCTTTTACATGATGCCCTCCCCCTCTTTCCTCCTCGTCGTTTCTCGTTTTAAGCAGCGTTCCGCGTGATAGTTCCAAAAATGTAATTAGGAAAATTTTTTCTAAACAGATGGAACAGAGTTACGAAAAGTATTATTTTATGACGACTTAATTTTCCGACTTTGCTGTTTTTTTTCAAAAATATAAATAAATTTTGGAATGTGTAACATTATTATACTTTTAGCAAAAAACAACCACGGTAAGGTAACAACTGTCGTAGCTTTATAATAAAGATTTGTAGATTTGTAGAATTACAAATCCGTGTTCATCAACTGAAACTTAAATCCATAAAAAAATTATGATATAATTACAATTATTTCCTACATTTTTTTCGTTTTCTTTTGCAATGTCCTTTCATACAAAATGACATTTTGACTTTTATTTCTCACTCTATGCGTTATATCCTGAATGATTTCGCTCACCTCCTCGGTCTGTTTTCTCTCTCATCGTACACTTTGATGGTGATCGTGAGCCACCCCTTTTGTAAGAAGCCGGGAAGCGCTTCGTTCAGAGTTTCTTGCTCAATTCCACCCACGTACCCTTTGTGCGAACACTAAGCTCCTTTTATCAACAGTCCATCACGATCGTTTGAGAACTCCAGGTGTTCGTCGCATACATTCGCAATGGCGTGCGTGCAAGCGAGGCTTTTGTAGAAAGTCGTAGAAATTGCAGGTACTCGTGAGATTCGATTAGATAGAAAGAGAAACGCACTTACTCCCCTGCTCTTGATAGTGATATCAGCTATTTTTGTAATAAGTCAACAAACATTTTCTGACTTTTCTGCGCCTATAAATTATACTTTCTATCGAACCGGTCGGTATGACAAAAAGCATTCCGTCTGTGTCGAATCGAAATTAATATTAAGTAATTGCTGTATGTGTAAAGCAAATCTAAATTTAAATTTTTGCTCTAAATTTTTTAATTTATTTAAATATGAATTTTTTTGCTGCTTAACATAGCTTTAATTTTTGTACACAAATAATTATATAATAAACTGCATAATTATATAATAAACTGATACACAAAGAATTATTTTTCTGTACATAATATATTTTTTATTTATATTTTTTATTGTATTTATTTATTTATTTACTGTCACTTATATAAAAAGATATTTCTCAAAGTATCGCTTGATTCGTTACAAGATTTTTAAATTAAATATTTTATATCTAAACGCAGACTCTCATTCTCTTGCTCTCTGTCTGTCATCCTGTTTTATTTTTTTCCTCATATAATTTGGAGAAAATATTTTTCCGAGGAGTCACTCGTGAAAAAAAAAGAGAATTTTTTTTTCTCGTCATTGTAAATACGAGGAAAATACGCCTGAGAATGTCGCGCAATCGTACCGAAGGATTGCACGCGACTGTTACGTTTTTTGCTCCTGACACTCACGACCCTTCT
Organism: Crematogaster levior; assembly: GCA_901521435.1. Classification (NCBI taxonomy): domain Eukaryota; kingdom Metazoa; phylum Arthropoda; class Insecta; order Hymenoptera; family Formicidae; genus Crematogaster; species Crematogaster levior. The sequence continues at coordinate 438,576 of CABEGB010000692.1, read as the reverse complement.
GTTATATTTTTCACGCGTGCAAATTGCTGTCTTCTTCATTTCAAAGCTTCACCCTTTTTATGTGGCTCACTGCCCTCGGACGATTATACCTCGAAGTCCCGTTGGAGCTGTAGAATTTCCTTTCCTCATGATTGCTGTCACGTGAAAAAAGAAATCCATAACACGTGAGGAAAAAAGTCCTTTCTGTTTCACACCTTAGTAAAACAGGAAAAGTCAAGCACTTTTGTGTCACTATTTTCGACAAAATATTTATCACGCGAGACCACAAATAACAATTAACACTTTTATTTTTCAATAACGCGTTATATTCATGAGCGTCTAATTTCTATTAACGTACGAGCATTTTAAGACTCATATTAGTTAAGGCTCACCTTAACTGATTTTATGACATAATAAACACACTTCTGTATATTTTTTTTATTCATAACTTCACGATAAATCGCTTGCTAATACACGTTCGTGATAGACGTCGCACTTCGTCGTCAGATATAAGCTTGCTACCACCAGCGTTTGCCGGAACAATTGCGGTATTGTATATTTACAATGAAAACACGCACTGCACATGAGTAATTACGCATACGGTATTGCGACACGCATAATCATTGAAGAGCAAGCAGAGCTTCCTATGTAAAAAAATGTTCGAGGTTCGATCAAAACCAAAAAGACCGAACATCCGCCGGTGTTCGCAGTCTCTCATTGAAAAGAGCTCCCAGTAGGACTCGCCACACCCTTCGCGGTCGCATTCTCCACGTCCCTCTTCCCGCTGATACATCGCGGCGTTCTTTTGTTTCGGGCATTCATTCACGCAAGGGCAATCACCTTAAAAGTCAGTTTTTCCTCTTCGTCTTTGCGCGTCGGGGAAAAAGATATACGATATACGGAAATAGTAGGAGAATGAAATAGGAAAACAGGTCGTACTTAATTGTAGGGTGCGATTGTACGGGTAGTAAGGGCCCACTCAGGCGACACTTCGAACGTTTGTTTTCGACTCGGAGATACTCCATTGTCAAAAACTAGCTACCTGGTGCTTTCGAGAAATTAAAGTGTCGAACTTTAACACGCGGACAATGTTCGCTTTTTCACGGATATAAGGGAATTTTAAACGGAATTGAATTTTATTGTAACTCACTTATCTCGAAATTATTTTAATTAACATACAATTTTGCTTACTTTTTAAAATAATTCTCATTAATTATCAATCGTGAACAAGTTAATTTGATCTTTTTGGAATATTAACTTGTTATATAAAGCAAAGTTAAATAATTTTTACTAATTTCAAATAAATATAAAATAAATATAATAAATAAGTAAATGACATTAATTATTTCGTTTTATACATATATCAATCAGAAAAGTCAACATTTTTCTATAATACTAAATAATACCCTAATATTCGAAAAAATAATATCCTAAGATTCGAATTTTTCAAGTGTAATCACCTTCAGCCATTCGTTCAGAAAAATAATTGCAGCTAATTATGATCGTAAATTTTATTTTACAATTAAATCGCGATGCATTAATTTCGTTATTAATAATGTTCTCTTTGGCATCCAACTTCCAGCATCCATAGTCTTGTTATTATTCGATATCTTATTCCTCTCTGGTATATGATAATCAATTCCGCTACAATGGCGGGCAATTCAACTTCTCCAGGGCATCCCTCGCGCCACATCGCTAGTAGCCCCATTCATCCGTCCTGAAGAAGAAGCTGCGTCCTCGCCCTCTCGTTTTTCTCGTCGTGGCTCTTCGCTCTCCTCTTCGCACGTCCACCTCTCCTCCCCCTCATTGTCAGTGTCTTTTTCTTCCTCCTCAGGGGCACTCGTGAAAGTCTCTTTGTTCGAACGACGGCTCGTCCTCGTTCGCCTCGTAAGTCGCCGACTCCTCCGAAGGCTTTTGACTCTCGTGAGTACCGATCGAACGACTCACCGTGAGACTCACGATTCCGCTGCCTCTCCCGCCTTTCTAGCGTCGCATTTCGAGCCGCTGCTACGTGATGCACTTTTCTCAGGATGTGCGATGTGTTTGATTTAAGATAATTCTAATATCAAGTTTCGCGAATATTTAATATCCACCCCTTTTTCTGCAATAAAAAAGTTATATTTATATAAATTGTTTAATTTTTTTTCCAATTCTGAAGATTTGTGCATTGTTAACGTTATGCTCGTTATATTATACGTTTAACGAGCTTAGCTTTATAGATATCGGTAATATCTTGGAAGAACCGCATATAAAGTGAATCCCCTTAAATCAGTTTTCCGGAAGACATTAATAACGATCATTGACGCGATTTTTTTACTGCAATATATCGTCTTCTCATATCTCCCTACATTTTCTTCTGAATGGCGGCGGTATCCAAAAGAAATACTTCTCACTCGCCTCTCTCGGCTGCTCTACATTTCCTCCGCGACTACCGTATCATTAAATTCAATACCGCTGGAGTCTTAACGAGGAGTACATTTCTGCAATCCCGTACATCTGATCTGTAATTTCGAGCCCGCATAAACGGATATGCGTGTACTAACGTACAGGGTGTTTCGAGAACGCATGCGATGTCCGGTAAATCATGAGTGCCCGGCGATATCAGATTAATAGGATCGATCTCGCGACGGCCGTTAAAGTGTTTCTACCGAAACGGCAGAGGCGCGGTAGGTAGATTTCGTGGCCCGTGCTAAAAATAGAGAATGTTTTTGGACGTAGAACGGAGGATAATACCGTGTAGAACACGGTCAAACACAATGTTTGCGGGCAACGCCCACCTATATTCGCTCCGGCTTTTACTGCCGAGCAGTAAAGTACGAAAATTATGATCCGAGCTTGTCACTGCTCCGGGCATCGAGAAACTCTCGAAGACCTGCTGCTCTCGCACCCTTCGTCTTTCCTCCTTCTCTGTTTTTTCTACGCTTCGCACGGCGTAGATGCACGCGCAACCTTAAGCGCCGACCGCGTAGATATTACGCGTTGTTAAGCGCACGTGATGGAAAATGCATGATGCATGTGAGCAAAGCGCAGTGCGATTCAATCGCGCAAAAAGATTAAATTGTACAACGCCCGGTAATGGACGAAGCAGCGAGAGTATTCAGAGAACGTATACATATGTACAATATTATATCAGTATACTATTCTTTTTTAGCCTCGAAATATGAGTGTTCAACTATTTACTACGTAAACCTGTGTGAGTGTCTTTGAGATTCTATTTTTCTATTTTTTCTATATATATTATATATCTTATTACAAAATTTGATAATATATTTCTCAAGTTTTAAAATATTTCTTAAGAAATATATTATAAAATTTTATAATAAGATAAATAAGACAAATTTCATGGTAACACATGGTGAATCAAACGATTTGGGATGGATACAACAAAAATGATAGATTATTGCAGATCAATAATATGAAAGACAGCTTCTTGTCTCTTTCATTCTAAATATCTTACTTCTCGCATTCGAGATACTCGGTATTTAAGCGTGACAAGTATTCAAACTCCGTCATTAACTGACATGTAAGAGGGGGAAAGGAAAGGAAACAACCGAAGGTAAGCGGTGCACCGATCGACGGTCACGGAATCTGCGAAACTACGAGCGGGAGAAAGTTCTCGCGGGATGCATGCGCAATTACAGCGAGTGATAAAAGTGCCACTTAGCACTATAATCTGCGAGTATTTTTACGTCCTTTTGATTTGACAGAGAAACGACGGTGCAACGAGAAATCAAAAAATGCCACTTTACGCCGCAATTTGTCCATACGTTTCCACATCGCGTTGGCATTACTCCTTTTTTCCCGTGCATAAAACTACTCGAATTACGAGCTCTTCTCGCACAGTGCGAGAAACAGTTTCTTCATTTTTGACACCACGTCGTGTGAAACATCATAAATTCGAAACAGCAAGATGGCATATCCATGTAATTCGTCTTTATTGTTACCGTTTTTACATATTATTGAAGGTCTCTTATATATCCTGTGTTAAGTATTTTTTTAAACGAAAATTAAATCACTTTTACTAAAATCTTTTTAACATCAATAAATATTGCTTTGATATTTGTAAATTTACAAATTTTACAAATTTTACAAACTATAGCGACAATTTTACAAATCGTCTACGATCGTATTTGATTGTAAATAGTTTTAAAATAGAACAATTAATGAAAATTCTTCTTTTAATTTTTTACGTGGTTGGGAGTAAACTATTTTTCAAGTTACATTTTTTAAGCTATTAATGTCCTATATAGGCAAAGGAATTTAACGTAATCAATCGATTAATAATCAATTCATCAAAAGATCAAGAGCATACGTTTAAAACGCACGATTTCGAGCGACGATGAGCCATCCGCTTTAGGAAATACCCGTCGAAGCGGAGGGGACAACATCGGGTACACCGTCGACGCTACGCGGTCCTCTCGTCGTCTAATTGAATGGCATTTTATTTAGCACAGTTCCCCGCACTCTGGATAGCCGCTATTTACCTCAATTACGTAATTCACCGTACACAACCGGCCGTGCAGCTATCCACCATAGGCATCGCATGGTGATGGCGCAGTCGATGGTGGTAGTGGTAGTGCTGATGGTGGTGGCGGTCGACTGATGACACGTGTTTGCGCTACCGCCGCCATGCAATTAGCCCCCAATGTAATTTCGCGCCATAAGAGCGTGCCACGCTCTTTTGGCCTAGTGCCGTTCCCGCGGGCGCATCGGTACACCGGTATTACGAAGAGGGAAGTGATTTCGTTCAGGACACGTAAAGAAATTCGAGCCTCGTGCCATTCTCAGCTTTTGTACCTAATTTTTATATATTGCACACATTCACGAGACTAATTCGTCATTAATATCAATTTCCATCATCGATAAGCGTTCTTCGTACCACGATTTATTTTTAAAATTAAAACACTTCTAAAATACAATATAACAGTTTGTTGTAATTTCTCAAGTCTAATTTTGAGAAAAAGTTTTCGATTTCCGGTTCATACAAAAGTTTTTGTTCACGATGTTTAGAAGAAAAAAGTATTAACACATGTATATGTTGCTTATTTTTTATACATATTTAAACATATTATTTTATATATAATATCACCTGTACGTGAGTAAAAGTATTTTAGTTAAGAATATTTTATATTTGTGTAGTTGTGCATAATTTCAAATTTGACTCCTCTATAGCTAAAAACGTCACAAAATAGATATTTGCATAAATTTTACTCTTACAGTAGTAAGTTTCATGTTCAATATTAACATTATTTCTTTCTGTTTATAACTAACATGTTATACAGATTCATGCTGAAAATAATTATAATCTAAAGGTGCTGTTAGTCAATAATTGATTCTTCTAGCTATATTCAAATCGCATAAATTTTATTTCATAAATGTCATATATAAATACTTTTCAAAGTAAAAAAATGTTAACTTTTTTTCGACATTTGTATGGATAATTATTTATTGTCTGCAAAATTGTGTAATTAATATTGCATTCTTTAAAGTATCGAGAACGAGACCTCGCATAATTGAAGCATCGTCTGTATGCCAGCGAAACGTGACGCAATGTTAATAGATAGTATATAATTTAGCGACTAATATCATTGTAGACGATAACCACGCTCAAGACTGTAATTGTGCTCGCTCTGTCTGATTAAACATAATTATAATCCAGAAAGAAATGTCTCTAGGTCACTGTGCTACGACGATCAACAAATTTCTGTTTAAACTGTTCCGCGGAATATACAATAAAGTTTTACTTGAAATTTCTGTTATCGAAAAAATTTTGATAAGAATGTTTATTTAAATTCGTTGATGCTAATAAAAAATTGTAAAATACGCTTCTTATACTTTTCTTACTCTAAACTTATTATTAATTCCAAGTAATGATCAAAATAATATAAATTTATACATACACATATATGTATAATAATTATATGTTTTGTGGCTAAAAATCGTATAACTAAAATCAAAACATAATTCATATTAATGTAAATTAAAAAATTGTTCTAATAAAAGTCACTTGATAATAAAAAGTCACTTGATGAAGTACACTGGTTATGCAGAAAATATTGTATTTACTTGTTTATCAATCATTCATGAGAAGAGCTCAGCCAGGCGGCGCCAATAATAGAAAGTCATATATCATTTATTTTTTATTATAAATGTAAAAAGTCGATGAAATATCCAATCACGATTAAATTAATTAATAAGTTATACATAGTTATAATATCGATATCTTGATTAATGAATGCGTAAATACGTACGATTAAATTATCTGCGAACAGGATCTACTTTTATCAAATTTCCATTGAATTGCATAGATAGAGAAAAAGATTTACTTCATTGCGAACTTTATATTTCATACTGAAATTCCATATAATTGTTACCGACACGTATGAGCCACATACACAATTAGATTAATTATATGCAAGACAAGTGATCTTTGTACACAATGACTAAAATAATTATTTCTATTTACATTGGCAATAAATCCTCACAATGTTATATATCATAATATTTAATAGTATTACACTGATTTTATATAAGAGCGATTTATATTGGAATGCAGAACATTATAAATTTATAAATCGTAGCATGAATTAAAAGAATGTAATGAATTCTCTCAAATAATGTTTATTATCGACATGTATTTGTTGTGTCGATCATCTTTTGGGACTTAATCGAGGGAAATTATTGTTAAATTCATCGGCGCTTCATCATCGCCAATTTCATTAATGCAATCACAACGATGTATACTTCGAAGCAACAAGAAGAAGAAGAAGAAGGGAAAAAAATATCGCGCCGTTCGTACACTCCATCTTCTACCGAGAGTAGACGCCCTTCGTGGTGGATTAATGGGCGGAGCGAAAGAACGTTCTTTGCTGCCAAAGTGTCGCAACAAGATTCGTGTGATCAGCCGATAATCGAGAAAATAGAATCTGCCAAAATTTAGGCCTGCCAGAATGGCCTGCAATTTTAATTTTAATCCTGAATGAATGACCTAAGGAAGAGCAGACTTGCAAGCTAATGGATATTAATCAATTTTCCGCAGAGATGCCTAATCCACATGTAATCATTTAGACTTATTAATCTTACAGAGCTAAGCTCAGTACACTACAGATACTGAGACATACATTCATACATCATTTACACCCATATGTATATATTTTTAATAAAATAATATTTGAAGAAAAGTAGAAGCAAGATTTACTGATTTAAACTAATTTAAAAATAAGAATTAGATTTTTTTAAATATATATACATGTTTAATATAGAGGAAACAAAATAATAAAAGCTAAAAAAACTCACTTTTCATTTATCTTAATTTAAAAAAAAAAGAAATTAATTGTCAACTAAAATGTGTCAACGCTAATCACATTTCACAATGAATAAAAAAGAAATGCTATATCTCTAAAATTCAAGAGACAAAACTTTCAAGAAACCAAAACATTTGAAAAACTTTGCTGATTTTCTTGGGAAAGAAAAAAATTTTTTCGAAATTTTCAAACCAAAAATCTGAAAAAGTTTGATGGACTTCTTAAAAGAGGAAAAAATTTTTCTTTCGAGATTCTCAAAAAACTCAATTTTGAGTGCGTGAAAATAGAGTATATGTTATTATCTTCTATACATATAAGAATAAATAGAAAATAATAAACACATTTTTTTTAAAGATAAATATCCAGAAGCTAAAACTAGAATCTTTCATGTTTGTATCCAAGATTGTCAGTTTCAGAAGAGTATCCACGAGTAAACTTAATTCAACTCTCAACAATGGAAAAGTCAAGTACTCAACAATTGAAATGTCACTCGTCTCTCACCTCCTGTCACAGTGAGCCTGATAGTGCGATTTAGTCAATGAATCAAACAAGTCGAAAAGAATAACAGACGCAATTCTGCGACGCGTGTAACTCGCTGGTGTCTCTTTAGTCTTCTTCAAGTATAGCCCTGACGATATCAGTTGGACCCAATACGCGCGACGAACGAACGGACTTCCCCAGGTATACAGAACACCTCCGCGTCGTCGGTCGCCCCGAGGGCGTCCGGGTGTACATAGGCGTGGTTTGTTCTCCAGCAACTCCCATTCGGGTACCATAATGGCCTCCGCGACGCCAATCGCTGTTGCGGATTTCACGTACGATTGGAGGGGAGAAGCGCAACGTGCCAATCACAAACGCGCCTCACGCTCGTCATAGGCGTGGCCTTGAGTAGCGCCACCGCGGCGACTTTCAGAAACGGTGAACCGGGCTCCGGGGAGAGGCTCGGGCTTCATTATGTATCATTATACCGGTCCGCGCCGCGCGGTGTGCACTGCAGTTACTGGAACCAGGCGCGCGCGTGTGTGCTTTTCTCTCTTCTTCTACGCCCTGGTCGCCGTCTTCTTCTTCCCTTACCTTCTTCGTCCAGCCGGTATACATCCGCGTATACGTCGAGCGTGCACGATACGCTCATCGGCCAAGTAATCGCGGCACGACGCGTGTAAAAAGCATATCGTTGCCGAGGAGGTGCGCGAGCGCGCGCTCGTGTCGTGTTACACGGGGTGTGCGATTAAATTCACGAACGCGAGTGTTGGGATACGCAGCAGCGATAGATTTTCGGGCTCTGGTCGTGCCAGGACGGATCCTCGCGCTGCCACCCATCGCGCGGATGAATGCGGACCTTTGGCGCGCTAACGCTCTTGGTGACGTCGTCGGCGAGTCAAGACTGTGTTGAGAAGTGATCGAGTGACGTTTCGCGACTGGTGTACGTTGTTAGCGTGAGTGAAAAGGACCGATATGCCGACGGTCTGGTCACGCCGTCGCGGCGCGTCTCTGTTTGAAAGCCGAGCGGCGACGAGCTGACGACGCACGGCGGCAGCCGGACAGTAGCCACCGACTCCGGGACTCTTTGGCTCGATTACAGTGCTCCCGTGAGGACTACGCGTGTGAAGTGGACGTGTGACGAGTGGTGTCCGAACTGAGCGACAAACGAAAGCATTCAGGCATTTGAGTCCTGTGAGCACACGGATACATGTGTTGCGACAAAGACCGTTTTAAATAACAGCCGAAAGTGAATACCGCAGTGTCCCCTGGAAAAGAAGCGACGAGTCGTGATAGTGTAACTCGAACGGAAATAATCCAGTGCGAGCGAGCGAGATTCCGCCTTCCTCTCCGCAGTGTCCAAATTCCAGAACTAAACGGAAATTGTGAAACAACTAGAGGCTGACCCCAATGATGACTCTTCGCGCTCATCCCGACACTCGGTCAACATAGTATCGTCGACGGGGCACGCACGCTCCGTGCTCGTCGTAGAGAAGTCCCAAAATTCGGGCCCCGTACGGAGGGCGCGCGACGGTCGCGGCGGCGACGACGTCGTCGGCGAGCTTGGCGGCGGCGAGGACCGCGGGCTGTGGCGGCGGCATCGACGTTGTGTCTAAGGTGGAGCGTCCGGGCAGCACGACGACGCTCAATTTCACGGATCTGGGGAGCCCATTCGGGGCGGGCGACCCCTGTCCGTCGAGTACCCCGACCCCGAACAGCATGTCGGGCGGCGGCGGACCCACCGGCGGCGGTGGTGGTGGCGGCGGTGGCGGCGGCGGCGGTGCCGCCGGCACCGGGGGTGCCGGCTCCGACATGGAGCAGCATCTTCATCACGCGGGCCTCGGCTCGGTGACGCCCGGTCCACCCGGAGGTAACGGCGGCGACAGCACGACGTCCAGCACGCCTGTCTCCCAAAGCGGCAAGTCCGCCTTCATCGAGCTCCAGCACAACAACCTTTACAATCCGGCGAGTCTGCGGAGCGGTTACCCGGGCGGACATAATGTGCCCGGCGCGCATCAGTTCTCGCATCAGGTCGGTTCGCTGGCGGGGCATCAAGGCTCCGGGCCCGGCAGCGGGAATCAGCAGCACGCGGACGCGGGCTTTCCCAGTCCCAGATCGCTGGCCGGATATCCGTTCGCGCCCATGCACCAGCACAACGCCTACGGATATCACATTGGAACGTACCCCCAGTGCCCCTCGCCGCCCAAGGACGGTGAGTACCCCAACTGTATGTATTCGCAGCCTTTTTTATTCCTACTCTTAGGTTACGTGTATCTAGTTAACTGGAATCGATGAGATCTCCGTTTCTCTTGCATCACCGATTTGCGCAGTGCTTCATGCCGGCGGTGGAATCGCGAAAAAAATATGCTAATTGATCTCTGCGCTCGTTAGTGCGAATCTAGGAGTGAAGTTCGCGCGAGTGCTGGTGCAACGGAGATATCATCGAAGGGCTCAAGGCGAAGATACTCGTGCGTTAACACGGTACCGCGTGTGTGTCGCAACATTCGTCATGTGTGTATAATCAAAATCCCGCGAAACGTTTCGTTGTAACTCGAAGAATCACAAGTTTTCATTTTTCGAGGAAAACACCAACGACTCGAAATGAAAAGAACGTTAGCTCGAATGTTCATCTTGAGCCTTACATTTTAGATAGATGTAGGAGTCCTTCGAAGTCGTTCATCATCGGTGATACATGGGCGATTTCGAGCCGCGAAAGTGAGTGCCAGCGTCGTGCCAGCGTCGTAACATTTGTCACTTGAGTGATACGGTCATCTTGACATGAGGCAAAATAAGACGGCGACAGGCGTTTCCGGTGGGTCATCTCGCGTCGCGTTATTATTACGACTTTTTTATACAGCCGTGTAGGACTTTATTGTCGCTTGGGGCGAATGTCTTCATCCGCGCAAGTAAATTTCCGTGCGACGGCAAAATGTGAAGCGTTTATGGTTTCACGACGTGAAACACAATCGGACGGTTGTTCCACCGATGTGAAAAGGAAAACGGGCTTGCTGCGATTCGCCCGCTCAGTTTCCGTTTGCGGCTCCTTTTGCCGAGTTTCCTGCATTATTGTTTTCCGTGACTTGTTTTAGGAAATGTATATGAGGACATCAAGACTTGGTCATACAACTCTTGTCTTCGTGGTAAAAACGTAACAACTTTAAAAAGAAAAGTAAAGTTGTTGGACAAATAAAGACACACGCACACGTCTCTGTATAAAATTTCGAATAAATATCCTCAGCTTTCTTTTTCCCGTGTTCAAACGTATTCGAAGAATCTAGAGTAGCAGGTAGTAGTCGGTCGACATTCTACCTATGGCACGGTACAATGCCACGAAACAGAATAAGATATATGACTGGGAATCCACTCAGGCCACAAAAAATCCCGTAAAGTTCCTAACAGACGAGACAAAAAGATTCCTGATCAAACGGGAGCAGTTGCGACTCCTCCTTCGGAGCTCCTCTCCTCGCAGAGGTTTTCTTTCGGCCACTTCGCTTCTTCGCCCAGGTGTTTTTACCTACCAGAATCGCATTAGCACGATGTAATCGCCAGTTTTCTTTTACGCGCGAAATCACGAGTCAGCTAATTACGATCATTATTCGCTTCAGGCTCGTCATGGATCGCGGAATCGCTCGGTGCACCTTGCACCTTAGAACGCTACCTTAGAATGTCTTTTCGAACCCTTGCTATCGTTAGATTTCGGAAAAGCTACTCTCCAGATGCTAATTAAAATTAATACACGAAAATAAAACGAGGAGAAAAGTCATGATAAATAACAAATGCATTTAGCTTGAATTGTTCACATCGATGACAGATTATCATGTCGTGGGAATTTCTATATTTTACTTGTCTGTTTATTTGTTACATCTAACGCAGCTCTCTCTCTCATAGTGGACTAAACAGAATGCGGCTGTATACATTTCCGCATCGCGAAATCGCGTGATCGAGATAACTTATTTCGCCCGAGGAAGCCCGCGTGCTTCCGAGGAAGCTTCATGCAGCGACATTTACACTGCTTTCTTGGTCGATCGCATTTTCAAATATAGTCCGTCTGGAAATATTCTGAAGCCGCGGCAACATTCGGCGAATAATTCATCACGGCGGACATGCGCGCGATGTGTAGGGCAACGAGGAATTCCGTTGGCGCGCTTAGACAAACGTTCGCGGGAACATAACCGACCGAACAGAGCGGCGACAGTTCGCTACCCTCCATCCGCGGTCTATGAATTCGTAACGACTGACGAGCGCGTGTCCACTGCACCGCTGCATGTGACAAACCACTCTGAAAGTCCGGCATTTCTACGTAATCCAACCCTGCGGGACGCAACCCTCGCCTCGGTGCGTGGGCAATTTTCGTGGCGCCTCTCTTGAAAATTACCGGTGATCTCCCAGCGAAAACCGTGAAAGGGTTCGCCGCGAACTTTTCCGCAGCGGGAGGAATCCGCGTGCCAGCGGGCGCGATGCAATTTTTACTCTCGCGGCTAGCGAGCGAGCGAACGAACGATCGGCACCGGGGGTTGAATTCTCACGCACGGAGGGTCGTAACGCACGGAAACTTGTGTTTTCGCCCTTAAATTGCCCGTCATTTTCCTTCGCTACTTGTGCACGGCTCGCTTTTCATAAATCGCACGGCGAAAATGCATATCCTCGATCTGCTTCGCGAGCTGCATCATCGAACTTCGTCGAGGGGTTGACATAACTTCATATTTTTTCACGGGAAAGGGATAGAGAGCAGTTATGTGTTGTTGCGATATCTCAGAAAAATACACCAGAAGTATCCATTGCAACTTTCGAAGCATTGTACAGAAGCAAGTATACGCGCAAACGAGTAGCATAATGTAGAAGTTGATATGATAGAGATTGCGGTATGTAGTTCACGTCAATTTAATTAATTGAACGAAAATATGAAATCGGAATCATGATCCGTCTAATTACTAAGCAACGAGCACGCTATTTGCACATTCCGCGATTTCGTCATTTGTCCTGCTGAAACACGATGCGATAACTTAATTTGCGATTATTTTGAACGATTTTGATTATCTAATTAAACAGCGACACGGTAATTTGTAATACTATTACTGTAATACTATTGTAAAAATGCGCGTTTACGCGTAATCGGAGCAACACTCGTTAAAGTCACAATTTATCATACAATTGAATAAAATTGAATTGAGAAATGATTGCATGAATTTTAAATCCGGAAGGAAATGTGGCGATGACATTAATTAGCAAATGTTAATTAATTAACAGATTAAGAATATTTCGTCGAAAGTGCACAATTTTATTGCGACTAAAACTTCTTTAAAATATCACGCGTTTTTAATAACATTAATTGACGCTTAAAAATAATTTATAAAAATAGAAAAAATATAATTTTTTAAAATTACAACTATCATTTCTGTATTTATTGTAGTAAACAAATGAATGAGGCAGATACAAGCGTAAGACATAAAGAGTTCAGCGAACTGTCATGTATTGCGCAAATGTTTAGCTAATAAAATATTATCATTATGCCTTTCACATGCGCGCGGTGAATAAACTGCGATAGAATGCACTTGGTAAAAGTGATTTATAACAAAATCGTCCGCGTTTACACTCGTGATATCAATCTCCCGATCATTGCATCGTCACGCATGAAATGAATTTATTACATCAAATCTAAGTGAGGCCAACAATAAGCGTATATTAATATGCGAATATAATGCGAATATTAATCGAGGGAACAATCGGTGTCACTTATCGGAAATGTCGAAATTTTTCATCATGCACATGTACTCTCGATACAGATACTCTTACTCGCAATTGACGCGCATAAATTCGCGCAATTACGCGCGTTCTGTTACAAGTCAGCTTGTAGGTGTAGAATCGTGCCTCGGCGGCGACGTCGCGATTACCGCGGTTGTTCGCGACGTTAACACTCTTACACCGCAGTTCGACCAACGCTAATGAAGCTGTCCGGGATTATACGAGCATCAGCGAGGAGCCGCGAGAGCGTAAAGGAGGGGTTGTCCGCGCGTACGCAGCTTGTCGAGATCCGCGGCGAGTATAGGCCGGCGTATCTTTGCGCCTTCGCGACCAATCTTATCGTCGTGACAAATGAACCGACCATTAACTGGCTTGTTCGCGTCACGCCCGTTGTCCTTCTTCCCTTCGAACGAAGCTGGAACGTGGCTGAAGCTGGAATCCAATCAGACGGGGGCCCCACGGTATCTCGCATCAGTCACCTGACGTCCGACCGCCGCTCGACTTAATCCGGAACGGTCAAAAGACAATGCGTGCCCCGGGTCCGAGTGATGGATTAGGTATTAAACGGTTGTTTTCACAAGGATTAGGTAGATACACCGGTCCGAAGAGCGCGCCGACCCGGCCTTTCTTCTATCGACCCCACGCTCACAATTGGGTGCATTGCTCGGATTTGTGAATTCATATTTTTTTTCTAAATATGTTCTCTCAAAGATACTTTCGTAGCTATTTGTTTTGTAGTCTTCAAACTTGAATTCTCAAAATAGGCTGCGAATGTCTAGGACTTATGAGTGGACAAGCTTAACAGAAAAATACTCGAGAATTTGAATAAGTGGATTAGATGTTAAATTGATCCTGAAGATAATCGGATATACAATGCGTAATATTTATTTATCATCAACATGACATAAACTTTTATTAACGATAAAGTATTTGAAATGTATTTATTTTTACTTTCACATCTAGTTATTCACTTCTGATTTTAAAAAGGTATCAATAAAATACAGAGACGGTTTGTTTAGAAATTATAAGTTGTGCAATTCCAACTTTGAATCTTTCGAGTAGCAGCCTCCGGTCGGAAAAAAAATGTTCCCCAATTACAGTGAAAATACAAAAATGACATCAGGGAGCTTTTTCATCGCTTCTTGCGCAATGTGGTAGCGATGTGGAAATACAAGATGTCGGTTCAGCGACAATGTTAGACAGGCTGCATTAAGCCTAGGGCACCAGACGGACACCTGTAATTTCGAGTTCCTTGGATTGAGAGCCGCGCACCTACCGTGTGATTATCAACGTCGCATTAATCGCTCGGTGGGCTTATTATCATACGTTCGGTTTGATTACGCGGCTCTAAAAGAATCTTCAGCGATGCGAGGCGGTCGAATACGCTCGCGCACCGCCGCAAAGTGCTACTTTGCGGCAGTTCCTGCTGCTGCCGCGCACTTTACATACGCCTCGGTGTTAAAAACCACTAACCCTAGCCTCTCTATCCTATCCACTCGTAGTGTGAGCTCCCGACGCGAGAGAAAAGCGCATCCATAAAACAGTACCTTCGTCTCTTTACGCGCGCGCGGAGTTACACCCCGCCCGGTCGACATCGCCTTAATCAGCTGTAATTAACAAACGGGAGCTCGTAATCGGCGGCCTAACGCTTCTATGAAATTTATTGAGTGCTACGTTACACGTTGATACACCGCGCGACGGTGTTAACTGTTGCACTGTGATAGAAAATGACGAAGGGGTTGAGATCAATCGCGACGTTTTTTAAAAAAATTTATAAATTCATTACATATTACATTATTCCTTTGAGTTTCTCATATTGTCTGCCTATTTTCCAGATTGATCTTAATTACAGTCATCGCTCTAATAAAACTTTATAAATGAATGAAAATATAGTAAATGACACATTTACAAGTAGTATTAACTGTATCTAGCTTAAGAGATTTTAAACATTTCAATTAACTTCTGATCATTACAAGCGAAAAATAAATGTTATTAATTAAAATATTAACAATTTGATCTCCGTATCCTAAAAGAATTGAATCATAATGTCAAAGAGTTGAGGGCGTCCACACGGATATTAAATATCGCATACACGCCCAGTATCGCCTCGAAATTGCACGGGGAAGATAAACACGAGCGCAAACACGCGATTGCATCGCCGTGGCGCGATGTAACCTCGTAGAAAGTTTATGGAGGATCATTATTGTCTCTTTTACGCGCGATCAAAGCCTCCCTGTTGACTCTCCATCGATCCGCACCTTCCGTCGATCTTCCGTCGCCGGTGCGACGTGCTCATGTATAAATCACGAAGAGTCACACGTGCAGGTCCTCGGCAGCTCGTCGTAAATTACGCTAATTAATAGTCGTGCTAATTGTCACGGAGGAAGGGAGGAAAGAGAGAAACTCGCGCGCCTCAAGTCGACGCGTTGCATCGCATCGCTAATTTCAAGTCTCGGAATCGACGTCTCTGTTTGTACGATTTTCGACGTCTTCTCACTCGCGGACGACAAAAATGTGCCTGTCGCCTCGCGGTGCAAGAAGTATCCGTGACTCTCCTCTCTCCCGGGAAGGTTGCCCGCGTCTCCCCAATGAAAACACGCAACATTGTAATCGCGATATAAAAATAATGAAACAGATTCCACGCGAGATAGGCGCTGGCACGATGCGCACCTCTATCGAGCTCTATGCTACTTCATTGCATCGCTTTAAGATTGATATATGGCTCCATAATTAATTACCGCGCCGTTAACGCACTGTAGGGCTTTCTTCTTCTCTCTTTCTCTTTTTCTCCCTCTCTCTCTCCCTCTCCCTCTCACTCTCTTTCAACGTAACGAGAGCACGTATTCTCTACATTGTGGTAATTATCGTTGTATGTGGATTGAATAATGCATTTATTTTATCAGATAATTACGCGCGCAGCTTGTCGAATAAAATATTCCGACTGTATTTGTGCTATTGTTTCTTTTTTTCCTTTTCGAAAAAACGACCCGTCATTTCCGCTAATTTCGATTCAATAAGACTCCTTAAATGCGGCTCCTTTGCGCGATCTGCGGAACCGTTTGATCAGAAAAATGATTTGTAATTAACTGTACAATATGATGCATTATTTGCGAAAAAGAAAATGTAAAAAACATTTTTTAAAATTAACGACAACTTATTTCTTTGCGTGAAATATTTTCTTCTTTTCTCAATATTCAAGTCGACTTTTTTTATATAAATTTATCAGATATAATTCAAACTCTTAATTATACAATTTTTGTTAATTAATTATCCAGTTGTTAACTACAAAATTTGAACCACTTTGTTATTGCTTACTTCAAATTTTTTCCAAGAAGAAATATATATATAACTTCATTTTATATCTTTTTCATCCCGCTTTTGTAGCTTTCTCTACTTTCTCGCATTGCACGGTATGTCCTTGAAATATCTATCGCGATCGCAAATTTATTAATGTCAAAGAAATCAATAGCCGCGCATCAGTCGTCTCCGCTCTTGTCCCAATATCGTGATAAGTTACCGAAATTGCAGATCAGGTTTTAGTTTATTTTTATTTTTAGTTCGTACGCGAGCAGTGATGAGGATTCTGAAAGTTGATGTTAGGGTGGTGCATGTTCGCAGACCTCTCGCCATTGGGTGATAAAGGCGGAAGCCTCGTCGACGAGCTCGGCGGCGGCGGCGGCGGTTCCCTCAGGAACGGCAAGGGCAAGAAGATGAGGAAACCGAGGACGATTTACAGCAGCCTGCAATTGCAACAGCTCAACAGGCGGTTTCAGAGAACGCAGTACCTCGCGCTACCGGAAAGAGCGGAGCTCGCGGCCAGCCTCGGACTCACGCAAACGCAGGCAAGTTCTATCGACATTAAGACTGGAGCGCAAACTTCCCACGACGTAGTTGTGCTACGATAAGTAGCTCTTATCTCGCGCTACTCGTGACAGGTTGGCGTAAACAAATTGCGATAAACATAAATACAATATACAACATACTTTGCTAAGGCGAACGTATACGGGGTGTTTTGCGCAGTGCGCAATCCACTAGAATGACGTCATTTCAATGTGGGACAAAAATTATTGAGGCTCATTGAAGAAATAATTTTTTATTCAATTTTGAATTTTGGTTTTATACTTGAATAGCGTTTTAGTTCGACAAGATGTATCTGAAAGTCTATGTCCAGCCACTGGAATATTTATTGCTACATTCAGGGAAAAATTATGATAATATAGAAATCCCTCTTTGTACATATTTTACCTGGAAATTATTTGAATTATAGCTGGTACAATATCGTGTTGACAATACGTTTGCACTGAATGATAAAATATGGCCTAGGATATATTTCTGCGGAGAAAACAGGTTTTTCACTCCGATATGGATTATCAGGAAATAGTCGGAAAGACCTCTCGAAATAGCGTAAAAAAACAAGCGAATTCCGTACCAACGACAATACATTGTACACGATATTTGCCTTGCTAATTACAAGGATCTTGGCTCGTGGATGGAATTTAAAATTTTATCGAAACTGCGTTTTTTTTTCTTACCATGGATCCAGTTGCATATTCGGTCCGCGGTAACGGGAGCCCCGATAAACGGCATCTGTCAGCATTATCGGCACAAATGACTTCACTAAATCACCGATTCGCCACGCCCTGGACATCGGGGATAGGGTTGCCGCCAGTGTCCAGTGTACCAAGGGAGGGAAAGAGAAGAGAGAGAGACAAGTTTCCGGACTAACGAGGTGGCCATAAATTTTCTCCCGGCGATCGGCGCGAGTTTTGCGCGAGCTTTCCACGCAGGCGGGGTCGTATGCGCTCGTCGGCGAAAGATTTTTCGCCAATTATCCGTCGCGCGCGGTTTCCAATTAATGATTTATTAGGAAGCTCGAGCTACATAATCGGAGAGAAGTTAATTGGCTCCGAGCTTGTCCGTTATAGATTTCTCGAGAGATGACGATTTATCGATGAGCCAAAGCCCGTAGCTAATTAAGATGAGCGGAGGACAATTCAAATTTATTCGGATCAACGATTGCGTGTCGTATTAACAGTTTATTAAGTTGTAAGTTAGTTCCTTCCTATTACTGTCGATTTGTGTGTGCGGTCTGAAACGGGATTACACGTTTCTTCACACGAAATTATGCGTTTCATTGACTGATGCGAGACGAGATGGAGCAATTTTCGCGGTTGCTCTTTGTGCGTTCCTCACCCCTCGAAGAAGTGTGCACAATCGTCATAGCGCAGCGCGTAACTGCATATCGCGTAATCATGGGATAACTGGCTGTCGTAGCTGGTTGATGTCGTTGCAGGGGGTCCCGGACCGGATAATTTCATTAGGCGGTGCACCGCGGGAGTTGTTCTCCCCCCGTGAGCGAGTGAATCGAACGCAACTTGATGAGCAGTCGGCGTCGGGTTGTTTACTAAACACGGTTGTTCGAAATCAGCAGTAGCCTCGGTCGGGGGTGGAAAATTAAATTACGAAACCTCGGGAGAGATTCTATCGTATTTTCTGCATGATTATCAGAAGGCACTGTTATTTAATCTCTATCGGATAAGAATCAGTTGACAAAATAATAGAGGTCCGACGTCAAGTTCTATATCAATCTTCGTGTAGGATTAGAATGTCACAACAGTGAAATCTTGGATTGTTCTTTTTGAACGACTGCAAAAATCTGCGCCAATGAAGTAATTGAATTTCGCATTAGGTACCACCGTAAATTTTTTTTTCGGAAGATGATCGGGGGAATGACTTCTACCTTTTGTCAAACACTCAGCATCTCCGCACCACGTAACGAAGAATGTTCGCCGCGCGATCGGTGCAGCTCTTCAGCAGGCACCGTGCATAATCCGTAATCGTCCAATCAAGGCGTTCGACCAAGCGCCTCTGCCTCTGCACTCTTGGCCCTGCTACCGTCGCGCGCTGGCTTTCTTGTCATCGCCACCAACATGGCGCCTTAGCCTTCAGTCTCTTCCATCTTCTCCTCTTTCCTCGTCCCCTCTCTTCCTTATGCCACGACAGCCTCGTCGTCCCCCCCGGCGATCTCCCCTCGCATTTCCCCACCGGCTCTCCCCATTCTCCTCCTCTTTCTCCTCTTTTCCTTCAGCCTCAGATGAACAAGAGAGAAAGAGTGGCAGGGAAAAGGGAGACGGGAAGGGGAGGGCGGGAGAAGCGGCGAGGATCGAGGTGAGCCACGCATCTCTTTTTCTCCGGGGCCTCAATTTGAGGACGTGGTAGCGTTCGTGCCGCCGGTGTACACGTGATACGCGAAGAGGGTCCGAGAGGGGCCAGGGGGGAATAGAAGGGCGGGAAAGAGGAAGGGAGCAGGGAGTACTTGCACACGCGAAGTACATGGGCACACGCTTTCGCTCACTCGCGCGAATGTATACGTAGGGACGTGGGCACTAACACGCCCGTCTGCGTTCCTGCCACGTACCTTGGGCGTGGTGCTTCCTTTTTCTTCCTCCTCGCCGCGACTAACGTGCCCGATCTCTCCTCATTGGCCCCGGGAATGCGAACACGTCGAAGCGAGATTCGAAAGTCGCGGGAGGGAAGCGCGAGTACACGACGTGAATTCGAAATCCTGCCGTGCTCCCGTCTATCACGGGGTGCGTTAACATCCCTCGTAGAAAGAGACTTTTTTGCAATTTCGTCGAGGATAGACGATTCGATTTGGGAGATGAAAACTCGTGGACCAGGCACAGTATGTACAAAATAAAAGAAGAAAAAATATTTGTATTTTATTTAATCATGGCTACCGTAATATAGTACTAAATTTTGTTAATTTTATTTGATTGGCTGCTAAGATCCTGTTCTGACTGTTTAGGCGACTTTATATACATATATCTTATCGTTATTTATTAATTTAATCCTGAGGTGACATTTTTCGCAACACAACACGTGATTCAGGGAAGGAAGGATTTAAAAGATTAAAAGAAATACGTATTAGTAACATTAAATCAATATTCAATTTAATTCTTCGTGTTTCGTGCATTTCTAACTTTGGATTAAGATTTTGGTTGTCCATTAGTAACGGCGCGTTAATCCGCTAGAAGCGGATTATGAAATGTATAATAAATTAGCATGATAATAAATTAGCACTTTATTTACTTATTAATTATTATCTGAAACTGATCTGAATCTCATCAGTTGCGACTTCTTAATATTAAATTTATTAATATTAATGTTAAATTTTATTAATACTAAATTCTTAATATTAAACTTGATTTTAATATTAAATATTATAGAAAATTTGGAGCAAATTTATATTATTTATATAAGAATTATCAGATACAATTTTATTTAAAACGAACTTTACGAGTTACAAAATCAGCTTTGCTATGAAAGTGCAGCGAAGTTCATATGTAGATCACATAGAAAACCATATAAATATGAATTGTTAAGATATATATCTCGATCGAACTCTCTGTCATTGGATTACCGAATGAAAATAAATTACGCATCGGAAAGCTGCCGCGAATCGCGTTCAAGGTCCTCGGGGATTTAACCACCACGCGCGCGTCACGTAGCTGAATAGCACGCGATACAGCTTCGCGGAAAAGCACCGCACACATCATCGAAAACACCGCTCGTACAGTAGATGAACGCGCGGATAACTATTATTCATGCATGAATGCGCCCGTGAACACAAGTAATGTACGCTACCGTTCATCGTTGTCTCGGTACTGAAACGCGTAAAATTTTATGAAAAAGAAAAAAAGTATTAATAAATTGACGCAGCACAAAACATTAAGCAAAATTGCAAAAAATTGCAAGATTTTCAAATTAATTTACGCGTTAACTTTAGTTATTATTTTAATTATTTTATAATCTGCTTGTGTGAATCTTTATGCATTATTCATATCTTACAAATATACACATGATTAGTAGTGTCATTTGTCAAAGTAAATAAATGTTTGAACATTTATGCTCTCGTATCACTGATTATAAAATAACTTTGCAATTTCAAGATATACATATTAACATATATTAATGTTAATCGATACTGATTTCCATTAGTTCATATCTTGAAAACATCTTGTAAATGACATGTTTATTTGAAAAAAAATTCTTCGTTGTGGATTTTACAATGTTTAGGTAATTGGATTTGATCTTTCGATCTTGATTTCAAAATCAAGTCACTAAAGTCACTTTGCAAAATTATCTTATGACAATTGATCTCCAATCCCTCACGTAAGAGATTGCTAAATACGCTGCAGCGCAAATCACGTGCATACGCGAGATGCATAAAAGGAGGTTCAAAGAACCTTGATCGAAAGAGAGAAGCGGATTAGCCCAGATCACGTTCAAGATCCTATCCACTCTCCTGACCAGTCCTCCATGTATTTTTCTCCCTTCCAATCTATAAAATCATTACGCGGTTTTTCTCCCTTTTTCCGGCTACCGCCGTGACGCCGACTTGCGAAACGTCGTCCTCGTCTTCATGGCAGACGTCGATCCGCTGATAACGTGTGTCTCCGTTCTGTATGTGTATCTCTACCTTTCCCGCGCATTTATCAGCGTCCATTTATCTGCCTATCACTGCGGTCGCTGTGTACATACATAACGCGAACACACACGCTAGCGGTCCGCAAGCCTTTCGTTCCGTTATCAGACCAGATGTGTTAGATAGCGAACATAGTTTCTCGCAAGGGAACAATGAATCGGATAATTAATCACGGGTATGGTGTATCGGATCACCGGGGTCACCGCCGGCCCAGCAATAAATCGTTGAATTTATGAAAGTGTTATTTATTGAATAACTGTAGCGGATACGAGATGCTCGGGCGATTTATTATGTAATACGTGAGAGAGGTGATACAGATGCTGGTCTGTATATCTCGATACATTTTAGGTTTTGTTTTTTTTCCTTACTATGAAGAAATTAATGTCGGAACGCATTAAGCTAGTGTTCAATTCAATTTTTCGGGCGTGTTTAATCTTACATTCTGAAATTAACGTGAAGAGAATGACGTTACTTTTATGTTTTAATTCAATTGTGCAAAATAAAAAATATAGATTGATATCTTACAATTAAAATTACGTATTACTTAAATAGTTTTTAAATAAATTCAAATATTCGGGTATAAAAAATTAAAAATGTACGAAATGCGTAAGCTTCGCAAAGAGTGAAAAAAGAATTTGTTGTCCAGAGAAGATTTATAGAATTTATCGGTGATCTGCTACAGCAACTCTTACTTCAGCGTTGTTATTAAAAGTGGACACGGGAGATAGGAGAATAAATTTCTAGTTGAGGAACAATACGAGCAAGGTAATTGATGACTCCGTGTCCCCGATATAAATCATCGAACGAAAAGTTCACTTCGCTGCCAAAATAATGTAACAAGACGTCGGAAAGTTCAAACATGGTTGTATATACGGCGATTCCGCAGGGGCTGCGACTCATATAGCTGTACATTAATTAGCCTCCTAATTAATTAACTATTTTATTAAGGAAAGTGTCGACAGCATATATATATATATATATATATACATATATATATAATGCGAAATCATTCGAGACGCTTGGGAATTTAGCTTGCCGGCAAGAATCGATAAAAGTGGAGAACAACTTCGTTATTTAATGGCTTTTCGGAACTTGGAGAAACATAACGTACTTCATATCATCGTGTAAACTTTTTAATCGAGATTTACGAAGTTCGGCGAAAGGTCTGGCGTCTGCGTGTTTGACGCGACGTGAAGTCCGCTTTGGAAACCTGCCGCTTTCGGTGAAGTTAATTAAAATACTTTTCTATTTACGCCTCATCCCCAGTACTTGCGAAGCTACTTACAAGGGAATAGAATGAATGTATCACACTTAAAAATGTTAACAAGTAAATAAATAGAATTTATCAATTACTAATTTTCATAACTCCAAAAACTGTCGAAATCTTTCGATACCGAACAACTGTCATTCAACTTGTAAATCTCTTGTATACCTCTAGAATATATAGCGGGAAAGAGAAAGTACACTCTAGTTTTGCGATATCTTTTATATTTATTCTTAGATTTACCAGCCTTGCTGAATATGTATATATATATATATATATATATATATATATATATATATATATATATGTTTTGTTTAGCTACACTTATTCCGTGATGGGCCTTGGCCCAGAATAATAAGCATACTTCTTTTTTTCTTTTTATATTTTTTCTCTCTCTTTCTTTCTCTCTCGTTCACCCTTTCGATCTTTTTGTACTCTAGTCGACTAACCGGCATTGATCCCGCTTATCGTGATATTATCTCATCGGCCGACCCGTGCGTGTCAAGATAGGGATGTGTCCATCGCGCGCGATCAGCTTCAACCGTCGCGCACGCATACGCTCGCGCTCACACGCCGACCCGTGTCAGACCACCCCCGCCATTACCGATATGTACAATAAAACTAATAGAAGTTCGACCGACATATCGCTATCGGTTTGTATCTGTCGATCGCCGTCCACCGGTTACAAATGGGAAAGTTTCGCGACGCACGCGATCCTCGACGCGATACGACTTATTATTCCGACGACTCGCGTGTACACGCGCTCGCACATTTACGTGTACGTCACGATTTTAACGGATTTCTTCGCGAGTTCTCCTGATGATGAATGTGTGTGTTTGTGTGTGTGCGTTTTTCGCGTGCGACGTCGGATGGTTCACATATGTATACTTTTACAAACATGCGCTATATTCGCGACGGACAAATTTTTATAAGTGTATATATGATATTATTTCTCCAAAAAATGAGTTTCTCCCTCGATCTTCTGCCTTACAGTCTAAGATCGTTGATGGTTTCGCCGATAGCAACCGGAACTTTCCCCCGTGTCCGATGAAGCTTGTAACACGTCGCACGAGTGACGTTTCCGTTATTTAATAGAAACGTCGCAGCTAGTATATCGAGTATCACCACTTATGCCATGTACTTTCTTCTGTCATTAGACGTGATTAGCGTGTGTATGTACGTGTACACGATAGCTGTTCTTCGCTTAAGTCGCCAAGGAACGATACAAACCGCGTTACGTGCGGTAAATCTCGTTATAATTCATCCGCATAAAAAATTCATGTCAAATTCTCCAGATTAAAATTTTCTTAAAACCCTTTTAATTATACATAATAAAATTAAGCATGAAAATTATGAAGAAACTAAATGAGGAAACGTCAGAGTCCATCGAATTCTGAATTTACATCGATAATAAAAAACTGTTTACCGACCTGCTTGATTGACCTGTTTTCTCGGAAAGCGCACAGTTTCTTGCGATGACGTACCGAGAAACTTCTCTCTCGAAGTAGCGTTTCGGTCCACGATAACGACTCGGCTTCGATTCGACTCGTACGATGATTTTTTTCACGCATCAACACATTACTCAGATTATCCGATAGAGAAAATTTACGATCATTTTTTAGATTGATATCGGCGAGCCAGTATTGCCAGTTTTTCTAGGTTTGTACGAAATCCCTCAATGTTTCGCGCGTGTCATTCACACGTGACGCAAGGCGTAGCGCATGATATCAGGCTGTTCTTATACGATAATAATTAATAGCGTCAAATGTGGCGTGAACAGCAAGAATCCGCTAAAGCCGTATCGAATCACGATTACATCAACGGCAACACGTGCGTCGCAAAGAAATTATCCTTGGATAACGTACAGTAATTTTCATTAAGTGCGGAACTGTAGGCATACCTTCGCCCGCTCAGCAGCAAGTTTTTGTAACTTTTTATCATTTTCTGTCACTCTCGTGTTTCTGCGGTAGACTCCGCGAGCGCGACAGGGCTTATTGATTTTTTTTTTAAATCTACCGGAGACAATGGAGAGGCAAGTCACGACTTGGGTATGCCCAACGGAAGACTGTGTCAGTCAACTTGTCAACGTACGCTGATCGCGATTCTAGGAGCCTTTTTCGCATTTCGACTTGTTGCTAGCAATGAGAAACGTGAAATTGATGTTTATGTAAGAGTTACAGAGATGTAAAGTAAACTGTAAGATTTTTGTGATCAGAAAACTTAAATATGTGAATACTCGTACAAACTTAAATACGATTTAATATTGTCTGATCTAAAATATGTGTACATCAGCATTCTACTACAGTAATATTTTTCGTATTCAAAATCTGAAACATGGTTTGATAAGACAGAGGCCTACTTTTTAACTAGTGGAAACTTCATATGACAGCGGGATATTATCCGTAGCGGAGAAAGGAAAAGAAACCGAGCGGAGTACCGGAAACTCGTCCCTTTTTTCCTTCATCCACGACGTAGCGGCGTCTCATCTCGACTCTGGTCGTGACGTTTCTCTTGCCGTGCAAACGGAGGCTAATAATTATTTTCACGCACTAACTCATGTATGTATCCACGTTCGTGGGACGATGGCGTGCATCGCGATACCTCCCACGGCGCTTCAAATGCCAATAATTACACAGTTCGATGTTTGCAGAAACAACGCGGTGAGTCGCGATTCCGTTACATGTGAACTCGGACGCGGAGCGAAACGATCCGCATGCAAAAAAAAGGGCAAAATCAAAAGGTTTCTCACAGATTGTGATTTCTTCGGCACAATTCGTGCATCTCTGAAGGATTCGTGTTCTTCATTGCTACCCGTTGCCCATAACGTGGGCTTTCTTTCACGAAGTACACGTGCAGGGATACATGTAACGGATCGTTGTGCGTCTTAATGACACGTGTTTCGTTAAAGTTATGACACCTAACGCCGCGCGTATTTAACTGCGACGATAATCACGGCGTCATGCATGAAACGCACCGTTAGCAAAAATGCGGAGCGCAGGTTTAACAAGTGAAGAAGTGATCAGTCGAGTGTGAATATATAATTAATAATGAAGTAAATGAAATAGGAAGTAAAGGCGGAATATAGAAAGAAAAAATTTTCAAGTGTTTGTATTGTCATTAAAAGGCAATATTTTCTCTTCGCTGAATATATTAAACTCGACACGCGCGGGGAATTTTCTTGAATACTTACTTTTAGTACCACGAAATATTTTAGACATACGCGATAGCTCGGCGGAGGTGAATCGTCCTTGAGGTGAACTCGGGTCGGCAAGTTCTTCGAGAAGAGAACCACGGCCGAGCGTAGAAGAATTCGCGCAAAACAGGCTCGAGGGGTTTTCGAGCGGCGGCAGCGCGGCCTTCCTGCCTCCCTCGTGCGAGGAATCCCTTCGCGGCGCAGAGAACCCTCTGCCCCGCTGTACCCCGCCCTCTTCCCCGACTTTCCCCCCGTCGAGAGATCTTTCAGGAAGATCACCGGCGGCGCACGCTGCGCTTCGTTCTGGCTCGCACCTGACTTGGCCACGGCTGACGCCGCGGCCCGTATCGCGGATGATGCCGGCAACGTCGTTGAATACTGTGCGGACCTGCTAGAGAGAAAAGAAGAAGAGAGGAAGAGAGTGGGTGGTGAAGAAGAAATAAGGGAGGGAGCAACACCCTTCGCGCAGGGCTTGTGAAGTACGTGCGCACATGTTCGTTTGCGCGCGCGCACAATCACACACACATACACAACACACACGCGCGCATTATTTCAATGTTGGCAGTAATGCCTGTTATTAAGCGATGATAATGATTGGTATTATCGCGGGTTGGGAGCAGGACTGGTAGCAGCGGATATAAATCATCGTTACTTCCTCCTCGCTGGCAGCGCCCGGACTCCGCCGCGGCGCCGCGCGTTCGCCTCTCCATGCCAAGAAGCTGTAAATAACCTGGCGAGTCGCGCTGACGTTCGCACTCGCCAGGAGGCGATTCCGGGGTCTTCCCCGACGACCATTCCGTTCGATGGCTCAACGTTGGCGCGATTTTCCAGGACGAGGTACCTACACGTCGGCGACGGCTTCCAGCGGAAGTGACCGCGGTTTCCGCCCCGAGACACGCACGTCTCGTTACTGCACTTCTCTTGTAACGCTCGACATCGGACACACTTATTTGATATCAGACTGCGTAAAGTGCGTTTGGAACGTCACAGACGGTTCTCCGATTTTCTTTCTCTCCTCCTCTCTCCTCTTTCTTCCGTTTCTTTCTCGGCTGTAAATCACGGATCCACTGACCGTAAAAGCCACCCTGAGTTCCCACAACGAGACGGCGAGCGGTCTTCGAGTTCCTCCTTTTGGTCCCACCACCCCGCGTTTCGTGTCTCCTGCGAAACGTCACGCGATCTATCGGTACTTGCGATCGTCTCCGCGATCATCGTTCCGATCGCGCGCCTGCCGGTCGTCGCGAGGATGAGCAACAACGATTCCCACGAATTTTTGCGCCGACGAACCCACTGATCGCCGCACGTTTCAATTTCCCTTCCAGCCTCTCCTCTCTTTTCCTCTTCCTGCTTCTCCTCTTTCCTTCCTTTTCGCCCGTAAATCATCATTCGGCGCCGACGATGATCGAATTCACGATACCCGCGTCCCTCGATTCCTAGAACGATGAGGGGCGCGAGGAGAGTTTCGTCAGGATGTGGCGTCTACGTCTGCTATCCGCCTTGATACTCTATGCGTGTGCGTGCAAGGTTCTTCTCTCGTCTAGCTTTAGGTTTAGATTTAGGTGGCTCGCTGGAAGGGCCTCTACGCATGTACGTAACCTAACGGTAAGGTCGGTGGAGCAGCGGGGAGCAGAGGACGGGGGATACGGCGGGGCACGCCCACGCGTATCTCGATCTAATAAATCCAACATTTCGCCGGTAAATCCGAACCCTCTCGTACCAGTCGTGCATAGCCGTGGAGAAGATGGGGTGCCGAAGGTGGGCAGCGGGAGGGAGAAAGACGCGCGGTCGTCTCATCCGACAGTACCTTGTCGTGACGATCTTTAATTTTTGCCTCTACTTGTAGATTTTTATTTGCAAGCCCTCGCGACCAACGTACGTTCGCCGTTGCGAAGAATATAACCTACCCTCGCCATTTCGATAGATGTCCCGTTGCCTTTTTTCAAGTATTCGTATGTAATTTACTACTTGTAGATAAATAAAGAACTCTGTCAATTGCAAAGAAATTTCCTATAAAAGCCTGAAGAACAGGTCTTCAATGCGCTTTCAACAGCATACATAAAGCTTCAACGTAAACGTTTCAGTCGAACTTGCCGATGAGTAAACACAACTATGGTAATTATATTCAACTTTGAACTCTCCGTGCAGCCCGGTGACTAGTTTATTATCCCATATCTTCTCTCTTAGGTAGCCTCGTCGCGAGCGATCTCCGAGGGAGAGAAATGCCACGCAGTTAGAATCACGTTGCAATAAATCGGCTTTATAATAATTACAGCCTTTCGACCGGCCGCCACAATGTCGTAGAGATTTTCTGTTTACTTTAGCTGCACCTTAAATACTGCGACAAGCTCGGTCGAGACCCACCGGGACGATAGACCACTTGCCTCGCTCTTTCCAAACGGAAACCCAAAGCGTGCGGAGAGCCAGAGAGAGAGTCGCTCTCGTGATACGAAAACTATAATTTGCCAAGATTTCTCTCTTCCTCCCGTCAAGAACCGTCGTGATCGACGCGTCACGAGGCATTTGCCGCGTTCGGGCTACTTTATGCCCGCGATGCGGATTCCGCGTAGCCGGTTACAAACCGGAGGGACTCTTGCGAGGAACCATCGGTCCCGCGAGCGGATAACGAGGCGTCCCAGTTCGAAACTCTCGCGCTTTGCACGCGAGCGTCCGGCCCGAGTATATCGGACGAATATCACCTCGCTTCGCTACGACTTCGCGGAAAGGCGATGGGCCGAAGAGGAGGTACGAGTGTCGGAGCAGGACGGAAGAGGCGCAAGAAAAAGGAGCTTCGTGTCGGGATCGGTGGGAACACCGCGAAGAAACCCTAACGACGGCGCAACGATCGAATTATGCATTTCGCACGAAACACTCCGAGAAACCGATCCGTTTGTGACATGGGAACGGTGTGCACGCGTGCAGCAATCTTTCTTCTCGGACAAGATTTCACCCTTTGACAACACTCGTTCGAGCACCCGAATTTGGCCTGTAGAATTCTTTTAAACAGTCCATTTAAGGCTGTACCGTCTTCACAAACAGAACTTACGGTTTGAACGCTTAAATACACTTTGGAAAACGAAATAATCATGTGTATCGCATGTAATTTTCTTAACACGCAAATAAACCACACGCAGGT
Source organism: Crematogaster levior (assembly GCA_901521435.1). Taxonomy (NCBI): domain Eukaryota; kingdom Metazoa; phylum Arthropoda; class Insecta; order Hymenoptera; family Formicidae; genus Crematogaster; species Crematogaster levior. The sequence continues at coordinate 408,993 of CABEGB010000692.1, read as the reverse complement.
ATATTGATTTATGGACATATTTATTGTTTATATATTTATCGGATTACCTCGAAAGACAGTATAAACATACAATCGTCACCTTTTGAATTACTTAATGTAACGCAATGTGGAGTGAAATTTTTAGATGAAGAAAAAATTAAAACTAATCGTTTGTAAAAATGAAGCAAGCACCCTTACCCATGTTTCACCCACATTGTAAGGCGGTAACATATCCGGAGCATCCTAAAGGACACTAAGGTTTCCGAGGTTACCGAACTTTGCGGTGGTGGACAAAAACCATGGAATTTGCAAAAATGAACAATTATAGGAATCCAGAGTAGTCGTCCCCGTCTCCGTTCCGCGTCTCTTTTTCTCCCTTCAGCTCCCTCTCTACGCGCTGTACCTTCAGCGCCCTGGTCTACTTCGCCGACAGCAGGCACCTTGAGGGGAAGAAAGAAGACGGAAGGGGGAGGACGCATGCGCGGGTCGTTTGAAGTGGCGGCGTCCCCGTGCTTTTGCTCTCTCGGGTTTCTTACCGTCGCCTTCCTCTACCTTCTTCTCTCTACTGCGGCTCGCGCACACCGCGACAGCCACGGCCGGCCCTTTCGGTATTCGTTTGTTTCATGGCGGCTTTCTTCGTGCCCGTTGACGATCCCTTCCCGCTGTTCTGTCTCTCTTTGATCCTTTCGAAGCGCGGGCGATCTTCTTTTGCCTTCTCCGGAACAAACCTTCTCGCACTCTCTTCGGTATCTGCCTCTTCTCTCTATCGCCGCTCTTCGGAGCCTTACGTACGGCATAGTTGCAGCATTGCTCCGGGTCTGGGCATCGTTTTACAACCTTGTCCAGCCTTCATGGGGAAGTACGGACCTCCGAAGGTGTTCGCCTAGCCTTCATGCCTTGAAGATTGTGCATAACATTTGTATCGGGTTTCTCATGCATCTCACAATTAGATGTGTGTGTGTCTTATTTTTTATTTTATTTAATTAAACTTTCTCACATTTATTATTTTAAAATTCTAAAACTGATATAAGCTAATTTCCATAACGAGTCTAGGGATTTGTTCGTTCTGTATATAAATATATGTTTATCGACGCAGATTATTTTTTGCGACTATAGTTTTCATTGCGAATGAGGATGGATTACGCAATTTTTCCACGTGAATTCAATCAAGAGAATTTCCGCGAGGCGAGGCGCGGCCTTGATTGATTACTTGTGTTAGTGACACATTGCGTTCCTTTTTCGCGTGAAATATATTCAATCAAATGAGAATCACGCATTTGGACTTTTCGAATTTACGCGGTCAGTCTTGCCGACCTCGACCTCTTGGAAGGAATGAAGACAAGCCAAAAGGAAAGGATCCAAAACGTTCGCGATCCAAAACGACGAGAGTCGTGCAAAGGAAAAGAAATCCAACGAGACGGTACTCGAGGAAAAGAACTCTCGGGGACATGCAGTGGTCCCCAGGTAGACGACGCGGTCCGATTGTGAAAACAGAGAGAGTGTCTCATCGATCTCTCTCTCGCTCCCTTTCTACATTTTTCGCATTCTCCGGAGAACGAAGCTGCAACAAGAATACGTAGGTCGACGTTCTTGCCGCTCGCAGGATTCGCTCAGCACTTATTGTGCTTGAAATCAGGATTTTCAGACGTTTCTAACAATCTTCGTTTTGTTGTCTTCCAATATCTTCTGTATTAACATGTAAGTGAACATTTACTTACTTTGGCATTAATATTGAAATAATTTATTCCAGATGAAGATAGTCTGTTTTGATTAGTGCGTGTTAGTGTTACAAGTACGTAGTTTTGTGTTTTGATACTAAGCTGAGTTTAGATAGCAAGCCTTGATGAGCCAAGTTAAAAAGGAAGAAAATTCGTAAGGCAAACTATTGAAATGAATAAGCAAGTCACGAGTCATGACCACGCACCGTGGAAACCCAGTTTTAGAAGATGTAGACAGTATAATTAATACAATTCTCTCTTCTCTTAGTTATCGTTTACAAGTGCAAGGTTTCTCAATAACGACGAGGGTGCCCATGTCAGCGTTCTGGCGAGACAACTCGTTGACCCTCTCACATACCTATGTCAACGGCAACGAGATGAGTATATGAAGGATAATTTTGTATTGCGTCACGCAAATCTCACCGAAGTATAAACAACAACGGGATGACGTCATGCTATACTTCCAATTTGTCATACTATGTCATATAATATCCAAAATATTTTGTCGCGAGGCATCACCAAATTGTTATTAGAATGCCGAGTTTTCAGTTCGATGATAAGATTATTCTCTGCGAGGCAAGTTGAATTCTTGTGGCGTCGATTCTTCTTTTCGTCCTGAGGATTTCGTCGCTTTAGGCGATGGTCGGGTCAGATAGAGACGATGGGGGCGAGGGTTAACTTGCTATGAAAGTCGAAAGGCCGAAGATTCATTTCGTATTCGGGCTGCGCTTGCGCCAGTTGTCACCGCTGACACATCGTACGTCAATCCGTTTCTGCACACAAAGCTGCGAGAGAATAAAAAGGAAGGGGCTGCCGTGGGTACTCCCTCAGGGACGTCTCAATCGGCATTGCCGATCGATCGTCGATGTCTTCTTCTACTCATTGCCTTCCAGATCCGCGCGGTCGGCCGTTCTCAAAGACTTCTTCGGCGGAATTCATCGCTTCGCGCACGCTTGCGTAAGCCATTTGTTATTGCTCACATTTGTTGCGCGTTCGCGACCGCATCGCGCGTGGGATCTTGAGCAAGCTTACGCCGACGTTGAATGATTCGCCGTGATACAATAAGTTTCCAGAAGGCAAGTTGAATGAAAGCGGAAAAAGTATTCAGTAGTATTATGTGTTAATAGATATTAAATTAAATTCAGTATATTTTTCACAGTTGGCGCGTGCACTCCATGCGTAATCCTAAATATTGCCACTGGATTCTCAAGTTTGTTTAGCTAATGTGTTACCTAACATAGCACGATACGATCTTTCCGCGTCTCGTCTCTTCTCCAGATAGTGTAGTGATCGTCAATCATTGCTGCGCACGATTGCCCCGAGGCAGCCGATATCGCGATGGCTCCGGTTACAAGTACAGGAACGGAACATCGCGCGGGTGGAATACCGCGTGTCACTTCACCGTACATAGTTGCACCGTGATTATAACCTCGGATGCGGCAGAAAGAAAGGATTTTAATGCCACGTCAAAATCAGCCACGCTCACGGTTTGCCGATGCTATCAACCAGCTGCCGCAAGTTGAGTGTGTGCCCACCAAGCACGTACGGTTCCTGAGGCCCCCGCACACACGCATCACGCGCGCGCGTTTTTCTTTTTTATTTATGTAATCTCTAACTCTCATTTGCTGTTTCATGAAAGATGTAACATGTTGATGCGCGCGCGCCTACTATATCTCTAAGTAAGAAGAAGGTGGAGGTCGGAGTGGATCGCCTTGGAGCCCGAGAGGCGCCCCGCCCACCGTCTCGTCTTTGCTTGGAGCCCTTTGCGTTTTGTATTCTTCTTCCAAAACCGTAGGGATCAGGGCCTCACGTTAAGCTGGCCTCACACAGTTGAAAGATCCGTGAATCCTTCTAGAGTAAAACAGTAATTCTAAATTCATTAACCAACAAATAAATTAAGTAAAAGCGTGCCATCTTACGGTTGGGCTGGAGTTTGTGATAATGAATAATATTATTCATACGAATTTATGTACATTTCATGCTTTTAGCGGATTTACGCGCCGTTACTTTCGGACAAACGAAACCTTAATTCAAAGTTATAGATGTACACGTGAACATATATTAATTATAATTGATTAGCAATTTAATAGTAACGATATTAATGCGTATCTTTTAAATCTACTCTCTCTCCCAAATTTACACGGCATTACAAAGAATATTTTGAAAATTATCACCTCATCCAGGATTCAAATCTAGAATCTTCCGATTATCTGCAGTAGGTGTCTTAAATTAATTAAACTTTCTTTTTCTGATGAGAATCTCTCAAGACCATACTTATAAGTCTACGTGTATTTCATTATTTATTGTACAATTTTTTACGAATTAAAGGTTGTTACATCAGAATTGACATGTGCAGAAAATAATAAAGTCCGTATATTGCACGTAGCACACAAATAATTTTCATACTGAATTTAGCCCTTTTAGTCGTTCGTCTATCGAACTTTCACAATTATGTACGAGTAAGATAAAATTGTTGCCCGGCACAATTGTGCAGCTGAAGAAACCTCAATTTATGAAAAGTGTGCGTTGACGAATTTCTGAAAAATTACGTCTGATTTGTCGATAATGTGGACAATATTGTGAGCCAGGCTTAAAGGTCTGTACCCTTACACCCCGGTATCATACTATTCGCGTATTGGGAGTGCGTGTAAACCGCACCACGAACCGACCGCGATCCATTCAGCGCAAGATCCTACGGGACCTATCAGATGCCCTTTGTCGATCGATTCTCTTTGTAAATTGGTCCGCGGCAGGTACTATCGTGTTACCTTTTAGGAGGTATGCGCAATTATGACGATGGCGGGACGCGTAACCCTAAATTGTGCCCAGAACGCGGTAGTCCAAATATTACGAGTTACGACATAATTATCAACGCTCGCAGGTATTTTTTTTATTCCAATCTTTATTGGCAAAGTTTTAAAGCTATATAAAAAAATACAGTAAATTTTTCTTCAAAGCTTCATTAGTATATTTAACATTTTCTTATAAAGGGTAATTTAAATTTTTCACGTGCATAATTTTGATTTGTCATTGCGACAAGTAATAATTACTAATCTTGCGGTCGCTTATCTTAATAGCCGTGAAAGAATGTTCTTTTTCTATAATTTTAGCCGAGAAATCATTTAACATATTTTTGCACCGATTATGTTTTCGAGGCGATCCGACATCGATTATGCGCTAGGTGTAGCATAGATCGGAAAAATTGCAGAACGGCGCATTGGATATCGAGTTGAAGCAAAGCAGCGTTCGGTTTCACGGATCGTTAATATCGCTATTACGACACGGAGCTGGTAATGGTCGCGTGCAAAAACATCTCACCGAAGAGAACATTTAATTTGACATAATTCAGCGCCACTTTCGCGGGACATTGGACAGATGGAGGAAAAAGATTGACGATATGACTCGATCGACATGTAACATCTCGCTGGGTGGTCCATTTTCTTCTCTTACGCTTTCTTCCGATTATATCGTCATTATCGGCAAAAAGTTACGGGCGCATAACGGTAACATCGCTTTCAAATCGCTTTTCAGGTACATATGTATGTATAAATTATCGTTTTATCATTTACGGCCCATAGGCAGTACTACAAATATAGAGATACGAATGATCAAACATCGCTAGTGTCATTTCACTTATATCGTCACGCTCACGTAATATATCAGGCAGTAGATGACGTCATACAATATGGCGTATGTCTTTGACCGATGCAATTTGCCTTACCTTGTACGCTGGAGTTCGGAACGCATTACTCTAGAAAATATCCGGGATGGTAAAAATATCTCTCTCTCTATAATTTATATTGCATCTCGAACGTAAATTTTACACTACGACCACCTGCACTTCCTACGTTAGTCGTACCTTGAGAGTAATACAACTTTTTCTGCTATAGCTTTGTGTAACTTTTTCAACAAACGTTCCTTTGCGAGCCTACGCACACTATAGCCATATATAGCGGCTACCATAGATGCAACTTTCTTACCTTCACGAATCTCGAATGCTTACCTTCCTCGTAAATCGATATACGCTCCTCCGGAAAAATGTTAAGTACCTTTAAAGAGATCGGAGTTGAATCTGCTAAACGATCTGATTAAAAAATTAATCGGTCTGCTGAATGATCGCGTAGTTAAATTGCGTCTGCAGAAATTTTAAGCTGATGTATAGTTTTTTTTCTTCTTTTTTTTCTTCTCCAACTCTTTGTAAAACCTAAAGTGGAATCGTGTCGAGTTTTAACGAACGTTTTCAGGGAATGTGGGTATAGACGATGTTAGTCGACGGTTCAAACCGTCAGCTCTCGTTGGCGATGACAAAGATCGATATTCGCGCGGTTTGACGATTAGAACTTTCTTTCATTGCAACCCTTGCACACCAGGGTGGCGTGCGCGATGGCGAAACGAGGCCTCAGATTCTTTTGTTATTATTAACTCGCGCCATACTAGGTCGATACACCAACTATACCAGACTTAGATACCGCGTGCCGATCTTTTACGATTCATAGCGGCACATGTGCATGCAATTGACGCAGATCTTTCGAGTTTCCGTATAAACTTGAATTTTGAGGAGAAAAATGTCGTTAATTCATCACTTACACTACTAACTGTAGACGCAGCCAAATTTTTCGTGATTCAAAATGTAAAGAAGAAAGATGATATATATATATATAATTTAAAGACTCTATACCTTTCGAACATAATAACTTCATCAGATACTTTGCACACATGTCATTCTTATTTGATCCGTGCGATTATCACTCACTTGTGATGAGATCGCTAGTATGTAACACGAGGGACAGCGTCAGAAACAGAAAAAAAAACAGCAATGCTGAGAAAGGAGAAGAACTCTCCACAAAGGTAGAATGCCGCCGGCGTACCGGTTTACGTATAGTTCGATAGTCGAACTTCACTTTCATACTTGCTTTCACCTGCGTACTTTGCATCGATTCTCTTTGACGTATATACATTATACGTAGGTCTACGCGATCCAATCTTTCCGCAGCACACTTGAGAGGGTTGAACGAAGAAACAGAAGTCCCGTTACAGCCGTTTTCTTCTCACCAAGCAACTTCGATTCTCGTGTACCCTCATCAATAAATAAGGATAGCAGCTTTTGACTGTGGTGACCACCGCCGTCGCCGCCACCGCAGCCGCCGTTAACCCTCAAGGTAATTTTGCTGTTTTGTCAAGACCGACACGACAGGTTGTACTCGGGACCCCTCGAGGAATCCTTCCTTCCTCTTCTCGGTGGTTCCCTAGTCGACCCCTCTTCGGGTTTAGCCTAGCGGAACCGTAGAAACATACGGCGGCTGTGGGAAATAATGACAGTGCCCCTCGCGCATCCCCTCGCCCACTCGTCCTCGATGGGCCTGACAAGCAGATCCGGAAGCAAGGCGAAAATTTTTCATCACGAAATCACCTCGTCTCTTGCGAGCCCACGGTCGCACGCCTCGCAGTCATTCGGGGACCAGGCCCGTCGACTTCCTGTCGAGTCGGTCAAGAGACGCTCGAAGACTGCGCCCAGTCGACTGAACCGTGAAGTTGCGACCCGAAACGGTAGCGCGAGGTCTCCATGCAAGACGGAGAGGGAGGAAGGATAAATAGAACCGGAAGAAACGAGCTTCTTTTTTTTTAGGAAAGTATTCGCAGTGCTTTGAATAGAGCGCGAATCGGTTATGAGTGCCCTTTCGTGAGAATTCTTTTTGACGGCCGTTGAAACAAATTGCAGCTCGCAGGTCGGGTATTGCGAGAAAGGGTTAGCAGAAAGTGATATTATTAAACTCTACAGTTAGCTTTACATCGATTTACGTTGTAAAATATTTATTACGTCTTCCTTTTTATCGCGATGGATAACCAATGCGGCAATAACGACTCACGTAAACATCGGAGGAACGAGATTCGCGATGAGAGGGGTGAATACATCTTCCTTCCGCCCCTGCCGAGTACGCAGTATTAGATTACAAATCGCATAAATATTCATAGGATTCGGGGTGTAGGTGAGTCCAAAGGTGAGAGAGCGAGAGCGAACAGGCTCTGAAACGAGTGAAAAAAGGACGGAGGGGTAGCGCGAGGTAGAATGGGCACGGCCGAGCGGAATGGAGCTAGACGTGAGGATGATAGAGCGAGCGAAAGAAGAAGAAGAAAGGAGTAAGATTGAGAACGGGCGGGCAATATTAACGGGAAGTTTAATCGTCGGCTGGTCCGGTCTGTCAGCTCGGACGCGCGCCGGGTCAGTTGGGCCCTCGAGGTCAATTAGTGCTGCTCAACACTCTCCTCTCTCTCCGACCTCCGAAAACGAGGCGAGTCTAACGCGAGTCTCTTTGCTGCTCGCGCTGATGACGCGTCGATCTTTTCACTCCACCAGCACGGCAGGTGTCCCTCTCCATCGCGATCCACTTAATGCCAGTCCCGAAGGAGCGAGGTTTCTACCGGTAAGAGAATCTAGCGCAACTTTCTACGTTTTTCCCGAATAGATCCTCCAGCGAGATTAACTGACTGCTCCAAATTACTTTTCTACTGATAATGAAAATCGGTCTCTGACAATCTCTTCAATTACATATACATATAATTCTGCTGGCTCACGTACAGATACAATGTTACTTTGGTAAAATATCGTAATGATAAGTTTACATCGTGATAACAAGTTATCAAGATTAATCCAGATGACTTTATTAGAAAATATTAACTGCGTACGTTCAGTATGCTGATTAAACGTAGATCATAGATCATAGATCGTGTCGCGCGGATGTTGATAGGCGAGAATTTTTTTTTTAAGTTCGTCTCTATATTAACATCTATTAAGACGTTCTGATAAGAAAGATCATATAATGAGACTAAGAAGAGCAAGAACAGTGCGTTCTATTGGTTATCACTCCACGGACATTTCCAATTCGAGGGAGTCACTGACATCAACTCTTCAAAAACCATGATTGTATCAATATCTGTGACAACGAGATTGCGTCCCCCACAGGGCCTTTCTACTCGGCATCGTTGAACTGTATTTGTTTTAAATTTTGCGTTACTGAAGAGGGCTCAGTGAGCCGAAACGCGTCTACGTATGTATAATTCGTTTGCGACATGTTTTAATGAATGTTTGTAATAGTTTTATCAACCACATTATATATACATATGTTTTGGCTCTGAAAAGGCTTCTATTTGTTTTATTTTATGATTGTATCTAAGGAGCCGTTGTAAATTGTTTACTTTTATCTCTAATTTTTTTTTCTTATAATTTCCGCGAAAAGTCCAAGTATATCGACGCGAAGTAAATGATCCATCACAATTCGATGCGGAAAGTAAGTATATAATCTCGTTTCTCAACGAGGCGTAACCGCGTTTCTCGTCACTGAGCGGAATTTCGTGCATCGCGGTGCATCCGAGTTCCCTTTCCTTTCGGTGCGCGCGGCCTCCGTCAGTTTCTCGGAATTTTTCGACGTACAATCGCGATCAACGACGTCTGCTTCGACGCAATTCTTTTCCCTTGGCCTCCATGGCGAATCACCGTCCCGACTTTTCATGGGAAGAAAAAAACGCTCGCTCGAGCGCACACATTATGCGGTACATTATGTAGATTCCTCGTGCTGCTCACGCGGCACCTTTCGAGTCTTTCCATGCGAAGTTGTTGCTGAATAATATATAATCAATAATAATAATAATACAATCTTCATTTATAATTTTCACGGTACATATGCTTTGACTACTTAACATAATGGATTGGTAGTAAAATGTTTTGATAAAATCTTCATTACCGCGAGAGAGAGAGAGAGAGAGGGAGGGAGAATAACTTGTGTTATCCACTACAAATATCCCTTTATTATGTAATTGATATAAAAAAATGTAATGCATTATTCTAATTGTAATACCGATATGCCGATGCAACGTCATACGGTGCCTCGGTCCGATCGATTCGTAATTACGAGACTCCGCAATAGCGCATCACGACACATTATCCTTTCCGTGAGAAGAAAACTCCCTCGTATGGAAGGCGACGTACGTTCGCGCTCGTGTGCGCGTATGCAGCGCGCGACTGCACACACGTTGCATCGCCGTGGCCTTCGGGCGTCATTCACTCGCAGCGGCCGTGCCGCCGCGCCGGTCGCCATCCACTTTCATTATGTGCGCGCTCGCGCGCTCGTGCTTGCGCGCGCGCACGCCTTTAATTACATTTTTGCATCGCAACTGCTGAGAGAAAGAAAGAACGGGCCGAGAGTAGGGAGCACCACCGGCCGGAGGTAGAGGAAGAAGAAGAGAGGGATACACACACGGGTGATCCACCTGAGAAATCGCGCGAACATGACGGAGAGTCCGGTTGTGGCAGGAAGAGCCCGGCGATTGCGCGCGCTCTAATTTTATTACTTGGAAATCGGTGAGATCGCGATCGATCGTTCGTATTTCTCGTTTTTCTCGCCCAGCGCGCAGCTACACAGATCGCTTGGTCGGTCAATGAACCGTACGCCGCGTCTATTTTACTTAATTTCTCATCACTCGAGAGAGAGATGCTCGCTGCTCGTGTCGTCGAAAACTGTCATTACAAAAGAGATACCGATATTTAAACGTGGTAATCATCTTTGCTACCAGATAATCGGATCGCACGAGTCTATATTGAACGATGAAAGTAAGTGCGGGGGGAGGGATATACTAGGTATGTGTTTAATTAACGCTGATTGAGAGATTGAGAGAAGTAATCAGCGTACCGTAGAGTTAAGATTTAATAAGACAACGCGAGAGAGAGAGAGAGACTGCCTGATCAAGGCCCGGCAATATTTGCGTTGCGAATCTCGTATTTAAATTGAAAAGAATTAAAAGACATGGCATTCCTCAAATTTCGAAAGTACCTGGCCCACTTTCGCATGTGATATAAATTACACACGCTCGCGCGATCACGGAAATATTTACATACAACACCTCCGTGTAAACGCGCTGTAAATGATTAATCGCCTGCGGTAGCCGGTTGCACCAGCTGTGCCAGACGAGAAATTATTCTGAGCGATTCTTCGACAGTTCGTTAGTCCGAGCGATTACTTCGCGGAATTGGTCGCTTTTACCGGGCGACTTCCTTTCTCTTTAGTGCTTCGAAGGCGAACGCACGCTGTTAATCGCATCGTGACGTAGAATCGCGCGCGACCCGTGAAGTTACCACGCGAGAAGCCGATCCTCACGCCGGAGAAATTCCAAACGCGCCGCTTATCGATTACCAGTCGCTTTTTTCTAGGATGATACGAAACATAGACTCCTTCGTATAAGTAAGTGTAACAGGCGAAAATGATTAATCGACCGAGATGGCGAGTCTGGTCGACGAGATAAATGTGAGACTCCTTCCTGCTCCGGCTGATTATTCAAACAAGTGCATTCTTGTGTCAATTTTTTACATCGCTGTGATTATGTAAAAATTTTAATTGTATTTATTGAGGAATTTTTTATTTATAAACTTTCAACAAAGTGTATCGGTGAAATTAAAATTTATGAGTAAAATATCTATGCCACGCTGAGGATGTAATGCGGATGCATTCGGATTGAATAATATAGATATTAGAAAAGTGAGAGGGGCTGTTGACTTCCTGTTTGATCTATTGTTATTAGTGTGCGCATCCCTTTTTGGGACAGAATAATGCGTCATTAATGATTACGTACGTGTGCTTCTTTGTGTTAAGTGCTTATTAACTCTAACTAGGCGGCACTACAGAAACGGGTGTATTAATTCATGTAATTTGCGATTCTAGCGTGCCAGGATTGCTTGTATCCGAGGTACAGCGTTAGAAAGTGTTACTACTACCAAAGGATTCTTCGTCTGCATTTTATTTGTTTTAATATTCATTTTTCGTTCATCTAGTTAAAATTGACATGTAATAATAACATAACTTGAAGCAAAAAGAAGCTAGTGTGATTAAGTCATTAAGTAACAATAAAACAACAATTAATAAGCATCAAACAATCAAATACTTTAAACAAATATATATAACTTATTGTCGCTAATGGTAAATAACAAATTTATGTGATTAATCAGTCGACTCAATTGGCAAATTTATTCCTTAAAGGATTACAATTTAAATAATTTAAGCAAACGCACAACTTTTTAAAAAATACGTCTTATAACTTCAACAAAGCATTGCTGTGTTGGAGTTGACCCTTCAGAAAATCCATACAACCGCCACGTGCTAGTTCACACCTGATATTTACGACAGAAAAAAAATCGAGCGGTCGGGTCGCAATCGCGTGTCATATTCAAGTGCCAGTTGTCTCGAAGGTGAGATAAATAATTAATAATGCCGAGATCCGCGCATGTTGTATTTTCTATCGATCATGGATCCGATGATTTTGTCCGACGCGATTCACCGCCGTCCAGAATATATACGTAAATCTCTATCGCGATCGCTGATGGACGATCGCCGCCGTTCCATTGATCGCTGTTTACATTCGACCGTAAACAAGCCATTATGTAATCACCTGTGAGTACACTCTCATACATAATTTACAAGCGCAGCTTCGCGTCCTTCTCCCACCAGCCTGGTATGATGCTCATATCCGCTCGTCCCTCTGCGCGATGCCACGGCGATTGCATTCTTCAATGTACGTCCTCGAACTGCCTGTACTACCCTTAAGCTTGTGTCACACCGTTGCCAAGATCTCGAATAAAGTAATTCATTTTCATACCTTATATTTTACAAAGTTTATTAACATAAGCTTTTTCTGATTTTCTTATCCGCGCGCAAAGTAATTATATATTTAATTATATTTCTGAACTTGTAAATGACTTTTCTTTCCTTTTTCAATCAAAGTGAAAAACACGTTTTAATCACAATAATAGTGATTTTTAAATACTCGATTTATGTATCTACTCGACATGTATCTACTCGACACAATGCGATATAAACATTTTTCGAATTATATTTTTTGCATTTACAAATCTCGGGATGATGGAGTTTTAAGTTGAGAGGTTATTCTGCATTGTTCTTTCTCTCGTCGATACGATTCAATTTTTTATTGGTATCAATGTGCCGTCGCTGCGAAAAGCGTGATGTATATATAAGTTGCAGCTCGTCGAAGTGCGTGGCGGTGCCGTTTGACCGACGATCTGTTTCAGTGAAAAATAGCTAGTGGAGCCTCATTCGCGCGGCCCTGAAGTACTGCCCACCTGACGTCACACACCTGTTCTCTCTTTCTCTCTTTCTCCCCGCAGCTCGTCCTGAGAACCCACCCGGCCCCGACCCATTATAAGGCCCCGTAGGTTTTCTCTCGTCGCGGCGATTTCATGCCGCGAGATTCGCGCCTCGTATAAGGCGAACCGGCAACTTCTCCTTCCTTCTTCGACTCGTGCCTCAACCGATTCGCCGGCTCTCGACTAATTCACGATTATCAGGTTGCCAGAATCTCCAAAAGTAATTTCGATCCACGTGAATAGATAGAATTTGAAAAATTGTAAATACTCGTAGTACACTCTTTTCTCGCCAACATTCTTACATCATTATTTCTACTATATTAAACTACATACTTCAAGGTCAGAATCTTCTGAGATTCTTTTCGCAACCGCGAGAATATACAACACATATATGCATATATCGTTATCTGACATTAATAATATCCATTTATCGCGTTTCGCGATGCCGCACGAAGTACTGCTGAGTAATCGCGGTTCCTCGTACGACGTCTGGATGACGATGATGAACATGACGACAACGGCAACGGCGACGATCACGACGACAACAACGACGACACTTGGAACAGACGACAGGCACGAAGGCAACAATAATGCGAAGCTAGAGAGGTGCCGCGCGCGAACGTTGCGTAAGAGCGCAGTTGCGGATGCGACGCGTCAGAGACTCCCTCGAGCGTGTCGGTCCATCTTAGCTCTACAGGTAGAAGGTTTTTCACGTAATCACAGTGCCACCTACGTCTTCCACGGATTTTCCTCCTCGCAGCCTCCGCGGCCCTCGGCCGCTCTCGGAGGATACGCGGAGTCACGCCTGTCTTCCTTCGGCCTTCGTTCCTCCGTTACCCGCCTCTTGTCGCTGCAAATTCTTTGTTGGGAAACTCGAGGAATTATTTCAGCCATCGCTACATTGTTTCTCTCTTTCTCTCTTATACAAAACATGCTTATAACACTCTGTCATGATGCGCTCTCTAGTCCGAATATGATTCATCTCAGAAACTTTACTATCGCTTCTCGGAACTTACCATGTGATTCGCGATATAATGGTTTTGTTAAATGTTAACAAAACTATTAAAACTGTTATTAGATAATAGTAGCATAAAAATAGCAGCCTTATGGAGTGCTATTCAACTTGACTGTGTGAGAAAAATACTGATAAATAATGCAAATTTTTTGATATAATTTTATAATTTGTATCATTACTTAAAAAAAAAAGAATGAGGGTATTATCTATTCATCAGACATGCGAATACGTCGAATACGGCGAATATGTCCTATCAGTAATAGTCCACTTGATCAGCTACCCGCAGCTTTGAAGATATCGGCATATCAAACCGGATGACCTATTTCTTCCTTTATATTAGTTCATAGTGATCGCATAATTAATTTTAAAAAATAAAGCAATCTGTTGAGCTGCATACAATCTTGAACTGCAAAGTTTCAACGGCTACACCTGCCGAGGTTGAACGATCCTTTAAGTCAGTGTAGTTGCGTTTTATTCGATACGTTGGTAGCCGGTTCGGCCGAGATAGACGGCGTTATCAGGCCTAATAACGTGCGAGCGGGCGCGTTATTATTAACGACATTGCGTGTCATGGTGCTGGAGAACATGAACAGAGCACGTGGAAAGAGTACCAGTAGCTACAGGTGGTTCTGAAAGAGTGTGTGTTACATCTCCGTCTCAACCGATCACTCTTGTGTTCCTTTTTTCTTTCATGTGAAGGCTTCATTTTCTCTCCATACTTACACATTTATGATAGTATATACGTATAGCAACGCTACGTGTAATAACGTTTAGATTCCTATTTTAAATGGACTGATTTAAAATGAACAAATTTGTAAGATATTTTGTTCGTCACGTGACGGAATGTAAAAGGCAAATTGTATATAATTAAGTTTCGAGTGACGAATGTAGGAAAAAGGAAATATATTTGTATTGATGAATATCTGCGCCGAAATAATTAGCTAACCGTGTCGTTTATCGTGCGACTTCTATCAAAGGAAAGGATATTTTAAATCTTTGCTACACATCGAAACACGATCAAGATGGTAGATCACTTTTTTGTACGCACGCACGTACGTTCTAGAATAATTGTAAGTGAGACTTGTTAGATGCGGGATTCTGGTTCTTGCGAGAATAATTCCCAAGCAGGGTCTGAAAAACGCGGAATAACGCGGTAGCATTGTATGCGGTATAAATTCCTGAATGACAGGAATCCTGGTGCGATCATCGGATTCATCGAATGACGGAGAGCTAGGAGAACTAGTACGTGTTCTTTCAGGAATCGCGTAGGATGCTAGTCATACGTGATATGCCTCGTAACGTCAATGACTGATTAACGCATTATCATTCTGATACGACTAATTTTAAAGTCTTCATCGAGTGAATATTGAATATACTCTTTTTTTCTAGAGTAATTAGATTTTATATCTACGGAATGTATTAATTTAATAGATTGATGTCAAATTGACTCAGAGATCTCAAATTAAGATTTCATTAAGTTAAGAACAGGATAATTTTAAAAATATTCTTTTATATTGGATAACATTTTCCAGAATATATTTTGTCAAATATACTAAATACGTCAGTCTCATGATACTTTTAGAAAAAAATGAAAGTAGTAATTGCTAGAATTTTGTAGTTTTAAGAAATCGCGCGAGAGATATTTCATGAGTCTATTTGGCCCGCGGTAAAATACTGGTGGTGTCTATAACAGCCGACAAAAATTGCCTCCAGATTCTGTCGTCCGAATCAGCAGTAAGTCTACAGTGTAGACTGTTAAACGCGGCAAACACGTTAATGAACCAGTTGTCAGATTTCTGCGAAATAATGGATCCGCAAGGAGTCATGCGTCTCCGGTAATACGTGCGTGTGCGTTACATGCCGTATATCATACATGCACGCATACTCGCTCGGACTCCGAGAAGAAGAAATTACGTAAGCTCGATTCCACTACGACACACGTGGCGCGTAGTCCGTTCTGTCCTCCGTGATTTCCTCGTCTTTCTATGGCCGACTTTCGTCCCTCGATCCGAATTGATGATACGCGAGCGGAGGCGTGCGGTCGTGTGCGTGCAAATACGCGCGATTGCATAAGGTTGCGAACGAACGGCGTATCCGGCCCTTTCGACTCATCGGATAGGAAGGACCGGAAGTCCTTTGACCAATTGGTAATTCGGAATGTACGTTCGAAAAGAGCGACTGATTGGCGGCACCGGTTGTGATTCAATCGTGAAATTTGATTACGGGTGCAATCGCACAAATTCTTTTTTTTAATTATCTACATTTAATTATCTACATTTAATATCATTAAATGGGATTATTGCAAGTTTTATCAATAATTTCGTTAACATTAATATTTTATTTCTCATCGTCAAGACTCGCCGGCATATATTTTTTTAGATAAATTTAGATTATCGAAGAGTAATATCAGAAATGCTTTAGCACACCTATCGAGAAGATCGAACTGCGTGCTACGCATAACCATTCAGCTTCCAGGGCGAACGTACGCGAGCAACGGTGCATTTGCACGTCACTTCCTGAGCTGCTGAGCTCGACCCGCATCAGCAGAAAGCGGATTATCATTTATCTCATTTCAGGTTCGTACGGAGATGGATAAGGCGTGTTTAATTCGCAAAACCTTTCCAATCGCTTTAAAGCGCCCAAGCGGTTTTTCTTGCTACTTGCAATTTTTAATCGTCGTATGTTGTATTTCATTGCTCGTGAAATAAATCTCAACTGATCTTTCAGCATCTTATATTAACTAGATAAATAAATAGTAGTATCATCTATTGCTATATCATTTAGACCTTGTCTACAATCTTAGATAACATCTCGATATTGAATATAAATTTTCAATAACACCTGTGACTAAACGGTTTACCACGTTACATTCAGCGTTCGTTTGCGATTAATATATCCGCCAAGCGTTTAGGTGATTTTCCATTTACGCCAGATTAAATAATTTTATGTTAAGAGGAACAATAAAAACACTTGATTTATTGACCGTTAGTGTTTAATTTATAGTTTGAGTTGTACAAAAATATGATATTTGTTGACCGTTACTCTATGATACTGATGATAAAACATAAACAAAAAAGCTCAGGTAATCGCAGTAGCGATTAAAATGTATTAGCGTTACGAAATTCTCTTATGTGGAAATATTAAAAAATTTTTTGATGATTATTTGGATATATGTGAAACTTGAATTCTGTCCGCGATGCGAAATTCAAGCGATTCAACTCAAGCTCTTGATGAAGCAAGAAAGTGAGAGTAATGCACATTACGAATGAGCCACGCGACAGTAATGTCACTAATGAATAACGCGTGGCATCAGTCGCGCGCGGAAAAATGCGAATGATGAACGAACGCGACATCGTCTATTGTAGATACATCCGTCGCAGTAAAGTGCGCATGCGTTGTTTATTACGTAAGCGCCGCAGTCGAGTCCTACCTATTAATCTCAGTTGTAATTAATGAGCAACGTTCCTCTGGTAGTTTTTTTTTCATCTTATTCTTCTTCCCCCTCGTGCTCGAATCGGCTCGATATGTAGAACGCTTACCAAGCAGAATGTTCTAAGATTATTATGTATAACATAGTTAAATATTTATGCCTAGACATGCAAATGCAAAGTATTATGCAAATCAGTGCGAGTTGTCATAAAAGTAGCCTACAATTGACAGGTAGTTGTTTAGCTTAGAAAAACGTTGATTTTGAAACATCATCGTTTTTGTCGTGTATTTTTATGCACACTTTATAAGCACGTGGAAGTGATGCTGATGAAGAAGCAATAACATGTTAGTAATGGCGTATAATCTGTATATAGAATACTGTGTAGAAAACTACAATCTTTTTTTGCGCGCAAATGAGTTTGATGTGTTAATATTGGATTTTACAAAGTAAACATTTTTACAAAAATTACTGTCTGACATATCTAACACTTATATTCTGCTTAAACTTAAACTCTAATCTTGGCACGTGTGTATCATGCAAATCGAGCAACTTGATGATTTTATCAATTGCAGTAATTTTATGATAATTGATAATACCGCAGTTAATATACCGTTTAAGAATATAATGATAAAAAGGATAATAACATGAAAAATGAATGACGCTTTTTGAATGAATTAAAATCGGTAACATTTTTAAGTATATCGAGGATAGCGCTTTAACGATATCAACTCACGCAATACTTTCGATCGCAACGTGATGCATCGTGATGTTCGTCAAATAGATTTTTCTTGAATGCCTTTTATGGAGCGGCGTCCATTTGACTAGACGATCAGTTGATCGCGATAAAGCAAATTTTTCGTATCTTTCCGCGGCGGTCTAGCATAAATCGCGCTCGGACGGTTAATTAAACCGTTGGCTATCGCGACGATTAATCTATCGACATTTCTTCCTGGCCACTGGCTTCTCCCGATCTTTCTTTTCTATCGCGTGTCCGTCTCTTTTTTCCTAGATACGTAAGGTTCAATAATAAGGATGTATATGCTGCATTAATTGAGAGCATTATTCAAATACTGATCTGCGATAAATGACTGGGCGATAATTGTACGATAAACATTATCATGATAACAATAGTACGATGATTCCGTTTAAAAAAAAGAAAGAAGGAGAACAAGGCGACGCATATCGACCAGATGAGAGCTTAAAGTGTACATCCACACGCGCAAGACACGTGTATAGAGGCGCAGAAGCGACTAAGAGGTAAGATCTTCCGTTCGGCTTTTACCGACCCGCGTGTCTTAGACCCGCTCTTGCACATGTACGTCGGCATGTCGAGCGTGAATATTTATGACCGACCTCTCGCTGCCGCGATCGCGGTCTATCCGCGCCCGGCGTGCCCAAGAAATCCACCGCATTCTGGAAAAGAGATACGTACGGATCGTTCTGATTTATAGTCGCGCGAATCCGCTCGGCCAGTGTCGCTCAATCGACCGGATACGCGCGATTTCCGTCGACCGCCACGCTCATGATCGATAACCAAGATTGAACGCAGTGAAATATACATATATGTAAGAATGTGATGGAAAGAACGCGGAATAAATACGCGTATCTAATGCTCATGGAATTTTTTTCTTAACGGCATTGGAACTAGTAGTATGGGAATAAATACATAGTTCTTTACATTACCACTCATCCACGTCTAAGAAATGCTTGTTATTTTAAATACGCACTTGTTCTAAAGGATAAAAATAGATAAAATTCCTTACGATGAAAACTTTGCATAATGATAATCGTTTTTCATTCGAGCGCAGATTAGTTTCGTGGGATGCATCGTGGCGTGAATCACACATTTCGCTTCCGTAATCGTCCATTGACTACTCTCCACGTGCAATTGTGGTCCCCGCAGTAATTTAATGCACGCTCGTATGATCATGTCAATTTGCTACGAATCCATCCCTTTGAAGCGTCGGATTTCTCCTTAAATATTTAATTAATTTACTCAACTTGAAAAGAGAAGATAAAAATTTATTTATTAATTTCTATACTATTTTACGATATCAGCAAAAATGATGATTGTGTTGAGGTACTAAAACAGGTTCTAGGTTCGATTGATGTAATCTGAATATTGAAATTATTTATAAGATTTATTTTAAAGTAAAGATAAATATATAATTAATACATATAGCGTTTTATCTATAATCAGATGTATATAAATAGAGAAATTATTCAATCAGAATAGAATAAGAATAGAAATTGTTAAGAATAGAAAGATTACTTAATGTCAAGACATTTTGCATAAAGATTATATGAAATTCTATACAATTATTGTGACAATAATGCAAATTATATATTTATACACCTATGTATACATGTAATTGAGTTATCAAAAGAAATACGAGTATAGCTACATGAGTATATCTTCGATGAAAACTGCACTGTACTGGCATGAACAAAGGCAAATAGCGAAAATATGTGCTAGTCGGCGTGTGAAGGAAACAAACTGCTGGCCTAATGTATGTTGGAATACCAACACGACGACGTGATTTATATAAGTGAATCGATTGGATCAGTGCCGCTCAATCGGCCTGTACGGTATCAGCATGCTCTAATCGGTGTTATACAGAACCACATCAGAATCAAGTAATCCGCGATACAATTTACACGTTTCTCTTGCAATTTCTGTCCTCTCTATTTTCTTCTCGTTCTTTCGCTCGCGCTTCAACTCACACACTATTACTCCACAACTTTTATATAATTTGCGCCGTCGGCTTTTCCATCGGACCGCGTGTTGCTAAACTGGTATAATCGCGGATTATAATTACATTTCCAACAAACTCGTTAGTTGGCGATAATAATAATGTATTAACAGGTTGAATTGCAGGGAAAATAAATTGTTTATATCTCGGATGAAAGAGGTAGTGTAGAATGATGTGATAATTCGTTAAAGTGTATTAGAATGTGCACATTGTATAATTAAAAATCAGGGCAGAAGAGAGGGAGAATCTTGCAGGGTCGAAAAAGTGGTGCGCAGCTAAATGCCGTTAAATCACACAACGTTAGAACAGGAATTTCAAGTTCCAAGTGCCGTGAATGCTGCCGATACTTCGCATAGCGTAGAACGTAGCGGGAAATTATGCGAAAGATGAAGGCTCTGACAAGTTTCGTTATCGGCCGCATTTTTCCGCTCCTACTGATCATCAAGTCTCACCAGGTCCGGAATGACTTCGGCTCGGATACGCTCTATTTTGGTCACATGTAGCAGAACACTCGCATTATCTTACTGCTAGGTGTATCTTTTGTTAAGTCTGTTGAATACTTTAGTATAGCCGTAGTGACGGAAGAGTATCGATTTAGCGTCAGGGTAACGTCAGGCCGTACGTACAGGCTGTACCGTTTCCATCTAAAACAGCGAATTCGAATAAAATATTCTTCAATTTCATAATAATCGCTGCGCACGATGAATGGCAAAACGATTCTTAACAGTATGTTTTACGATGAAAAGTATTCCATTATCGATATTGTTTGAAACACATCTATGTCCCATTGCACTAAAAATTATACAAACACTCGAAACGAGCGCGGTAGTAATAACCCTCGGACACGCGAAATTTTTCTTTACGAACGACGACGAGAATCGGCGATCTGATAACATTGTAGGAAATTATGCGGAAACGAGCGATGCGTCGTGCTCCTCTTTCGATGGTGAAAGCCATTCTGGTCCTCGCGAGGCGAAAACACTTCGCGGCACGCCTACGTACTTGGGGCATACGCGAGTTCCTTTTCTACTTCGTTGCAATGCTTCCTTGTTCCGTTGCGAGCGGATATGAACTTTTACCACGGCGCACGGAGTAAAAGCAGCGTCTCGTTTGCCAGTATATGTCATGCCGATTAAATTCTATAAATCCCTCACAGCAAAGGAAGGATTACCTACTTACCCTATGGTCCTCTCATTAGAAAGCAGGATGCAAGTCTCACGAGTGATCATCGAGTGTCGACGACAGCTGTTTCTTTCAATCAGATTTTATTGGAGAAATAGTGGAAGTTTTGGATTTGATGAAGTAAAATAAAAAGGAAAATTGAAAAGGACTGCGTTGTTTGCGTTCACGCAAGTTTATTATGAAAGTAACGGTAAAATAAGGTACAACAAGATAAAAAGACTCTTATAACTTCTCTCTTCTAACTTCTTTATTATCGGCAACAAAATAATTCGGTTTTTGATGAGCTGTTAAATGTTTAAAATAGAGATGCATTTTGTGCGCGCTCTAAAAATACTGCGGCTTGACGAAAGCACAAAGCAATGGAACAAGATGCCACGAGCATTCGACGTATCGTAGACATGGGTTTAACGAGCTATTAACAGACACTTGCTTAATTACGAGCTGCCAATAATGCTGGAAATAACGTGAGGGTTAACGACTCAATAGTACACCGAGACTTTGTGGTCTTAGCGTTCAATTCGCTACGAAATAGGCAACGCCAATACCAGTTTGAGTTTCTTAAATTAACTTTTTCCTTGGGAACGACCCTTAATGGGTAATTAAGTATCCCTTTCCAGGATGCGTTAATTCAAATCCACATGTATGATTCTTACAGAATCGATAAAACAATAAGATACAGATTCTTTTTTAGATAGCAAATGTTAAATGTTAATGTTAAAATATATAATGAAAAAATACATATAAATTTTATAGGAGTAATGTAGATAATCTCTCATTTTGATTCACACTTGATAATCAAAATAGCATCAAAAAAATCTTTATACATGATACGTGAAGTTTAAATTCTTCTAGGAGGGGAGAGCAGGAGGTTAATTTCCTCTTACAAGACAGGTGTAAACCTTGCCTGTTTTGGGTAAACGGCGTCGATATTTCTATTTTTATCACCTAATAACAGCGGTTTTTGCCACATTTACGTCCTAATAGAAAATTAGTATCGTCTTACTGCGGCAGTTTTGGGTACTGGCGAGACCACAGGACTGCGCCTAAGCACGAAAAGCGAATAGCAGTATATAATGTCTATAGGTATATAGGATGTGTCGAGGTACGCCCACAATGGTCCTGCCAGTGTTTCTCAATTCGTATCTTTCTCAATACGAACTTTACACTGATTTTATGTTGCAATCAGTGATTGCTAACACATTAAATAAATCATTATTTATTAAATTAATTGTGTAATTTTTTATTCAAAAACTGTATTCATCGTCTTTCATATTATATTATATTTTTAATCATATTACCGCTTTATATTTTTGTAAGTCTTAAAGCAGCATTCCGCACATATTCTACCAATAGTATTCAAAAAATAGTTTGAACTAATCAATCTTACACTGTGACTCCAACAACTCAGTCAATACAAGTAATATTTCTGAAAATATGTGTATCTCACATTTTATCCTATTTTGCACTCATTATGTATGCGATAAATAAATAAATTATAAGTATTACAATTATACTGGAAATGTTGTTTAATCAACATTAAAGTAACGACTATTTTTTATTCAATATCACAATGTCACATTCAATAGCGTTTCTCTCGTTGCGATTAATAAAATCTTCTGTTCGAAAAATAACAAAAACTAGTTTGATATTTTTGCTTCATAAATTTATTCATACGATTTTCAATTTATCTATCGTTTATTCAGAATGTTTCTAAACATCGACTTGCATAAATATAAATCTTTCTAAAGGTATAACTTGAAAATTCGTAGATAAATTATATATTACGTAAATGCGCGTATAATATGTCGTATCAAAATCTCATTTAAGAAGGCAATATATTGGCGGCGAAGCAATTAATACAGCAATTAACACAGAAAGTTTGTGATTCCTCATCAGGCAAGCCAAAAGCGTTAAGTACCACTGTGCTGCGAATTTACTGGGGGGAGTCTTGATGCACAGCCTGATTTTTGGCAAGGAGGGACCTCCTCCTTCGTCATCGGTACAAGTTTTAATGCGTTTTACGGCCCCGACTAAAAACCCATTAAGGGCCCGTCGGCGGGTGGGAGGACAAATGCCCCCTTCCTCAAGGACGCGCTGAAAATTATTTCCTCTCTCTCTTTCCCTGCGAAGAGAATGAAACTTCGCACTTGGAGCCCCGGCTCGTAGTGATCCAGCTGACGTTCTAAAGTTTCATCTTCCTCGTATTCTTCGTTTTCCAGGAGAAATAAAAGAAGGAATTTAAATTGCGACAGGCGGCTTTTAAAGGACTAACGAGAAAAATGTTACTTGTGCGGGATTTCTAATGAAGTTGCCGCGAAGCGATTACAGTTTCATATACGAGATGTATCAAAAGCCATTGCGCTTATGAATTCAGTTATGGATTTCCAATTTATTATCCTAATATTATATTTTTAACGTGTCATTATTTGGAATATGGTATCTGTTCTTTTTCTTATTAAGTTATTATTAAGTTTTTTCTTATTATATATTCACTCACTTTCAACAATCGGTCGCGCTAAAATTCCACATAAATTAAGAACGAATGGGACAACGAACGCCGGTGTCGTGGCGGATATATATAGTTATCGGTTTTCAATCAGCGGTACCGGCTGATGCCCGCACTTTTCGTTCTTAAACATTCCCGTGAAAAAGCCAGTTGCGTGTCTGGTCATGCAAATCGCACGCACGAAAATGTCAGTCCGTCCTGCGGGCAAAAATTCCTTAAACAGCACAAGATGCGTTACATTTGCGTCAATTATAATTAAGTTACCGCAATTTGAATCCCATAAAAAGGTGATAAGATGCGCTTCCATTATTAAAAAAACTGATAACGGAAATAATGTTACGTGTAATGTAAATATATTTTGTTAATACTTAATATAACACGTTACACCAAGCATACATTATGCATAAATTAATTTTATCTAAATGCGTGAAAAGTGTATACACGATAAATACAAGTTTTGTATGCACACTGTGGCTCATATAACATTTATCAATACTGATAATCGTGAAGTTAAGTTATATCAGATTTAATTCATAAATTCGAAGCATATGTCATAAAGAAAACGTCGTCTAGGACATTATTACGCACTTTATGTATGTTATAACTTATAATAATTACATCGTAGTTTAGATTGATATAATCTGTCTAATAAGGTATTTGAACTTTGCAAAAACACGATTTTACGATCGACGCGGATGAATTTATGAAAAATGACCTGCTTCGTTGCAACATGTCTCATACTTCTGATATTATAGATTCGGAATCTAATATCGTTATCATTCAATCTAATATCACGAATCTTAATTAGCTCGTTTTCAGAAAAATAAAGAGAAATTCTCTACTGCGTAAAGTCTTGATAAAGTCTTGTAATTTGATGGAAGTTTTTATTCTAAAATACAATTGAATAATCATCAAAATTGATGCAAAAGTAATGGGAATTTTTGTTAAGCACATTTCTTTGAATGTCATTGTTACTTTAGTACCAACTAAATAAATGAAAACAAAACGGGAAATAATCACAATAATTTTAACTGTCCCCTACAACATTTATTGCAATTTAAAAAATATTAAATATATTTTTGCAATGATAATTTTAAAAACAGTAACAAAAATTCCCATCGATCCAATATTACCCGGATATTAATTACAATCTCTATTCGAATATATTGCTTTTACTTAAAAATATTTTATTAAACAAAATATTTGTATTACTAATTACTCGTAAAATAGGAACTAGTTTCCGCTGACTCGCATTGCATTTTAATTAATGAATTTTATGTATATATTTTATCACGATGATACCCTGTGCGGTTCAATCACTTTCACCTTTATGTCTATCGTCTTCGTCCACGTAACCAGTCTGAAATTATCTTTTTAATTTCTCCGGCATGCTGGAAAGCGTCATCCAGTAAGAAACGCCTTTTTAATCTCTAACCCCTCTGATTGAGAAGAGAGGAAAGGAGATGTGATGAGCATGGGACATCGTATACGATAACGTGTTCGGCGTTAAACATTGCCTTTCCTACGTTTATTAAATGTGTTGTCGCAAAACCTAAATACGAGGCGATTGTTCGATTTAGCGACCAGCATTTAGCATTAATATATAGCAAGCACGGAATATAAAAATGCCGATAAAGACCTTCGGTAATCGACATTATAAAGACTAGCGGCGCATCTAAGAAAACCGTTAAAGAACGCAAAAAAAAAAGAAACTGAACAAGAAGAACTCACGTTGTCATTTACATGAAATCGAACTACTTACCATCGATTCTATTATCGTTAAGAATTACGTACGCCTCTTGAATTATACATGCAGGCCTCGCTCCACCCCCACCCTCCGTACCGCAGCCGGACGGACGTGCGCGAGAGCGAGAGAGCAGGACGAGGCGAGAGGCAAAAAAGGGGAGGAAGGCAGGGCACAGGTAAGAGAAGGAGCACCGAGCATGGTATTGATGCATAAAACGTGCATATTTACGAAGCCTGTTTTCACGGATGTGAACACCCGGTATGCGCGCGGCACACGGAAAGAGAGCAGGGTAGCTGCAGCGGGGAAGGAGAGAGGGAGGACCGCATCGCGCCGTGCAACGCCATTTATTTATTTTACCCCGGCGGATGGATAAGAGAACTCGTTTACTGCGCGCGCGGATGTACGCTCGCACGTCCGCGCGCGGTGTATACTTAACGGGGGCGCGTACGTGCGATGCGGAAAGCGCGGATCCTCCTCGCCGTAATGGACGACGACGGCACGGTGGCGTCCGACACCGCCACCGGCTAAACGCGAAGGTCCGGCCCGTCGCTACCGTTCGTGTCGATTTTTCCAGGGCCCGAAACGTGCCCCGTGGAACGCACGAGATTACCAGGCTCCGGATCCGCGAAATTATGGGATAGCGAGCTCACCGAGGCTAATCCGCCCGAGTTCGAGAGAGAGAAAGAGAGATTACAACGGATTTGTACGCAGGAAAGCAGCGCGGTATTACTGGGAAATGAATACTTTGTCGATGATAGCGTAGTTGCCCATTGGAATTAACGTCGGATTGCCTAAGTACCGAGAAGGCTCACGCCTCAGTTAATTGCGTGTGTGAGGCCTTAGTCCCTCGATTAACTCTAGTCGCGGTTAACTAAACCTTCTCTTATTCTCTATATTGTGTGGCACTATTATTTAGGACAAACGGGAGAAACTTTAAAGCAAACACTAAAAGTAGATATTGATGAAATTGGTTCTCCCAGACTTTTTACTAGAAAGCTGGTTAAGGAACAGCTGAAAAATATTTTATAAGAATCCAATCTAGAACATCAAATTAATCAAAGCTAATAATTGCTATTATTATTATTACGCTGGGAAATAACGCGTTATCTTATCGTTACGTGTAATCCCAAGTTATGAACGATGTAACAACTCGCAACGTTCGCGACGTGCTGCGATTGGCATGAATGCATCACGTTTCTAAGATAAAAACTCGGAGATACTTTGCTCTTCTATCTAATAAATCAATCCTGTTATATCAGTTTCCCTGTTGCAATTGTGCATTAATATATACGCGCGATGAATCTTTTTCCAATACGATAAGCTATATTTATGTATGATAACGTGTTCACAATAAGCACATTACTCACATATATTATAATAATGTTCATAAACACGTACTACGTTTTTAGAAAAAAATTTAGATAGGTTGCAAAGAGAGAGGAAGTCACGTTCAAGAAAACCTACGTCAAAGATATACTACTATTTCATTATTGTATTCTTTATACATTGCAAAGTGACAGATTAATTAGACTAATTGTATGATAAATTTGTTGATGTTGACTGTTGTCATAGTCATGTTTGCGACGAACTGTGTTTCCTCACTTATCATGCTTCGTTTATTATGATAAAAATTGGTCGACAAAAGTGATTTCCTGTCGGAGCACGCGATCCAAGAGAAGGAGTTATAAAACCCCGCCCGATCAACAAAATAATGATATTTTACTAAATATTATGCGCACGCAGAAACGCTGAGCTATGACCGCATGATCCTCGTGGCCGACTTTGATCCGTCTTCGTCTCGCGTGCGATAACTATTCATAAGCGACGTTACACCGAAAACGACGTTACACCGGTCCCGCGGTAACCGTGTTTCTGTCATACAGTGTCGACAAGCCACTTAAAACGCGCACCCTCCTTCTCTCGCCCTCCCTCTCCGCCCTGCGGAGGAACGCCCGGGCGAGAGTAAACTAGATATTAATGCGGACGCGTCGGACGTCGGGAGGGGGAGTGGACCATTATGAATTACTCGCGCATGTATATGTATGAGTAGCGGCCCTATGCATATTCATAAAATAATCCTCTTGACCCCGCGAGATCGGAGGCAGATTGTCGGGGTAACGCTGAAAGTGTTCCGAGGGCGGCGAGGCAAGGGAGACGAAGCGGTACGGGCGAATCAAGATGCGGTGCTGCATTGAAGGATGCGCGTTTCCTACGCCGTTGGACGTGCACGATTCTCAGCGATATGTTGTACCTGAAAATGCATCTGTGGTGGGCGGGCATAAATAAAAAGTGCCCGATAAAAGGAATCACGTCAATAAGGGACGAATATTTTTTATGGACTGAAGAAGTTAAAGCACAATATAAGTTCGCAATGGAATTATTCGTACATTATTCAACGTGAGATACTTAAAACTTATCTAAAAACCGATGTAAGTTCGGTATTTCCCGCAATAAGGAGTTTAAGGCCAAACTTTCCGGGGGGAGTGCGCGAAATGCAAAGCGGTTATAAAGCGAGCAATCTCGGGAAGTCGGGACGAGCCAGGACTTTTTCCCGTTTGTTCCGCGGTACAAATCGCTTTCCTTAACTCAATTACAATGCCCCCGCTTTTAATGACGCCTGTAATTACAGCGGCAATGTCAAAGTTAATTAAAGTTGTCGGATCGCTATCTCGCTTTCATGTCGAGGCCCACGTAGCGCAACGGCGTTTTCCAGTCATCGCCGTGGCGGAACTTCCATTCGGCTAAGTGTATTTAACCTTCTGACGTGAATCGGGGGTTCAAAATGACCTTGGTATAGCCTGGGTATCGCGCGCGCGCATAGTTTAAAAACAATAGCTTGTTAAGGTTGTTCTGGATCCCTGAACGTGTGAATGTGTGCGTCACTTCGGCTTCAAAAGTATTAAAATAAATTGTTGCGGGCTATATATTAACACTTAATTATTTGTACATTGTTCACTAAGTATGTTGGAAGGAAAGAAACACAATTTCTTTGATATTTTTTCCTTCATGGCTTGAGTTAAAAAAAGATCCGGCAACCGGGTATAAAAAAATATCAAAAATTCTATTAAAAATCCAGATATTTACTGGAAAAATTCTAGATTCTTTTTCGTAATGTTTTATCATTAAAAAAATTATTCAGGAGATTAGTCCATAAGAGTACGTGTTAAATTGAAAAAACTTTGAACATTAATAACTTTTTAACTGCGGTCAATCTCGCTCAAATTTGGCAAATAATTTTTCAATATTATTTTAAACCATCTCTAAAATTCTCATTAATTTCTTATTGTTTCGAAAATGTCTCCAGAACATTCTTAAGATAATGTGATTTCTATTTTATACTCTTCCAGATAATACAACAATTTAATTGTCCAAATTGTCATATCTTTCAAATGATACCATGTGTCACAGAAGGTGCGATTCTCTAGAGAGAAAAGAGTTAAGTCACGTATTTCTAATTGATCTTAGGAATGTGTGAACATAGACGTCAATGTAATAGATCGCTTCCTCTCCTTTCGCGACTTGTTCGAACTCGTTAGACTTTATCGTGTAGAATCTTTATGATCTTGCGGGATGGATGTTATATCGATAATTTGTTATCCCTCTTACACATGATGTTTTGAAATTTGATTTGATTCTGTAAAATGCGACGATACTAATTACATGATGAACAGAAACTCAGGATGTATGACGTACGTTGATCGCGTACAAAACAAAATACAATAATAATGATTTATACGTGCTGTGAATATTAATAACGTTAAGGACAGAAAGATCAGAAACCAATACGATCGAGAAGACGGATTCGTCTGGTAATTTTCCGTCCGTTCTCGGCATTAACGCAAATGTTCGCCGCGCAGAATTCCATTAAGACGATAATTACGCAACTCATAA
Organism: Crematogaster levior; assembly: GCA_901521435.1. NCBI lineage: Eukaryota > Metazoa > Arthropoda > Insecta > Hymenoptera > Formicidae > Crematogaster > Crematogaster levior. The sequence continues at coordinate 379,626 of CABEGB010000692.1, read as the reverse complement.
ATTTACCACGAGTCGGAACAAATCGCGGGTGTCATACTGGCAGCCCTTCACAGTTCATAAATTAAGAATTAACGAGCTGCCGATGTTTGCAGATCGTAATGATGGGATTCTCGAAACGACTTTGGCTGTCTTCACCGCCGTCATGAGCCGTCGTGTCACGTCTGTATAATTCTGTCTCCCTACGAAACTAAAAATTCCTCGCTGGTTAACGACGGTGCGTTAATGACTACGAAATTTCCACGTTAATGCATCCATCAGGTGAAAGAATATTCTTCTTCCGTATCGTCCGTGGTATGGCAGATCTGGCGCGATATACTGCGCCGACCGGTTGCTCGCGGATAATTATCAAAGTCGTAAGGGCAACCGGCTGCTAATGAGGCCGTCTCGTTATGATCTGTCGATTAAAATCGTGTCTGCTCGCCGCGTCCGCATGCTGTCCAGTTTGTCGCATTCATTGATATCGCGCCGTTGCTACGTCGCTGCAGCAAAGTGGGAAGAAACAAGTTCCTTCAAGTTCCGACCGTGAACCTAACTTTCTGGAAACAACATTTGCGTGCACTTGAAGGCTATCATGCCGATAAAGAAAGCAAAATGTTTTTGAGAAAAGCTTGTGATAATTTTTATCATTTAAATTTTTTAGAATCTACTTCAAATTCTGTGCACTTTTGAATGAAGTTATCGTGTTGCGAATGATTCACTTCGACTTCAGATAAAATAATTAGATAAAATAATTTAAAAAATGTATAAATTGGCAGACGACAAATAATTTCGCATGTGTAAAATGTGGTAAAAAATTGAATGGCACAATTTATAACAGCGATCGTTTAGATGTAATAAATACTCCGAGCGTTCATCAGGGACAAAATAGTGCGGATAGCGTTAGCAAAAAGCGCGAGAAAGGAAATGGAAGTGCTTCGGTAAACGTCGAAAGAAGGCAAGGTGAGAAGCAAAAGGAAAGGGCAGGGATCGCGCGAGCAAAGAACTCGCTCTACAATCGCCGCGAAGCCGCAAGGCTTAATACACGGCTTACCGTACTTTTACATGCTGCTGATACCTCCAGAAGTGTCGTAAGACTGATTTATCACGGCTCTTTTGCATTATGTTTCCTAAACGGCAGCGTCGATGACAAGCATATAATTTCCGTTTTATACTTTACTACTTGGACATTAAACGATACCGCGGTTACTTGCCGATGTGTCAATAGAAATGATTAAAGACCGGAATAGTCCGTTCACGACCGTTCACTGGATTGATCACCGTGCTGATAAACATAACGTTTTGTTTATTGGATATCGATCGTCGGGTCGAGGTAAAAGTAATTAATAACTTCCGTAACAACATCATAAAAACCATCGCAAAAATAACTTCGAATAACGAAACATTCCATGACCTAAATAATAAAAATTATAACTCATAACATAAAATCACAATTTTATGGTTTTGAAAAGCTATTTAACAATCAATGCGCACGAGTAAAGTTCTTCAACGGTCTCATCGCTTTTTTATCGCGTATAAAACCGTTACGCTGACCGTCACGACAGAATTGCATTGTGGTAGTCCTCCGCAAGCCGAAACAAGGGAGGGGGATTAACAGACATTCCGTCGTGCCGAAACGAGGCGAGGTGAGAAGCGAAAGAAAACATGCAGGAGATCGTGGAAAGAGGCCGGCGGCGTTTTACGACCGGCACGATGCGAGCCGCCGCATGTAGCTTTCCGTACCGCGCCGCGATTTTACGTTCCGTGGACGCGTAAGCGCGCTCGTTCTCGCAGCCGCAACATGGAAATCCAGGACGCCTTTACTGCTCGTTGCCGTGGCCGCCGAGTTACAACTTTACGATTTCGCTCCTCTCCGCGGGACTCGCCCCGTTCCGCGCGGTGCGGCTGTTGCCGCTCGTAAGCACCGGAGGAGGAAGACACCTGATCGTCGTTATAATAGCGAAGGCACGTTAGGACAGAGCGGGCGCAGCTCGTGAAAAGTGGCTTGCAACGAGCCTCGCTCCTTCTGTGTTCGCGGAATTAACGACCGCGGACTTGGAAATTGCGTATTTAACCTGCGAGCGTCCGCGTTACGGGCTTGGAATTAGTTCCTTTTTACGCAGTCATTAGACCGAAATGTCATCCAGTAGCTTCATTTACTTACGAGGCTAATCTCGAGAAATGTACAAAGAGAAAGAGAGAAAAAATACGGGTATCTTGTTGCGAGAATTGCAATCTATATTAATATATAAAGAGAAAGCCTGTTTTTTTGTTACCGCATAACTCAAAAACTACTGAACCAATTTCCTCCAAATTTTGACACCATATTCTCATATACACTAGGACGGACATAGGTTATATAGCATGTCTAAAAATATTTTCAGTATCCAGAAATTCATGTTTTCATTTTTTATCATTTACGGCTGTATTAACCCGTGTAGTAGAGTAATGTCACCGCTAGGCGGCGCGCGGCTTCATCTACCCGCAAGCAGATTATTTAAGGAGGACTGTCTCCGGGTTTCTGTATTCGTGGATTTATTCGGCGGTTCTACTCGGTTACCACTATGCTTCGAAAAAAAATTTATCGAGATCTACTGCTCGAAAAATATCACTTCCAATACGTATGATTCGGTCACACTATTGTCTCGGACGAAGCCATGACGGGGGACGCTAGTAGACAATAAAGTTGGCATCGACTATACATATTTATACGCGTGTGTTTTCTTCTTGACATAAACTACGAGTATCTATCAGTTATTCGAACGGTGACGTGTGAAGTTTCCAGACGCGTTGCACGTTATTTAAATGTCTGATGTGATCGTAATGTCCATCACAATAATTCATATATATAAAATTGCTGGGCGGCGAAGGGACGAATGCGAACACCTGATCGCCGTAACAGGCAGGCTTCAGAACGTTAAAGCCGCTCGCCTTTCGCATTCGCCGCGCGTAGCGTCGAAATTAACGATCCGCGATATGTACGTTCGAGAATTACGCATTACATTGTAATTTGGATTTGCCTAAACACGTCAGATCTTTCTTATCTCGAGCGATTAACTCGGTCGTACTTGACGAGAAGCGATTTGTTACTCCTTTCAACATGTCGAAATTCGGAGCAACGAAAACTTAAGCATGCTTTATCCCGGTTGGTGCAGATCGTTGCGTCTCTCCGCATATTCCTGCACGCATATTCCTGCAGTTGCGAGCAATCGCAGTTGTGTAAGTTGCTATTAAGATTTCTATTAGGAACCGCGGCAGGAATTTATAATCCTCGCGAAGCGAAATGTCTACGTGTATTACCGTAGAAAGTGTCGCGCCGATCCGTTCAAGAATCAAAAGAGAGAATCTTGTTGTGAAATATTCAATGTGCACTTTGCGTTTACGTAGAAATGTTTGTAAATAAAAATGTATTCGGACATCGCGCGAATTCATCGACCATTTTTATCGTATACCATTCCCGACTCCCGGGTGCTAAAAGGCATGAAAGTCACGGCCTATCGACTGGTCGCCACCCGACGATCCGTACAGCTTCACTGGTCATGTCCTCTTTTTTTCCACCACGTCATCACGCTCCGATTGGCTGGTGTACCCGATACTCCTGTGTCACGGTAAAATTAAGCGTGCTTTTAGCGCAGCATTTGGGGGATCCCTACGACCATCGCTCGTCGGCAATCGATCCCCGTCCAATAACAGAACCAAAGCGTTTGCCCATGACAAAACAGTATGGCGCGCGACGAGAAATGTCTTCGTTTCTACAGCAATATATTTATTTATGTAATTATTGTATTTTACTTTATACAAGATGATCCTTTTTTTAAAACACATGAAATTAGAATTATCTATGCGTGAGATCGAAGAGTAAAATATTCAGAAGTCTTTTTTCCAAATTGTCAATATGCAAAATCAAATGTTGCAATTACAATAATTGCAACATTTAGAATTTGAAATATTTCTCTCTTTGATCTCATAGATAATTCTAATTACAATAATACAATCTCACAAATATAATTGCCTTCAGTGACAGAAACGAAAAAGTTGGAAGAATGATAAATTAATTAAATACTACAGGAAATGCTTTTGGGTGATTTATTTGAAAATAAAAGGAGGAGAAGCGTAACGTTAAAATTACGATGCAGAAAAGAATGAAAAGGTGACGCTGACGCGTATACACGGTGGTCGATAGAAGTGGATTCTCCATCAAGGAGAAGCGATAAATTCTGCAACACGTAGACGAGTGGCAATCAAGATGGCAGAACGAATTAATGCCGACATGCTGGTCTCTCCCTCGAGAGACTGACTGCGTTTTGAAATAGTTTCGAGGACCTACCCTTCCGGACGACAGACGACGAACGTATCTACGGGCATTGATGCGTACGAAAAAGCGCGCGCATGTCCGCAACGACGGCCCACCGGGCCGGCATTAGGGAAATATTCAAATGGATCTGCGAGGCCTGCATTGTTATTCTACCGTGAAAACGGCTGGCGTTGTTACCTTTTATTAGCGTAATTTGTCCTATTAACCGTTTCCCAACCACCACCTTGTAACGGCTCTCCCCTCACGGTCACATGCCACGCCTCAAGGGCCCGCGTGTGTCGCGACGTATATACGTGTTCTATAATTGACCCTCTGATTAATTGGCGCCTGATTAATGAAGATTTTCAATGATACACGCGAGTTTCCCCGAGCAGTCCTTAACCCTGTCGCGAGGTACCTGCAGAACACAGGATACACATGGAAGAAAGAGAAATATATAAAATATACAATATATAATTGTTTTTTAAATCTTTTATTTACTTCTTTATCTAATGATTGACTAAGTAATGCGGATAATGTTAGAAATTATGATTAGAAACCATGACGTTGCCATGTATGGCATCGATAATTCGATGCTGTTAGGAAGTTTGCAAGCAAGCGAATATTGCATATTGAAGAATAGATCACTTGGTAGATCCTCTTAGGTAGACCCACGCCTCGATGAAAGTTCTCCTAGAGGCTGACTCACCGATCGAGATTAATGAGTATGCCTTTAAAGCGCCGGGAAAACAACGTCGAGCTTCCTAAGGTCAGTGTGGCGCATTGTCTTGTGTGAAAATCATGCCTTTACGCGCACATTTAATAAGCACCGGGATGTTCGCTGAATAAAGTGGCAATTAAAATGTGCTCACACGCGCCATGCGTGGCGCTTTAAACAGACCAATTTTCCGATTAAGTTTTAACTACACCGGCCTACTATCGCGGTCTTCATGCGCTACGATCTCTATCTCTAAATGAAATAAATGAAATTCGAGTTATTGTGATTTTTAGAAGGCTATTAGATAATGTAGTAATTATGTAAATGCTTGATGAAAAACATGCATAATAACCGACGATTGTATCTTTCTTTGTTACAGGTAATACAAATGTTCAACAATCTTAAGGAGCGCGAGCTGAAAACTGTCAACCTTAGATAAGTAAACGCTTAGAAAAAACGATTACCTCATTTTATTAGTATTATTAATTCTTTCGTTGCTAAGAAATATGAAAAAATTTGTATTTGTCTCTCTTATATGTAAGCTTTCTGTTTCGTATTTTAGATATGTAAACATACTTACAGTCGCGACAAAAACTATTCTAACTATGCAGATAAAAATGAAACAAATCGTTTTGTTGAGCCATTGTAACTACCGCACTTGGTCGACGAATGACTCAGTCACGGAAGGTTTATTAAATAAATCAAACGTTTCGCGTGTCGGTCGAGCATCCTGGAACAATCGGACTTTTACAGGAGCGAAATGTCACTGCGACTGTAAATCGACTCTCGCTGGTCGCGCCGAAGACTTGCGTCCGCACGATACGTCCCACTTTTCCTCATGTCGCTCGCTCGCCGATGATTTACGCGCGACACTTGTATAAGACATCCATAAATCGAGTTCTCGCGTTTGCCGAAAAATTGACTTGCGCCATAATCGATTACGGATGAACGACGAAGCGAATCCAGTGTGAAACATCTTAATTAAGCAAGATATAAATAGGATATAAAACTATCTATTTATTACTAAAAGAAAAACTACGATTAAAAAAAGCAGTCGGAAAACATTACCACAATTGAGAGAGAAATCTCGCATGATCTGTTGCGACGTTCAACCACAAGTTCGAGTGCCGATCGTTAATAAGCACTACGTTTTAAACATTAAGTGGGCGATGGGGCATGCTGTCTAAAGCAGGACATGTAGTCGCTTAGTCATACTTAGCTCAGAATCGGGATGCGCTCACGATATCATCTCCGCCTCTCTGCGCTCTCTGTATGTTGCGCAATCCTCTCACCTTGCCGCGAAAACACGAGACAATGGTTTCATGTGAGACGCTCAGCGCGCCGGAGATACGCGATCTCGATGGCGTCCCTAACTCCTGGAAATACCGCCGCGGCCGAATATGGACAGGACGTGGATGGACGCGGCTTCTTTGACACGTTTGCTAATGATTCATTGACGGGAACTAGAGAGAACGTGATATAATGAATCGTGCGAAGATACTCGTATACGATAAAACGCACATCACGATGTCTAATCTCTTGTCTTCGCGGAAAAACAATTTTCCAGACCGGGATTCCCTCCTACGCGAATTAATAACTCGTGTATTATTAACCCGAGATATACGCGAAACTAATAAAAGCGCGCGACTAATGATTTTGAATCGAGCACAATCAATGTTGTCATTTGTCTTTCTGACGAAGAAAGGACGAATGTGTGTGAAATTTATTTTTCAATAACGCTCGTTTTTTCTTCTCTCTGTTTTAAATCGTGTCAAGTGACATCAATCGTTGTTAAATCGGGATGATTATAATGAAGTTAATTTTATGAAGTTTATGCTAGACTTGATATTAGTATTTTCTCTCTCTTTCCTGTGAAACCTTTGACATCTAGCATTAAATTTCTCGATTTCCTACATTTGATTTACCAAGAAACCATTAATTTAAAATAAAGTGGAAAGTAATATCCTGTTAGCGCAGTCTGTCATTGTAATTTTTACAGACTATAATGTTATGAGTTATAATATGGCGGTCGAGGCTCAGGAAAAATATTTGCTAAGGTAAAGTAAGAAGAATAAGACACCTGTTATCGTGATATGTTCACGTCTTTGAGACGTGCATATATGTACCGACACGTCAAAGATCAACTGCAGAAGTAAGAAAAAAACAACGCAAAAACTAAATCAAGGAAACAGACAACCGCCGCTCCATATAAACACAAGTGACGTAGATGAAGTAAAAAGATTCGACATGTTGAAATCCGAGCATATTCGCCTCCTGTCTATAACAAGTATTAAAAAGTCTGGTTTTTCTTTCACAATCTTGCGATTGCGGCGGGTGCCGATGCAGCTGATTGCTAGAAATTAGTCACGGGATATGTAACTACCATTACAGTGCGTTATCGACGTATGGAACGGAGTAAAATTGAAATGTGCTGATCGGTGAAAGTACTCCGGGTTACCGCGATCATGCCGCAGGATAAATTAACCCTTCGGTATGTGCTGAACAATTTTGATTTGTACGATTTGACATAACATCTACGACGTACGTCGTTAAATGTTAATTTATTTTCACAATCGTTTGAAAAATGTATAAGGATCACTCGAAGCCGGCTGTCGATTTTAGGCGCACAATCTCGCTTACGAAATACAATAGATTTTAAGATACAATGATATGATCTCAATTAGAAGTGGTAGGATGGATAGTGTTTATGTGTGTGAAAAAAATACGTTGCGCATGCAAAGATCTTGAGAATTCAAATAAGCTTCGTAAAATTAAAAAAGACAACGACAGCCTGTCCGGCGCCTTTCGAACGATTATTCATTCATTGATCCTCTCTCTCTTTCTCTCTTACTCTCACTTCTGCCATTGTTGCTGGTCGCGTAGGCTCAATAGAATCAGCAAACAATTTATTACGCCTACTCCTCAGGGCGCATCTATGTGCTTATCAACGATCGCTTGGTGCTCCTTACGAACGATCGCTTCTTCAAGCCTCTAAGGAGTGAACAGTCGACACTATAACTCTGAAACCCTCCTCTCTCGCGTGAGCATATCCATCAGTGCTACCGTGTACTTGCATGTATTATTATAGAAATGCTTTATTTTAATGAGGTATTGATAACTTTATCCACGCAGCATATATCAAATAATAAGAGAAATATGAATACTTTTTACACTATAAATATTTGAAATGACAGTATCTTACAGTATCATTATCGCTAATTGTAATTGAATGTATTACTTACAATAATTAATACAAACAAATAATTCAATATTTAAATATTACAAAAATGTCATGACAAAATTTACAAAAAGATTATTCAGATTATTTCTATTATCTTTCGATTGTTCTTTCATCTCGAGTGTTTGTCAGTCAATAGTATCTTTCAAGCATTAATACAATACTTAATTAATACAAGTAGTGTCGCTCGACGAGGCATTGTTAAGACTTTATAATAGCAAATTCGAACGACACATTATACACATTATTTTTTGGTCAATGACCGTATGCGTAAATAAATGATACAAATCAGCTCGTGATTGGTACGATTTTAGTATGCTATTCCTCTTTCGTGCAAGGCATGAAATTTATGTATGCATAAGTAACGAAACCAGTTTTAATCATCCTCACAATGCTATTATACACATATGGGGGAATCCTTAATCGGGGAGAAAAGGCGGAATTTGGAATGAGATGATTTCAGTGGATCTTGTATAATCTCATGTAATAATTCATGATGAGTATGCGGATTGTATTAGCAAGCAGGAGGATGATTGCATTCGTTTCTCCAAATAACGCTCTAATCTTTAAGATGATGTGATCAATACTGTCTGTTCTTGATCGATCTCAAGAGGAGATGATTCATCTTCCAGTCTTGTTTGTAATATAAACAACGGAGAGATAAAGACAACAAAAATCAACTGCCCCGAGAGCACACAACCTTTTACGAGATCGCAAATGTACGACAGCTGCGATAACCCCCGTTTAACATTCGCATCCCTCACCGGTGTTAACGATTGTATTGCTTAATTCTTGCTCGTGTTCATGATAAATCACAAACGCACGCTAATAAGTGAACAGTCGCGAATCTAGACTGACGATAAGTTCGCTCGCCGCGCGCTCGAACGCACGCACGCACGCACGCACGCGTGTGTAGATACACCGGAAGATTTCTGGGGCGATAAAATCCCGCGAGCAAGGAACTCGTGTCCCGTAACTATCTGGCGGTACCGTCTGCGTTTTCGTGAGCTAGCAGGTCTTTAAAGCGAGGACACGGCGCGAGAGGGGATGAAGAGGAGAACTCGCGAACGGGTACGACATTTTCCACGAGAACGAGCTGCACCTTGCTAACCTGCCCGAGTAAAAGCGTGAAATTACCGGCAACCAGGGTAAAATTACGTTCCTCCCCTCTCGCCTCCCCACTGCTTCTTCCTCTCGCATTTCCTACCGCTCGTCGTCATCTCTTTCTTTCTCCAACATCCAGCTGGTAGAACCCGCTCGAAAATTGCATGTGCCCGCTATGCGCCGAAGAGTACTTCGGATAATGCGGTTGCGGCTTACGGGTCCTGCTCCTCGCGATTGTGTGCGTATGTGTTGCGTGTGGATGCGCTTGGTGATGGGAATTTGTGTGTATGCTTAGCGGATGACGCTAAACTTAATGGTAATAATAATTTCCAAACCAGCGAATCGCGTATATGGATATAAAAAGAATTCGATATATTTCGCGTGAAATGTGATAAGAATGAAAATTGATTCTCTTTTTTTGCGCGCGTTTTAATTCCGAAAGAATTGATCACTCGCCTCGTGCGAATGCGGAAGCATTCTTTTGTGACCGCGATGCGTTTTTCTCGCCTGCTTATCTGCGCGCTGCCACGTCTGTCAAAGTGTTAAGACCAAAAACGCGGGACACGCTTTACAAGAAAGGACACCGCTGAAAGCTGTGTCGAAACGCGAGCGTTTCCAGCGGTTATCGAGGATGCGCATGGAAAGCGCAGCGGTACATACGCGTTCAACACAATATACCGTTCCGTCATCTAACCGTAAGATCTTCCATGAAACCGCAACACGTTGAATACGAATTTTTGCTCCATCATCATTTATATCTCATGCGCCGTCATGTCATATCCTCCATCGAACTTCAACTCAATTTCGCGCTTTAGCGAGATACGCTGTTCCGTGTATTCGAACATACATTTATGCCATCCGCCTTAATTATTTCGAGCACAAAACATGAAACTCACATCTAGATCTCGCGCGTTCCTAGAAACATAAATCCTTCCGTAACGTTCTACCGACACTTTAAAATGTAAATCCCCAGCGAACAACACGCAAACAGACTTCCGGCCGACCGCCTCCGTCGATCGAGCGATTCGACCGCGCGTACAACCGGGTTACTATATCGCGATCTTCGCGATCGAATGGGAAAATGTTTCTCGTCCACACGGCGTATGTTAATGATCATCGGGATTTCCCGACGATTCACATGAGATCGCCAATCCCATGCAAGCGCTGTGCAGCGTGCCGACGAGATAAGACTTTATCTCCAAGTGCGTCACATTACTACTTGCGTCGCACCGCACCGGTGCATCCTCGCCAGGAGGGAATGTACTTCATCATCCTGCGCAGTAGCACGATGTCACTCGCTCACTGAGTTTCCGTCTGTTTCGTCGTAAACATGCGTCTGTTGCTGCTGCTGCTGCTGCTGTAGTTTGCCGCCATCATTTTTTTTTTTTTTTTTTTCATGCGGGTGCATTTGCATACACGGCCGGACGCGTCAGAAGCGCCGAGCAGTTCGACGCAAGTCGCGATCGCAGATAAATCTCCGCGACCGATGGCGACTCGCTCTTCCGGCTTGCGGAACCCCTTCGACGTCAACGAAACTCTCTCTTTCCCTCCTTCGGGACGTGATTTAGCGCGCTTTGAGCGCGCCGCATCCGCTTGCGAGGATTGATCACCGCGGAATTTTTATCTGTAGCACGTGAAGCTAATCTTTTAATACGCGATTTATCACGCTTTGACGCCCCCCCCCCCCCCCCCCTCGCATCTAATTGCGGTGGCAGTCTCACACGGAATCTTTCCAGATAGACGGACGTGCAAAGTCCGTTAATTACAGATTCTCGCTACTGTTTGCGAAGGTTTGTGAAGGCAGTTATTGTTCTCGATTTCTGTCGGACTTCCCATTGATCTTAATTGCTGCGTTGCATAAAGATTAATCCTTTCTACTAATGAAATCATCGCAAGCACCGTTTCGAGATGTTTAATCTTCCAAAGAAATCAATCAGAAAGCACCAAGTTTGAAGTATATCAGTACGCGACAACAAATGGACGCGAATACATATGCATACATAAAGCATTTCGCGGTTCAACATTAGTTCCGCCATTTCCTCACACCTGCTCATTCGTCTAGGCCTCGTGGTAGAGCGCACTCCCGAGCTACGCATGCACGAATTAAGATGTAAGGGACTCGCCTTGAGCGCAACCGTGCGTCAAGTCCTCCGTGTATTGCGGGAATGCGCTCGCTTTCGTGGAAGTGCTGAGGTCCATTTAGGTAACCAAGGAGGAGCCGGCTTCGCGCTCCGCCGGGCCGAGCGCGAGAGCGTTTCTAGACTTTTACGGAAATCGGCAACTTGGCGGCACATTGCGTGTGCCATGTACAGCGCGCGGTTTACACTCGGTGGCGAACGACCCGATGCCTAACTCGTAAAGTAAACGCGCTGTAAAGGACGAGCTCCGCTGGCTGCTTCCGAAGCAGGTATTCGCGAACACGCGCGAAAAAAAAGGAGGTGAGATTGAGATATCGACCCGCACAGCGGAACGATTGCGTTTCCTCTTCTTCAAAAATACGAGCCTTGATGAGCACTAGCGACAGAAAGAGGTGGAAATGGACGCACGTAGGGACCGTTACAGAGATATGAAGTGGATAAAAACACGCATGGTGATGATACAAATTGAGATTTAAGACTTTTTTATGATATACTAGCTTTTTATGATATACTAGCGTTCCCCGTTTCGGCTTCGCCCGATATAATAGCGTGACCGAATCATACCTATTTAAAGTAATATTTTTCGTTTATTTTTTGGCTTCTGATTACACATATTTCTTTATTCTCAAGAGTATCATGATACAATCTGCTTGCGGGTGGACGAAGCCGCGCGCCGCCCTGCGGTGACATCACTGTACTACACAGGTTAATACAGCCGTAAATAATAAAAAATAAAAACATCAATTTCTAGGTAATGAAAATATTTTTAGACATACTATAGCCTATGTCCGTTCTAATGTATATGAGAATATGGTGTCAAAATTTGGAGGAAATTGGTTCAATAGTTTTTGAGTTATGCGGTAACAAAAAGAAACGGGCTTTCTCTTTATATATTAGTATAGATTAAGATGCAGTAGAAAATTTGTAATTCAAATATTCTAGCGCTAATATTTCAGAATCCAGAATGATATCCCATTGATAACGTTTTAACCTTTTGAAGTTATACACAAAACGCAATATTCTCTACACATTGATAGTTTTTTATTAAACTGTAATCCGAAACTTTGGTATGTTGTCCGTTATTTCTCATTCTATTATCACACTTTTTATTCCTGGCAGCATATATTAATTCCTTCACAATGTTTCGCGGTACCGATCGTCTTTCCACAACCGCTCGGCAACCTGCTACCTCGCGCCAGGTGCGATTCGAAGCGCGAGGCACTCGCCGAAGCGAAACTCTTGGCACGGCGTAAACGATTTTATCGCGCGACGAGGACTACGTGTTCAGGAATATCGTAGGTATTTCGCACAGGGGCCACTCTAGTTGCTGCGTTCCAAGAGATCAAGAAATCAAGATATCTCGTATTGTGTCACCTTATCGTCGAAATTCACCTCGTTGTCGCTCTAATGGAAGGGACGAGCCAAGTGTAAAGTTTCGCTGAGACGCGAGCGTAGAAAGGATGGAACTTTCGGCATAATAGCACAGTTGTCATGCAAATATGAGAGAGAGAGAGAGAGAAGTCACGGAATTTGTAATATCATTGAATGAATTTTACCGCTGAGTTCTACGAGAAAGATTAATATGCGGATACATTTTTATCGATGACAAATATATTCACTTTTATAGAGGCAATCTTAACGATCTTATATTTTGAATATCTATTTATCCATTTATGTGCTTGTATATCATATGAGCAGTATATTCGATGCGCATCGATGAGCAGCATATATAATATAATATCTGCTAATATTCTACCGAAGCAATTTATCATATAACGGCGGTCGCTCATCGGAAAGACAACACAAATCCTGATGATCGCATAAGATCGCGTAAGATTAACGTTGCCACATACGACAACGGTTTAGACGCGGTTGAAGCGACAACGTAAACGTGACCGTGGCTTAGTGGGACGCTGACCACGTAGGAACGACCCAGGGGACGAGGATCTACACCTCGATGAGCACAGCACGACATTCTCCTCGCTTCCCTCGCGTGTCTGTGTACATGGTGGTCCCTCGCTCTCTTCCTCCGTGGCCGCTACCAAGAAGAAGGTCCCTTCTCTTTCTTTCCCTTTCTCTCCTCTGATTGTCTCTCTTCTCTGTTTTCCCCGACCTCTCTCCTTCTATTTTCTCCCTCCTCTCGATTTATTCTTTCTCTCTCCCTCCCTCTCTCTCTCTTCTGTCCTGTCTCCGCTCATCGTCCTCGAGCGCATCCACCACGATTGTCCGGTAAACCATGCTGCGAACCGCTCACCGTGACGAAGGTACCCACCTACAAACGAGGACTTATTCCGGCTCGTGGAAACTCGCGAGAACACGGACATGGGAATGTCCGTCAGGTCCTGCGTCACATCCATCGTAAAAATTGCGAAGTAAAGTCGCAACCAGTGCTTCTCTCCAAATATTGTACATTTGGCACTTTGATGTGAAAAACACCGATTTAATCCTACACCGCATCGCTTTTCCTGCTAGCTTGCCCGCAGTGAATTCACTGTACATCAATTTTGATGCTAATAAATATGTCAATTTTTGATTGAAAGAAAAGAGAGGGGCTCTCCTGTAATATGCATGTATAATGTAACATACTTTTTTTATGAACGTATGTGTCATAATATTTATATTAATAATTATATGCGCAATAATTGATGCACTCTTTTAAGTTTTTAATTATATTAAATGCATTCTCTTCATAAATTAAAACTCAAAAAAAATTTCGGTATTGATCGTCGAGTCTAATTTTATCCTCGGTTGAGAAATCGTCTGAAATCACTGCATTTCAATTAGCGTAAAAAGTAAACGGACGTTAATTAATATTAATAACCCCATAGAGCTAATAACTCGTGTCGTAAAAAATACTATCGCCCTATTAATCTTGACGTAACAGAAAGATTAGTAATTGCTATCAATGTAACCACGATGAATGAATAATTGCGCTCGAATAAATCGCGATTGTACAACCGATCAACAGTTATGCGAAGTGGCGAGCAGACTACTAACCCGAATGTGTTTTTCGCGCCGTTAATGTCCATTTGCGTTTTTTGATCGAAGGATTCCGCGATTTTACAGAAAGAGAGAGAGAGAGACACGTGTCGCTTCACTGCGAATTCTTTTCCGCCGCGATGTAACACGGTAACGAGGTTGAGCGACCAAGGGGCAGGGTATTTGTCGATGGAGAGGATAGCGCGAGGCGACGCGCAGCATGGTGGAAGTCAGGATCGGTTCCTACACATGCAATTGCATGCGGATGAATAGGGTCTTTGTGTCTTGCGAACGACAGCCGGCGCGATATACAATAACGGTGCCCGAAGATTTCTCACGTAACGCAGGACCACAGGTTGCGGCTGATCCCGCGTAAATGCCTCGCGCGAACTTGCACTGAAATCTGAAGGAAATAAATAAGCCTTTATCGGGACTTATAGGTATTACGCAGCGCACAAGAAGGAGTTCTGGTTTGATTAGAGGAAATGCAGATTATTAAGAACGTGACTGATAATGAAAATTTATTGAAGTTGTACGTAGGAAATTAGAAAAGCCGAGCTTCTCCTGAAAGAACGTTGTTAATTATGGAAAATTAATTGGATTCTTTGCACTTTCGCGCAATACATGCTTTCAGAACTAAGATTAACTGCCTTTGAAAAATAATGATATCTTCCGTATATCTGTGAGGAAGTAATGTTTCTTGATAAGAGGAGTTATGAGGTACAGTAATTGAACTTGTTTAAACGCAGTCTAGGGACAATGCAGATTCAATCAGGTTATTTTTTTTTTCAAATGAATGCAGTTACGCACTTGAAATGTTTTACAACAACACGTTTTTCTACACGAGAACGAAGCTGAACAATTAGTAATGAGTAACCTTTTTAAAAAACATTTACCACGGTAAAAATCAGCGACTCGATACGCTCACAATGCATTAATCGCATTTTAATTGTAACGTGGCCAGCACTGTGTTTCTGCGTAGTCATTCTCTCCTTAAGACCTAATAAATCTGCGCGAAACGCATCAACAGTGGACGTTGATGGATGACAACCACTGATTGGTATCCGTGGACGTGGAAACGGAAAGCGGAGAAAAATACCAGGAGGGAAAAAAAGGCAATGGGAGCGAGAGAATGCATCGGTACGCGCTGGTGTGATGTAACGCCGTTATGAATATGTACAAAATAACAAATGGCGACGATACAAAAGGAACGGTGACGGTGTTGTACCGCTCTGCGCGACGCGGTATTCCGCTCGTCACGGTGTCACCGTTGTTCGCGGCACGTGAGCCCACTACGGAATTACGTTTGATTTCAACCACTTTTCGTCTCTTCGCGCGACCTCCGGCGCGACGCGCGGAGCGGACGAAGCGGGAGCGCGCGAAGCGTATAATAACGATATCGCGATAATCGCGCTTCCGATTAAGATTTCACCGGACAAAGCTAGCACGCGCAGCTTTGTGCTGCGAACGGCCGGCAGAGGCGATTGCGCGCAAACATTGTACGCGGCCCATCGCGCCGGCCATCGTCCGAGATCCCATTATCACGCCAGAAAAAATGGGCAAGACTCTCGCGTGCTGGCGCGATAAGTAAACCGGTAGAGAGAGACACAAGTCAGGTAGGTAGCGAGTTCGCTTGACTTACCTTTTTCATTATATATTTCATTGAAAGATATTAACTGGTAACTTGCTACTTAATTAATGTGCCTTTGAGCTGAGCGTGGCACATGAGGGATGATAGGAGATCAAGATCGTCCTTCGGATTACGAGGATGTAATCCGCCATGCAAGAAGTTGAAGAGCTTAGCTGAAATCTGGACGCGGACTCCATGAAACACGCGAATCACGCCGCTTGATAACATCTGTAATTCCTTTTATATCATCGCGCCGGATTCCGACGCGAACTTTCCCGCTACGTTCGCGGTCATACATACAAAAGAAACAACCGTGAACGAAACAAAAGCGAGGAGGACCGCTGCACCGTTGGGGAATTTCGTTGTTAAGGTGGCACTGCGCATCACCGATGCCAGGCAGGAAGTGGGAACCGCCGAAGCAGCGAGGGGCCCCGGCGCGTGGACGAGAGGGGCGCGAGGGCGGAGGGGGTCGACGTTGCATTGTAGGAGTGAGCGGGCGAGCGAAATGAAAAAAAAAGGCATTATAGCATTATGCGAACGAACGGGGCCCTAGTGACGCATTTACACGGCTGTTATTATTCTCCCTGACCTCCTACTCCCCTGTATCCTCTTCACCAGCCGATAGTTGGAAATGTAAACGCTTATGATATCCGCCGTGTGCCCGACTGAAAATACGCGACATATGTTACCCAGCTGCGTCCAAATGTGATTTCGGACGAATATCAGCGAGATACGACGGAATGCAACAATTAGGAAAAACTTTAAAAACTTTTCTTCGCCAGTAAATAAGAATAAACAGATTCCAATTTTTTACCGACCCGTCTGGCCAAATTTATTGATTGTTAATTAACGCAACGTTTCGACCTCAGATTTGGGTCCTTATGAAGTGTACGAATCTTTACATAATAACTCTGTAGAGGGAAAATGCACGCTATATCTTGTTGACATTGCGCTACATCAAAGCTAATATAAATTGAGGAATATTTTGTACGTCGCAGAGATGACTTCGTCAGAGTTAATGTGTAGAACAGTACCATTACTTCGTGTGATAACGTGTGACACTTCGCGTTATAACGACATTTCACAAGTGCAATTAGGAAAAATTTCACATTTTACGAGTCAGAAAGAAAAGAGTAATTACCATTTTTTTATTTTATATCTTTTAGTACCAATCCAGAAAGATCATGTGAGACCATAAATCGAAAATTTCCCCTATTTTGACATACCTATGTTCTATTTGATGACATGTATGGTATATATACTCTCACATTTTGCTTCATCTTTTCCGTGCAGACAAGTGCACTGCTAATTCGGCGCTATCAGATGTACGCTCGTTGATCTACTTAGTTAGATCGTATAAAGGGCATGAACGAGGGTGACCTCATCGTGCGCTCTTCACCGTGCTCCGCGTGATTGCCGCTTGCTGAAAATCCTCAGGCAAAGTGCACCGGCGTCGAGCACCGATGACGGATTAGTTTGTTACGGCTTTCGGCCGCAGGTAGACCGTACCGATACGCGTGATTATTTATTGTGCGGACAGATTGGATCATTCAGAACGCACCGACGGGGGTCCCACTGTGTATGAAGGGAGATCACTGTGTATGAAGGGAGATCGACCCACCGTCAGAAATAACTCGGACCAAACGTGTGCGACACGACACTGCGATAACTTTCAATTTCGCGTGGATCCCTACGCGATATAATTCGCATTCCATGATTCACGATTCGATTGCTCCTTGATTCATGCTGATTTCATCACATTTGCAGTGCGACAAAAATTTTTAAAATAGCACGGCTAATAAAGATTTTATCTATCCATATAACAAATTGAATAAATTCAAATTCTTTCCTTCGCCAGTAAATAATAATAAACAAACTTCAAATGTTTATCGACCCGTCTGGTAAACTATCTGCGTACCATCGACTAGATTTGTCGCTCATTGGAATGCAGAAATTCGCCAATTTTAAAATCGATATCGATTTTAATTTTTGACCCTAAATTGAATGTTACAATTGTCGGGATTATAAGAATATTTATAGATGTAGTTGATAATTATTATCTCTGACAAATTACAAGGGTATATCCCAAATTTGACTATTTATTGAGTTCATACTTGTATCATTAATCGTTCCGTCATCACCATCGCTGTAATTGTATTTAATTGTCCAGTCCCTCCGTTTCGATCAGATGAAGAATGAGTTACGATGAGGTCAGCAATGGAGAACATATATCACGCAGTATAATTGCTATTGAACGATACATGTTGACACAATTTGCCAAATTACATTTTAACGTGTTATAATAGAATTGATAAAACGTTTGCAGATTGATCTATTCGATTTCATTAATGTCAATACTTCTACGAAATATATTGATCGCTGACACACGATTCCTCGAATTTGTCGATCACCAAGTTGAAAACTATATTTTTCGTAAATGTTAATCGTACCACATTTATGACGGCTGATCTAGTCCACGTGTTATCTCAACTAATATTGACAGAGTAAAAGCGATTCGAAACACCGAACGACAATATTATGCAACAACACAAGAAACAGATGTACAACTGAGACTTCTTTCGGCTAAAGTTTTCTTTTTTCGCACATTTTTCAAATACATCACTGATATTAGAAATTTGTTGACAAATGTCCGAAGCATTTATTAACAAGCTAAAGGCTGACATCATATCCGCAGTTTCAGCCATCCAAATAGAAGAACTCAACTTCTAACGACTCATCCTTCCGCAGTCCCCCCCTCGTATTAGGGACTTGAAATCATCGAGCTGCATCGCGATCTAAGGATGCAGCCCCGACGCGGATCGAATCGCGGTGGGAGCGTTTCCATTTATACAGAGATAATATTACTCCTAGATGCTACTCATACATATTAAACAGCATCGCCTTCGATTCGCGCTGCACTTTTTCGTCTAAAATCTTACCACAGGCCCCTCTCCCGTCCCTTCGTTACCTGCCCGCTGGCATCCTCTACCGTCCCCTTCGTCCTCTGGCGACGATCCGTCCCTCATTGAGTATGCATCAGCGATATCGACAGCGCGGACTGTTACCGAGTTCCTCGCCCGCGGCGACGTCGGAAGCCCGTCGCTGGCCGCGGCAACATCATCGGTCCGGCAGCAACGGCGTCCTCGCTTCCTCTTTTTGCCCTCACGAGGCGAGGCGAGGCGACCACCGGCTGCTCCGGCGCAATTTTTGCTCGCTCGCTCGCGCGCGGCCGCCCGACGGCCATTCGACGCGCAGAGAACCACGTAACACGCGCGTCTAAGTCCAACCGAGAGATAACGACAGCTTGCCACCGTGCCTGCCGGTGCCCGTCGGCATCAGGGTGCATTCGTATCCCTCAGCTCGCACTCGTTCGGTTCTTCATTCTTCCTTTAACTCGTGCGACGCGAACCCGCACGAAGATTCCGCTCGACGCCTCATGCCTCTGCGTCGCTCGTTGTAACGCTGCTGGAGTATAAAGCGATTTTGATTGCTACCTCGCGGCTAGTCGACGACTCTATGATTCACTCTTGGAGTGTAATTTGATTTATTTCTCCAGTTACTCTTAACACCCGGTGTAGCTTCTTCATATGTGGCCTACTATTCGAAATTTTCATGAAACAAAGTTTATAAATATAAATGTGAAAATGAATTTATATTAGGATTAATAAATTGTTTATGAAAATGTTTTAAGTAACATGTTTATGTATTTATTAATACATAAAAATGTTTTATACGTACATATGTATATGTGTGACGAAAAAATTTTTTATATTAATTAATTAAAGATTTAATATCTCTAGGATAGTTTCTTTGGAAATGTTGTATTTAAAACAAAATTTTGTCAATATATATGATCCCCTACGTTTCTCATAGAGAAACATTTTACTCTTTCAAGCAGAATACAAATTGTGGGAAAGATTTGATGGAAAGAATCTTAGTAACGGAGTAATGAGTAGTATAGAGAGTAATAAATCACTGACGATCGAGCTTGTCGTCGTATCTACCGCGAGAGAACGATCATTATTATCTCGAACTACATTTCGCATCATAAAACTTCACATTTTCACACGCGATTCAAAACTTTCTCAATCAACTGAGTTAAAAGAATCGTATACGAGAGCTGTATCATTGATTGATATCTTATATAGAATTAAATATTTGTTTGAAAAAAGATAATGCGTAGAATTTTTCAGTATTCTCAAAATGGAATATTTACTGAATAATAAGTAAAAAAAAAAGAATATATATATTCTATCCTTATCGTAAATACAATCGTCCATGGTCCCAAATAAGGGAGCAACAAAAACTATTCGTATGAGTGTTCAACGTGCTCTGACGACACCTGGAAAAAAGATATTAATTAAAGCGCCGACACGCGTAAATATATCCCGCATACCGTTCCCGCGAGAGAAAAGCCGCCGACCTAAAAAACGCAAACGTTATCCTCGCGAGCGGAGGTGCATCCCTTACCGTCGATGCGCGTCGTGCCCTGTCAACGTCGGCTGTAAATATCAATAAATAAACCGCCCGGCGAGCGCAATCCGCTCTTTCCAGCTGGCCAGGCCGACCGGCGGCCAGTTGAGGCGAAATAAACCACGTTGAAACCGGGTTTTAGCGCTGCTGGCCTTTGTCGGGCGCCATTTCTACTCGGCGCAACCGGGTTTTTCAGCGAGCAATTAGAAAGAGATTTATTTACGCCGGCACGCCGGGCGCACGCTTGCCAACCAAGGGCTGTTGATGTTGCCGCATATTTTTCGCGAATAACGCGTATGCATAGGATGTTTCAGGATCTACCAATAACAGGTGCTTGGAAGAGTCTGAAACCGATTTTTCTTTAAATAATATATCGAATACAATATGATCCGCATTAATCATTCTCGATATGACTAGTTCTTTTATTAATTATTATCAAAATATTTGAATATTTTATTCGAGAGACTATTAGTACCTCAATTAACCAAAGAATCTCATTAAAATTAAGTAGGAGCATTCTAAGACACTCCGTAGATGCATGCATGTGTCTGTGTCAATCAAGATATTTCTTTCGGTTGCTCGTGTCGTGTTTTTAATGAAGACGGTCACGGAGTGTGACGATGCGTGTTCTGCAAAACAGGAACTATATTTTCTTTCTTTATGCTATATTTAATGTAAAATATTGCCATATCTGTCTATCGATTAATTTTCAAATTTCAATTCGTCCTAAACTGTCATTCTGCATTTTAGGAAAATGCGCGAAAAGATCTTTATATGACGAACACACTTTATATATTCTTTCTGCCATTTGTTTCAAATTGTTTTCATCTTTTGTTTACTGTATACTTGTATGGAAAAAAATAATTTTGCTGTTGCAGTAAAATTGTTACTGCTACTAATACTACTGCATTATTCGATACAGTATTTATATTCGATATGACAACGATAAGATTTCGCTATTATAATTATTTATTCAACAGAATAAATAGAATAAAATTTGACAAAACAGAAATAAATAATTTGCTAATTTAACATTTAAAAATTTTTTTTAACTTTAATAAAATCAATTATTGACAAACTGTTGTTCATATGATGACTGATGAAATTTGTTAAGGCAGCATAAAGTATGTTGTGCCAACAAATTATTTATATTATTATTTATATTATTTAAATTATATTTTTCTCTGGTGCAAATTTAAACTTAAAAATATGTTTCACAATCTTTTTAACACGTAATAGACTTTTTTCGCTCTTTTTGATCTCATTGACACTCTTGTCGAGTAAACTAAAAGCTATTGTTTAGCCGAGACCCACATTATTTACCACGTCAGTCTTGTAATTCTTCCACTGTGTAATGGTGTACGAAACAGTATGCACATACATACATTCATGTCATCAACTTTTTACACCTTGAACGTCAATCAAAAGCTAGACAGTTACTTTAATTAACCAAGTCAGTCCGACCAGCCGAGAGGGGATGTTACAAGATAGAGAGCCAGACGGTTGAAATGTATCGCGAAATGGTAGCAACATCATATAGAAACGAATTCATTAAAAGTAAATAACAAGTTCACCTAACTGCAAAAAGCCGTGTTTACGTGCTGTTTCATTACGTTTTATAAAGAACATGTATTTTATTATATATCGACATTGTCACTGCATTCGAAAGATTGAATGTTGTGTTAATGTTGTGCTAATCAAGCAGATGATTAAAAAATACAGACGTTCAATCGTTGCTTTTTTGCGCGGATCTCCGCGATGAAAAATTTCTTCATTGTCCGTTTGATAATTAATGGACAGCTGTATACGTACATAACGGTATAATTTATTTTATAATTTATATTTCTACCGTATGCGAATGCATTGTCGGATGGGACTAAGATTACCATGAAAGGAGAGTAATCTTTAATTGTGAAAAACATTCTTCATGCCTGGTGAATAGAGGTGCGTATTCACTGTATTCATCTCGCAGCGTTTGATCGACGTGGCGGTGGAATATCGAGTTTGATCGGATGGTTTACAGCGGATAGGCTCGTTAAAAAGTCATTAGGCGTGGTGTACTATTAATAAAAAAAAACATATCTCTTTTTTCGTCCAAGTCATCCGGTGTAGCCGAATACTTCTAAAACGTATGGTGGAATAACGGAATCATGAACAAAAGGATATGGAAAGTGTTTTAAAATAATAATCGACCTCTCGTGTGAGATATGAGAAATTTTGTTTTTGCAGAGATTTAATGATCTATTGATTGATCGCGGATAATATACAAAAGAAAAACGTACATCTTGAATATCTCAAGAAATATCCGGTTATTAAATTATTAAGTGAGAAATTAAATGCAGAATTATTTTTATTAACTAAAAACAGATATTTTTTCGCAATAGAATGGAAAAAGAGACGTCATGTAGAAGAGGGCGAAGGAATTTATTTAAAAAAGATCCCTTAAAAAGAGATTTTTTTTCGGTGGTAGGATTTCGTTCGCGGACTAATTCCAACGACATGTCCAAACATATGGCTTCAGTTCGGACTGTCATACATCTCGCGTATTCCTGTACACGCGTACACGTTTAGCCTCGCGCGGCAGGGTTACGTAAGATTGAGCCAGCACGTCACGTGTACGCGGTGCATGTGTGCGGACGCTGAGACAAAAAAAATACCGCATGTGCAATCCTAGCGGTCGCGCGTGCGCACCGATATACGCGCCGCAGGACGACGAAGCTGCTCGCCGCTGCGGTTCTATACATCGCAGCGAGGAGGCAAAAGAAACGATGATTACGAAACGGCGAGTGTTCTTTTTCTTTTCTTTTTCCTTCGTCTTCGCCGCCAAGTCTAACCCAGCGGTACGGTGCGATGATGCGAAGCATCGGATTAGACTCAGGCATGCTTTTGCGCATCGCGGTTGCAAAATATATTTACAATCACGCGTCGATAATCGAGCGTGCATCTCAACGAAATTGCTTGCGGTCCTACCTTGTGATATAATTTTACGAATTATTATATACGATTAATCTAATGGTTCAAGGAAACATTACAAAGACGAACACGTTAATAATAAATATCATAATATTTTAATAAATAATATAAATAATGTTCATGCTGGTTTCCAATAACACAATTTCTAAATAAATCACAATATTTCTTAGCTTTTATGATAGCAACGATGACGGTATACATTTATAATAACATAACTGTGTATTTATAAAATTTGCAATTTATTGCGTGTGACTACGTTAGTGTGAGTGAGTGAGATGATTTATGTAAAAAGTGTGTGTTTATGATTTATCGATACCTTGTGTATGAATATTCAAATCTTCTAATCCAACTTAAGAAATTAATCATCGATGTATAAATGCATAAACGATAACGACTTTTAAAAAATAATATGAAAAATAATATGACAAGTAATCCTGTATAACAAGTTATATTCGTGGAAAAATGGAAACGTAAATATGATGTAAATGCTAATAATCATTTAATAAGTATTCATGATATAATAAACACATATATATACTGTTCTATCGCAATACTTTTTGTTCCTGTGAAGTTCCTCTTTTATCGTTTTCGCTTATCTAATACCTTCAGAAACTTGACGGAAGTCACCTTCACTTACTGATAAAATGAAGGACAACGGCTCAATTAATATTGATAAGATTATTTAAATTTGTCATCGTTGGAATTTTGAAATAGTCAAGTCCGACATTAGACAAAAGAGTAGAATGTGTAAAAGAATTTCTTTCTTTTTGTTTATAAAAATCTATCTCTAACGATCGTCACGATTTTTCTTGCAGGTGAAAATCTGGTTCCAAAACAGAAGGAGTAAGTACAAGAAGATGATGAAGGCGGCGCAGCAGGGTGGAGGTGGCGGCGGTGGCCAACACGGCAGTCTTCTGGCAGGTGGAACCGCTCTACCTGGAGGACCATCCCCTCAACCCG
Organism: Crematogaster levior; assembly: GCA_901521435.1. NCBI lineage: Eukaryota > Metazoa > Arthropoda > Insecta > Hymenoptera > Formicidae > Crematogaster > Crematogaster levior. Next base: position 355,143 of record CABEGB010000692.1, on the reverse strand, counting down.
GTCAACCCGGAAGTCTCATGCAAGGAGGTAAGTCGTTGCATTTTATATATACACGTATGGAGTCAGATATATATATATATATATATATAAACTGTGCACCTGCATAATTAAACAAAAAAAATTCTCTTTCATCGCATATTTAATTGGTATATTGGAAGCGTACACGTTCAATCGATTTACCGCCGGTCAATTGAATCGTTCTCACGATCGACTGATCTATTTTCACGATTACTGACGCATTTTTAACTGGATGAACATCCACCAGCGTTAATTGAATGTCACTGGTGAACGTGCGCGATGATTGCGCGCTTGACGGGACTGCTCCATCATTTTACCGCATCGCCGCTGCAATCTTCGCGAATGCCGCCTTGCTCCGCAATTACAATACTAATAATCCGACGCAATTTTCGCGGTCTGCATTTTTTATCGCGCCTTTGCCCGTATCGCCGACAACGACGAAACCGCTTACCTTACCGCTGCTCTCTTTCTGCGACTAACAGTAATCTAGAATCTGCCTAGTGAGTGATTTATTCGGAAATGCACCACGAAAGACACGGCAAGCGTAATTAACCCCATCTTGAGAAATTTCTCTTGCTAGGAATGCCACTCTTTCATGACGAAATTTAGTGCGAGCGTCCGTATACTTTCCAACACATTATTATGTCTTATACAGTGAGATTTCGATATATGATATCAATTTTATCTTCGTGTGCGAATAGTTTTAATTTTCATTACGTTAACATATTAAAGTAAATTTTTATGCTAATTTCAGATTAAATGTTGCAGAATTAATAATAAGTATAAATGAATATAAATATTGGTATGTTTCATAAACCTCATTACTTACACTACAAAACTGTAACAGTCTCGTGCTTAAGAATACCATCAAGGTAACACAAAGTTTCGGAAGAGATAAAAATCTAAGCGCTTCTAAATGGCGGAATATCACGGAAACGTGATGTATGTACAGTCAGGGATGAGCCGTGTGCAATTCCCCTTCTCCGAATAGACCCCCGACTTAGAGCCTGCGAAATCGACCACCCTCTGGAAACTCTTTCCCGTCTCGTAGCAGCCACCAGATGCATTAGCGTACAATACTGTTCTCTCGCGCGATTAATACAATTTACGACGCCGGTCCCATTCAGGCACATGCAGCTGTATGTGCAGCAACGCGACATGTAGCCGAATATACGACGACAGCGGCAGCGACCACGAGATTCGGAGCGGTTCTGAAACGGTTCCCGGTTCACGTTTGTGTTCCAGGGGGCGGAAGTTCCGTGTCGGGCAGCCCGACGACGGGTTATCTCGGCGGCATGGGTGGTGGGGGTGGCGGTCACACCCCCGGGAGCTCGAGCCCCGGAAGCGAGATGTCGCCTCAGCACAACGAGAGCCCGCCGGCACCCTCCTGGCCGGGTGAGATGAAGCACCATCCGCATCCACACGCGCCGCCCCACTCCCATCATCACCCGCACACGGCCGGGCATCATCCGCCGCCACCGCCACCGCCGCCACATCACGCGGGTTACATGCCGCAGTACTCCTGGTACCAGGCGGACCCCAACCCCGGACTACTCACGTAAGTACTGCTTTTCTGAATCGCATCGACCTCGACGAAGGTTTGACGCATTGTTTTCGGAAACTAGAGATTATTGCGAAATTGATGCAGCTAATTCTTAGAACATCATTGTATGTTGAAGATGAAAATACGTTAAATTTGCGATCTGAGAATATGATGTTAAGTAGCTCGAAACAGAAACGTTACTCACAAAGTTCACAATATAACATATTACATAAAGTTACAGCCCGACATAATAAAGTGACCATCCTTCCTCGATCTTCAAGTTTCTCACCAGTTTTCCGGCACACACGAAGTCGTCGTTTGCATTCAAAAAAACTCGAACTTACTCTCATCTGTCTACAGAACTCATTTCCAGAAATCCATGGATTGATGATAATTTTTAGCAAATTTCTAAATACAGATAGGATGGTCAGTTTATTATGCTGGGCACTGTATTAATGTTATATAAAGACAAGTGAGATCGTCTAAACTATATAATATCTACATTTCGATCTCTTCATATCGTAACTATTCGGAAAAATAATCATGTGTAACATGAATCGCGTTTTGAGATATGAAACATCTATCGCGTTTCAACGAAAGAACAGCATTCTTTAAATGTCTGCATTTGATGATAGCTTTGTCATTCTGGCTGATGTAACTCATATCGGCGATTTCTGTGTAAGCCTAATTGAATAGTACTTAGATACTCAATCATAGGCATTTTCAATTCGAAATTAAAGTGCGACGCGTTAATCAGCGCGTCTCAACGCAAACTGGTACTGCCAGTCACGTGTCCCCTTGGGACATGTCGGACGTTTCTCCTATTCACTGAGAACCAGCATGACACGACAAATTTACCTCGCCTTGCCATAATATTCATCGCGCTGTGATTCCGGAAGCTTCAAAGTTACCGCATATCTCTTTAATAATATAATAACCGCGAGGACCAGCGTGAATCTACGCGCTACGCAGACTGAGCGTGAAAAATACATTTATGCTGAAAGATACAACATATAACATCTTGGTGTGCGCTCAACTTAGAATTAATTGAAGTTAATTAATTGAACATTGAATATTAGGTTTTTTTATACAATATTAGTTTGATGAGGAGATAGCCTAATATTGAAGAACGCTTAAGCTTTTGAAATTTCGCAAAATCTCTTGTCACAACGATTTTCTAATTGAACATTCGTCTGTGTCTTTTGCAGGGTGTGGCCAGCGGTTTAACGAAGATGTCCCTTGAACTGAGTTCAGGTGAGCCACCCCTTCGTGGTACCGCGAACGTATCCCAGCAGTCCCGCCCCAAAGTGTGAATATGTGTAGCACCTCTCGCGAGGAAAATTGAATGTTAATATTGTTTCTAATCGTATAATGAAACCCGCATGCCGGTATCCGTGCGGACCGTCCGTCGAAGTGAGAGCGGTACGAACAGTGCGATGTCGCGTGTGATGACACAGCCCTCTTAGTAAAATATTAATAATAGTACTAATGAGATGAGAGAAATTCAACCACGAATGAACATCATCACAATCGGCGACGATATCAGACGCTTCTCTAAAAACCGACGGGGAGAACCAACGCCCGAGGTTTCCAGCCAACGTGGACTGTCGACAACAGCGTCGCGGAGAATCGGAAGTTATGAACGATCCGTGCATCGAGTGATTGATTAGTGACGTTGTTTTTGGTGTGCTGCGAGACGTTTCCTCGTCGAACTGGAATCGACGTTAGTTGGAGGAAGATAGAAGCGACTTCGTCGTACGATGAAGTGAAAAGTATGTTGTAAAAAAAAGAAGGGTGATAATGATGTAACAGCGGTGACCTGAAGTCATTGAAAATCGTGACCCGTGACCGTTCGTGATGCGCGTTCTCTCAAAGAACGACGTCGTTCATTGATGATCTTGAAGTTCGATTTACGAGTTGGAGGGTACTTGTAACGCTTCGCGTATGATTGAGTGATTGTCACGACTGTAACGCTTTTCGTGTTTGACAAGTAATCGTTGTCGCAAAAATAAGAGTCGCGAGGAGTCTTTTTTCCCGGGAAATAAAACGTTCTTCGGCTTCTCTATATGTCTGTTCGTGTCGGCCGTCGTGATTGCGTGCATCGGATCTAATTTGATTACTACGGTTAATTATAAGCAGACATTGCCTCCAAGTAATTGTTTTCATTGTGAAAATGTTGTCCGCCGTTTGTCAAGCGTGGAATTGCATCGAATTTAATCGCTCACGGTTAATCAAATAAACAAGGTACGCGATACAACAATTTCCTACAAAGAAAATATTAAATATAATTAAAATATTGAATCGATGTCATTGTCAATCACTATAATTAGATATTAATTGATTTTATTTCTATGTACCGAAAGCCTCAAATTTATATAATCCATCATATTTTCTTTTTTTTATTTCATATTTTTTACTTGTAAAATTTATTTCTTGGTTTAATATTGAAATATTTTGTAATTTTACTAATTGATTGTTGACACATAAAGATTTTAAATATTAAATTTAAGGTTTTTGGTTAGTATTACCTCTATTATTCTCACACGTTTATTGTCATAATGAATTCGTAAAATCTGATTTTCGCTCATATAACTTCAATTTAATTAAGAATTCACATCGGTGTTGATAGATAAACAATTTACTAGTGTGACAAAATAAAACTCATTTGCTGGAATTTATTTGAAGAAAATGAGACAAAGTATGAACTCACATAATTATACCGTTATGTCCAAACTTAACAAGTTCTGATTATCGAGACTAATGCATTAGTGTAATAGTGGCGATAACGGTATCACGATTTAGAAAATGAAAAAAACGCAGATCGGATTTAAGATCCCTGGCCTACATCCGGCGCTCGTCTCTGATAATGATGTATTCAGGATAAACGTAACAAACTCCAACGAACAACGGGACCAAGTTGCGTGATTCTTTTCAGTGCGGCTCGATCGACCAGATATTTTCGTCACCTTTCTAAATCAGCCTGGCACAATCGTGCATCTCTAAAAACCAATCTCTATCTCCTCGCAAATGTCAATTGCCGATGACGTTAGGTCGGTCGATCCTTTGTGACAGTTGCCCAACAACCGCGAGCGCGGCTGACCTACTTCGTGCTGCATCTCGCGCGATAGATGGACGAGAAGAGCGTTAGGGTTGGCGAGGTCTCTGCGGGAAGATAGACGAGGGAATGGGGAGGGAACGGAGGGGAAACAAGAAGCAACGTTGCATAAACTCGTTGAGCAGTCGTTCCTCAAGGCGGTTGGAAGTAATGAAATCCTAATGACATTTTCGTGAGTCAAACGATCTCGGCAATCACGGTGGCTCGCTGTAATCACCGGTCCCTCCTTCCCGGATGAGGCAACTGGCCGGAGGCCTCCGCCGAAGAGGAGAATAATACGCGAGAGACGAACGGAGAAGCGAATAGCTGGAGGAGCGAGCTGGAAAAAAGTCATTATCTCCGTTGGCGGAATGCCACTGATATTTAAGTACGGAACTTTGGAAAACGTAAAAGAAGATTTATTCTAATATCACCATTGATTTGGTTGTAGCTTTTTCCTTGTTCTACAGTCTGGATATATAGTTCGCTTGGTTGCAATATCTTAATGATGGCGAATTTTTATTTTATTTTATTTATTAAAAAATGCTTAGTTTCAAAAATATTTATTTATTTAAGTGTACATTCTGCGAAAAGTTTTAAATTATAAAATTAATAAACTGAACGAGAGCCTCAGTAAATTTAATCAAATAGTGTTTGGCTATTAAAGACCCATGTTTGACCGTGTATATTTAAATCGGCGTTTTTAAATTTATTTCTTATTATTAATCAAATAGTAATGAAAAACGCTTTGCTGCCTCTGAAAATACAGCTCTCACGATCTGTTTGAGTTATCAAGGTCTTTTCCAAACGATGAGTAGCATTTTTTTTTCACAAGCAAGTCGTGGTCGAACTCTATCAGAAGAGCAGAACACAAGCTTCACGCTCCAAGCCGTTCGTGTTGCGGGTAAATGATGTGGCGGACTGTTTTACGCTGTTTCTTCTTCGTCGTCCTCCGTCGGCCATGTTAGGTCACCCTTGCCATCTTGCGTCGCACAACATCTAGCTTTCCAAGAGGCGACGCCAAACCGCAAAAACGACGGCTGTGGCTTGCAACCGCGGGAAACTGGGAGGGTCGGGCGGGCCCCACCGCTGACCCAGATCCACGGTCTCGTCAGTGCAACAATGGTCGTCGTCTCATGAGAACGTGTGGTGCTGCGCAGTTCCTGTCCTTCCTGATTCTGTCTTTTCCTTCGCTCTGATTGTTACCGTTCGGCACATGTCGGTCGCGACATGCACCGAGACCGCCAGGTCTTGGTTCCGCACATCGCGGCTCTCGAGACCGCGAAAAGTTAAAATATCATTTCCTAAGCTCATGCACACGTGTCTCCTGATGCGCTAATTCAAACTTAACATTGGAAACTTAAAATTCTTAAAGTAAGAAATATATTATCTAAATCGCCAAGCGATCAGACCTGGATCTTGATGGCCAATCAATGATCTGCGTGCCGACTTAGTTTGCCGGATTTAGATATATTTCTTACTATTATGTAATTTGCGGACAAAAAAATGTAATATTTGTGTTTAAAATTCTTAATTTCTATAGACTTTTATCGCAACGCAGGATCTCCTACAGATAGTTCATATCTCCAACAAGACCACTGATTGAGATCCGACATGGTCCCACCGTTAATCCATAATCAATTGCAATTAGCAGAATTCTTATGATCCGAGCATCGAATTCTCGACTCTCAATATAATCCCAGAATGAGACAGATTTGTCTTCATTATTCTGTAAAGATATAATAATTTGTCTCAATCGTGAATTTTAATTGTGTGAATTGAATAATCATTCGGCGATCGAGTACATCACATTTCATGGCAATGCACCCATATATATCTCCCCCGATTCCCTGGGGATCAGCGAGGGCGTCGGCGCCGCACAAGTCGACGCGGCGCGGAAACTCGAGGCGGATTAGGCTGCCGGGTGGATCTCGCCCCGTGGTGCACAAAGAGAACAGTACAAAACTAGTTTTATGCCCTTCCGCTCGTGTCGACCGCGCTTGCTGTTGAACGCTGGTACGCGATTACGTCGCGTGTGCTTGCGTAAAAGCCTCGCGGCGGAAAAAGGGAAGGCGGGCTGGAAGGTCCGGGGATCGATGTCGCTGCGCCGGGGCGACGCGGAATTCCTACGTCGTGACGTTGAATTTCAACGTCGTCGTCGTGTGCACGCGAAGGATGCACCGGCGGTGAAGCGACGACGACGACGACGACGACGACGCGACGACGACGATGACAACGACACGACGATTCTTTCCCGTGTATAATAATAAGTGCCGTTAGATTTAACCGCAAGCCGCGCTGCGGAGAACTAGGAAGCACGAGCCTTCTCGGACGGGTTCTTGCGTTTTGATTCGGTGCAATAAGAAGGTGTATGCGTGTATAATTTAAGACGAAGCTCCCCTCAGTTCCTAAATTACGTGTGTAAAGCCGGAAATGCGAAAAACAGCGTAAAACAATTGAGCGTGGTCGAGGTGACAAAGTGCGCGTTTTGATCATTGTTGTCGAGACTGGCGCGGATTTTCCTGGAAAATTGCAGTCATCAGAGAAACGAACTTACCTTCTATGTGCAAAACAGCTGTTCTTAAATTTCCGTAAATCCGAAATAAACGAAATTTCAAGGAATTGCAAATTGTAATAAAAAATAATTTATATTTACAAATGTAATCTGTTTACGAAGAAGTACAATTTCCAGGAAATAATGCGTGTGAGACATTAAATCTCTACGACGAAAAATAACATTGATCCGATAGTTTCGATGAATAGCGTGCAAAATTAGCCGTGGGGCTCATCTTTTTCCACGCTTTTCTCGAATACGCGGATTATGATAGCACTGCGCGCGAAAACGAGTGCGAACTTAATGTGACAGAAAGTACGCGAGCGAGCGAGAGTGAGAGAGAGAGAATGTAAACAGCATAAAGAGTCCATAGAATTTACTAGCGTTACTAGTCTCGGTGCAAGCCATCGGAGATCGATCAGACTCGGCAAGGCTGGGAGATCGAACACCGAACATCTGTAAATATTGTACCGGGGCCCTCTAGCATGTAAGCCGTAAGTGAATCTGTGTAAAATACGATATTGTGATAAGAATGTAAAGAAATGCGAAAAAAATACGTGAAACAGAGAAAACAAGAGAGGCCTAGAAAATCGTCTATATACATATAGGATATAACACGGCAGACCCCAATTTATTCGATTTTACCGAGTACCCTTGTACGGATATAGAATATTACGAGAACTAAAACACCTTAATTATGATTATTATTGTATAAAATATGAATAATAACTAATTAATTCAATTTAAAATATTGTCTCATAACGTTTCACATATGTGTCATTCCTGTCCCAACATAATCCTTTCATTTTATGTGAAATATATCGAGCAACATATTTATCATAAATGCTTCGTGCGTTTTAGAACGTAAAGCAATTCTATTCAATCAGTAGTTACATGTTAAAATTCATGAGTTTCTGAAAAGATTCCAGAGAAGGTCTTAAAAGAAGCATGATATCCGTGATGATCGATTTAACAATAAAAGAATCTTTTTTGCGATATAAGTAACCCAATTTAGAGAAAGAGAAATTACCGAATGGATCGAAATATGTACGCCTTGTGCGATAGTACAGGAAGAAGCTCATCGATGATTGACGCACGTCGCACGTCCTTCGTGAATTATCACATTTTCGTGTAACAAGCGGACATCGGCTCAATGATTCAATCATTTCCGAGTGAACGAGAGCTCTCTCTCATCTCGATGATGACGACTCTCGTGTTCTTTTTGCTTCTTGTTTCTTCTTTGTTCAACGGCAGCCACCTGCCGTTCTAGAGCCAACGTACGCATGCTCTACTTTATGAATAACTGTACTCCTATCTTCGCTCGAAGCTGAAGCCACATCATATCCTACATCTTCTCGCGAACTTATACTCGACGTCCTGAGGAAGACGAGTTTTGATTGGGAACAGGAATACTCGCGCATGTTGTACGCGTGTTTGTAAAATTTCTTAAACAGGGCTTTAAAAATAATTATACACACACATATATATATATATATATATATATATATATATATATATATATTATAAATTCAGTTTTCTTATTTCTCTATTATCTCTTAGTTATACTTTCTACGATTTTTAGTTTAAAAGAAAGAAAATTTTCTTAGAATGATTAGTGAACTTTGATTGAATTAACTTGTCCAAGACCGGACTTAAAGTATCTCGTTAAGAGATTGAAAAATGTCGAGTAAAAACGGCTCCATTTCTCCAAGAGTACTTTATTCCGAGGTCTGTCGTTCGCCACGCGCGACTAGGTCCGCTCGTCCGTGCGGGACTGTTCAGCAGAAAAAGGTATGCCGATGAATACCGGCGGGATCTTGTGGGCCCGTGGTTTCCAAACGTAAACTTATACTTATATACAGAAAAGGGAAGAAAGGAAAAGAAGGGAGGATGGAGAGGCCACCTCGGTATGACAATGCGAGGAGTCTCGCGGGCTCACGGGAAACCTTGCGAAGAAGGGCGAAAGGGCGGGAGAGCGGCAGACAAAAACGTATAATGGACACAATGCTCGATGGAGCACGCTCGAGTTCTCGCACAAGGCAGGCGCCTGCACTCGAACTGGCTCGAGCCTTCGAAAAGATTACGTCGAGTGGATGTTTATTTGCTTTTGGCTACTTCGAAGATGAGCAGCCGTCATCAATGTCGAATTCGATTTACTGTAACCATAGGAAGAATCAATACTTTTTTCATAAAAATGATTAAATTTAATCTCGATCTTTTTGTTTCTCTTTACCAAAATTTTAACAGTGAAAAGAAACTTGTCCTTAGCTGAATGCTATACTTAAATCAGACTGTTTAAATTTTTATTCGTAAAAGAATTGTTGATTTTTCTCTTTTTGTTATTAGTTATCATCATTTGGAAGAGTTATGGAGTAACCTAAACGGATGCAGATGAAGACAAGATGTTATTAACTTATTGTTAGATCACTTTCGTAAATGTTTACGTTTGCAGCTATCATAATTCTTTAAGATTCTTTAAGATTTGAAGGAAAAAGAAGTTCGCACTAAGTAAAAATTGTATTTTGGATAATTTTACATATATTTATATAGTTAATATAGTTAATAATTTACATAAATAATTCAATACGAATTTGTTGCTAATGTAAATTCTGAAAGAGAAATAACATGCATCAGAAAGTTAATAAGTGCTTGAGTGGAATTGATTTCTGTGTCATCAAATTAATTAAACGTTGTTAAACACGTGGAAAACTCACAAATATTAATTCCATCAACGGACAACGTAATAAATAATTTTTTCAAACGTCCGACTACTTCCTGAAATGTAATAATTATAAACTTGACATACTAGTAACTTCGGATATTACGATATTATTTGTTTATTTAGGAAAGTAGATAGAAGCCGTATGATCGATCCACTTTCTACTGCGCAGCATATTTCAAACTTAGCAAATCTTGTCCAGTTAATCTATCACTGTTAATACTTAAAATTAGCTACATATTACCGCATTATAGAAGGGATTGAGCAGCACATTATTATCATTATCCATTATAGAAACTCCGATCTAGTCTTGAAATGGTAGCAAAAAGAAAGCGATGGGAAATGCTTTAATTTTATTTTTTTTGTTCTATATATATTACAAAAGATTTACATTTAGTTTATCGCTGTTATACTTTGCTTAATCTGTTCAAGGCATCGACGTATCATTCTGTGCGAGTTTCACATTAGATAATATTGTTTGCGCGAAACTGACCCCTATTTCTTTGCATCGACCATCAGGAAGGAAAACATGGTATTATCGCTACATGGAGGCAAATAGTAAGGTGCGGATCACAGTTCTGCCGCAACGGATACGAAGTTGACATAATCAAACGTCGCAACTTTTGTCTGCATATTGTATCCGTGATTAATAACTTGGTGAATTATTCATGACGGTAATAATACGCTTAGCTACAGCCTTCTCATCCTCTTGAGATTACATTTCCCACGTAACGGGATCGATATTACTTGTGAACCATTTATTTGGCACAGTTCAACGCGTGTTAAATTCGTAATATCGATAACTTTTATTTCCCAGCATTGTAGAAAGCACTAAACTTTTTTTCCAAGCGGCGGTCGTGCTCGAGTGAACGTGCAGCAGCACGCAACTGCTACACGAAAGCTAAAAGTGCCCCAGAACTCCCAATGCCGCATACACGATACGCTTAACCTTCCCAATGTAAGCGCGGATAAGAACGCACGTATACTTCGTACAGTTCGCTTTATCATGACTGTAGATCGTGCCACCCGAAGGATTCGCCACCGCCCGACTTTGAGCAATTAACATTTAACCCACATCGGATTTCTTGCTCGTTACTTCGCGAGCGACTCACCGCGAGACAATACAGCTTTCTTTCTCTCTCTCGACAAGTTTTTGCGTGCGGGTGGTTTTAATTCGTTACAAAAAGTTGACATTGCGATAATAGTTAGCCACAGTCGTGTGCCGACATATCTTTCTGTCTGAAACGAAACATTGACTATAGCTCGTTATAAAATAATTGAAACACTGTATGTTTTTAGAATGTTTCGTCATTAGTTAGTGGACGTTTAAAAATTTCGTGAAAACCTACGTCTTCGATCATTTTATAATTTATCAAACACACATTTAGAATTTCTGGGAATACACTCGTAATGTGTCGTCGCTCCGTAACGTCGACCCAATTTTGCCTCTCATATTACTTTTTCGATATTTCATTGCTACATGCCTTAAATTAGCCAGCACACATGTAGCGCCATATAGCAATTGTATTATCGCATAAAGGTCAGAAAGAAAGACGAGGCTCGTAAGACGGTCGACGGTATCGAATAAACAAACGAACAAGTGGGAGGCGGCGGAAGTAACGGATATTAAGGTCTTCGTGACGGAACTTGACTCGTGTTATAGCAAGGCGAGTGAGGTCTCCTCGTCTGGCCGAACTAATTCTATTACTTCGTCCCTTCCTTCCATCACCCGCGACATTCCGCCTGCTGAAAATCGTTGCTGTATCGTCGAGTCGTATCGCGGATACTATGTGAAGTGTTATGAACTACGTGGATTAAAATAAAAGAAATATTTCTTTTGGCTCGTATCTTTATTTCTAAATTACACAAGGCGATCGTGACGCAGGGAGATGTGCGCTGCTCTGATGAGCGATAAATCCGAGTTCAAATCCAACACAAGTTGTCAATTTTTATTCGGTCGCCACCTCTCGAGAGGAAGTGGTAACTCACCGAGAGAATATCTTGCCTAAAGCCGTTCAAAATCAGCATTAAATTATATATATTATATAAATATATATATATATATATATATATATATATATATATATATATATATATATATATATAATAGCCTTGTGAATTTGAGATTGTGACCTTTTTGCATAAAAGTATCAGATATATATATTTAATACAGATACTTTTGGGCAAAAAGGTCACGATCTCAAATTCGCAAGGCTAATCACCTTTAATTCACTTTTAATACTGATTATTGAAACTTATACAAGAGTAATGACCTCATCTTGTAGAAGCCCTTACGTTCCTCCCAGGAATGATAGAATATTATTATCATTATTATAATTCGATAATTTACTTTGATTGTATCCAAATGGAAATATTGTAAATTAGTGATTCAATCTTTCCGTTTGAATGAATTCTGTTTTGCAAAATAGAGTAAACAAGCGAGAGGAGTATCGGTGTGTTGACCTGGATGGCTCCTTGTTGTCGCGGAAAGCGGAAGGGTTCAGATTCCGGTCTTGTCTTTTCGCCCAATATTTTTCTCGCTCAAAGTAGATTGTAGCGCGTCTTAGTGGCTCCTTTCTTGAAGGTACATCCCTAATCTATACTATGGATTGTACACAAAGTAATCGTCGCTTGAACATATCCTTATACATACATTGCCAGTACAATTACTTATCAAGTTGAAGATGTCTATTTGATCTTGAAACTCAGTTCGTCTCTGTTATAACACCTGTTAAGACGTTCCGATAAGAAAGATCATGTAATGGGATCAAGAGAAGCAAGAACAGGTACTGCCCTTCAATTCAAATATTTATAAATTTATAGAAATTTCTCACCTACTAGTAACAATAGCTTTCTATAATTTTCGGAATTTCTCCACAACTCGACAATATAACTCTTGCTTCTCTCTCCTCTCATTATCATATAGTACGTTCTTTGAGTCATCACTCCACGGACATTTTCAATTCGAGGGAGTCACTGACATCTTCTCCTCCAACACCTTGACCATACCAACACTGTGACAACGAGATTGTGTCTACTATTTGGATCTACATACTCGGCTTCATTTTACTTTAATTTGTTTCGATTTTTGCGTTACTGAAGAGGGCTCAGTGAGCCGAAACGCGTCTTGCGCAATTTTGTTCGCGAATTTTTATGAATTTTTAATAATATTTGTAATGGTTTATCACCGCATCACCTGTACATACGTTTTGGCTCTATAAAAAGGCTTTTATCTCTTTCAACTTGATTTTATATTAAGGAGTGCCAGTAGTAAATTATTTACTTATTTCTTGAATTACAATTACTTATTCTATTTATTACGTTAGCACATATCTTTCACGGCAGATTTTTTATTCTGTAAATAATGATACAATAATGATAAAAACTTTTGAAGTAACAGTATCCTTGTGGTGAAAGTACTTTTAATAAAGTTTGGAGTGAGGTCAAAACCTTAGCGAAAAACAGAGTTCGATAAACGTGCCTTGTGAAAATTCTTTACCCTACAGTAGGGTAAATGGAAAGAAACTGATATTAAAACTTTCAAAGACAAACGTTATTCAACGGCTCTAACGACGTAAAAATCGACTGAACCTCTGTAGTTCCAGGTGGTAGACTTGCACGGCGCAGATCACAAAGGTCGAAAGGAACCGAGAACTCCGCCCAGCGTATCGGTTGTCTCATAAGGGTGCAGGCACGTGGCAGAAAGGCACACACAACGTGCGCGCACAGTAACGAAACTTGAACAACTCCATATGTAGAAGCAAGGGTAAAACTAGTAACTGACATTTATGTTCCGTTGACCGTCGGTAATCAAATATACACATTTCAGAACAAATTGATATATTGAAAATAAAAAGAAAAAGCAGATATTGTCTAACAAAATTACATATTACGTTTTCTAAACAGTTAAGTTTTGTCAAAATTATACGAAAAGAGAAAGAATTTAAGTGAAAAAACGCTTATTATTAACTTATTAAAAACTTATTATTAAAAACTTTTATTATTAAATATATTTTAATTAGTAGTACAAAAGTGTTAGCATTTGTGAATGCGAGATGAATCGAAATAAACATGAAATTGATAAGGATAAATTAGTTTCTTTACGATTTCACTGTGTATTCACTGAGTATAACAATTTATATTCATGATCGTAATTAATAAATTATCCCATTAAATACATTAAGCCATTAACGCTTATTAGGAAATCAACACTAATCTCGTTAAATATTCCTGCATTCTTTTTAATAATTTACTGTTTCTCAACTACATGTTTTATTATTCGTTATTGCTATTTGCTAATTTTTTATCTACTGAACAAGCCAATAAGCCTTTTTTAAATATATTCTTTGCATTAATACAAGTTTTTTTTATCATATACTCGATATGTAGGTATAAATTCCGCTATTTAATACAAAGATTTCTGCGTCACTTTAAACGATTTTCTCTTTTAAATAAAATAAAAGAGATTTGATTTGTTTTTTGTACATCAAAAGTTAACCACAACGATACTTAAAACGGTACTTAAAACGACGTAAAAAAATGAACATTGTGTATTACATACATATTATTGTTTTAAAAGTCAGTATGCTCGGCTATAACATAATTTCAAAAAGTCAAGTGGCAGTTTGGAAGACCTTTCTGAGCTCTTGGCTCAGAAAAGATCAGAGGATTGATGTGCAAATCTGGAGGATGCGACAAGCTTTCTCAAGAACTAGGCAATACGAGGTCCTCGATGTCTTTCTCTCTCTCTTTCTCTTTTTTTCAAGCTGTCGATCACATGAGGGTCAGTCCTCTCGAGGACCTACCTGTCGAGTGAACCCGCACAAAATAAACAGATTTGCAGAAGGGTCGACCCCACTCGACAGTAGTCGTAAAGTAAAGCGACGCTTCAGAGAAAGAAAGAGAAAGAGAATAAAAGCTGATAGATACGGGCGCACGCCTGACTCTCTGACCCATTCTCGAGCGAATCGTTTTGGAAAGGAACTAGTGACACTAATCTGACATTAACAGCAACACCGCAATCTTAGATCTTATCTAGGCGACATGCCTGAACATGAAAACGGGTCAGGTCGATTGTCTATCAGATGAAAAAATGAATCTAGGTAAATTTCTGGAACGCTGTATTCATTTGTTACACATTAATTACGCATTAAACTCATAATACGTGCTAAAAAAAATAACGTAACTAAATACAATAATTCTACCTAAAATCAATATCCGTCAATCTTTTAAATGTGCTATTTACAAGTTAATTTCAATGTATACTCAAAAGATAAGCTTGTGGATTTTTCTTTCTGGAGAAGGATACTTTATATCCCACGTAAGAAAAAAAATTTGCTTATCTCTAAACTTTATCTCTAAAGTAAGTTATATTTTTCAAGTAGGGGAAGATTGAGACATAAACCTCTCTCTGCTAAGGGGGAAACAGAAAAGACAAGCAAAGCGTGCGGTAGGTGTATCTGAATAAATTATTGGAAGTTAAAGCGGTTTTTAGGGGAGTGTATTGCCGAGGACAAACCAGCGGAAACGGCTAATAATTTTTTTATTAGTAATTACTCGTGGAAGACTATAAGATCAGGACATGGTATAATTGAATGGTTGCCATCCGTTAATTCATGTTTTGTCATATTAGAAAATAAGCAAAAAATTATTGATCGTAAATTATGGTGACGATGTTGAGCGCTATTCGCAAACACAATCGTACTGTTTTATCGTAAAAAACAAATCTATCAACCTGTGAAGATTTACTGAATGTAGCTTATAATTTACGAACATTCGTTATTCGCGATTTTAAATATGTGTTGCAGCACTTAAATATAATAACAGATTCTATAGCAATTTAAAAAAAATAGAATTTGTTATACTTATTCGGAATATTGGTTTAATTCGTGCAACTTTTTGGACATTTATTTTCATTATTTTGTGATTAAATCTCACGAGTAACTTTGTCTAAAAACAAATTTAAACTGAATACTGAAGATGTATTGAATGTGCGAATAAAAATGCAATATTTATGTCTTGTCTACTAAATATACGCACATATATTTGTCAGAAACAATCTAACGTTCAGCTCCGTTCAGCTGGATTGTATAAACTTTAACGGTTCCTTTTTAGGGCCCAACTTTAGCGGTACTTGCAAATGCGAAAAACGCCTCGAGGTTACTCGTAGCAGCCAGAGTTCACGCCCCCGGTACCTCGAACACAATTGCGAGGGGGTCGCGCCAGAAAGGAGGGCAGCAAGAAAAAAACTCGCGGAGCAGACTGCCGATAAAAAAGCCGCCCTGTAGCGGAGGGTGCACGGGGTTACTTTACAATGTGGGAGGAAATCCATGCACAGCCAAAAGCATTTTTTCGCCCGGCCTGTCCTTCCCCCGTTGCCCTCTTGTGTCTTTTCCTTGTGAGTTCCCGATTGCAAGTCGCACGCGTGTTTTATTGTGCCCGGCACTTCCGGTGTAATCGGATAGCCGAGCGCATTGACATTAATTTATAAAATATTCGCGGCGACACCCGTCCGTTAATCCCCCCACCCTTGAATATACTCCATTCTTGAAAGCGCTTTCCAGGAAGGCAAGATCAATTTTCGACTGAAAGTTTCGTTGAAATAACGAATATGTTTTTCTTTAATAACGTTGGATTCAGTATGATATAACTGTAATTATTTATATTAAGATAATTACTGTTGTAATTATAAAATTATAAGAAAGCAAAATTCTTGTATGTCATTAGTTTTTTATATTTTTAGTTTTCAGAAGTTTTGAACGAGTTTATTTGTGTTCATGTTTTTAAAAGTCAAATTTGATAAGATAATCCGTCATTATATTCTGTAAATACGTACATTATATAAGTAGATGGTACTGCATACGTTACTTTAATACATAAATATAAGGGTTTGTAAGTAAGATCAAAAGCTGACGATCAAGAAAGAGACACCCTTATGGCCGCTTGATAATTCGTAGGAATGGTGTCGGATCACCGCGTTTCAACCTATCATCGACTCCTATTTCAGGGGCCGAATGGCACGCGTCAACTCCAAAAGAAATTGCGCCCTTAAGCCTTTGTCGCGCGCACGCGTCGCATGCCTCGTTTTACATTCGGACCCTCTAGAATAGTATTCTCGAAACGCTAACGAGATCAAAGCGAAGTTGCCACGGTATCAATAAAAGTATCAGAAGTGCGATAGTATTATTAGTTATTTTATTACAGATATATGTCAAAGCAAAGTCTTATTTATTTTTAAATGAATGGATCTCAAACTCTCACACTCACACACATATACGCGCAAATATATGTATAATAAACATTTTGCTACTTTGGTACTTACATATAATAATTTATTCTCTGTCTGCTCTCTTCAAATATCTTAATTATCTTCCAGACGTGCAAAAAATGAAACATATATATATAATAGTGTCTGTGCTGTAAACTTTGCTGTAATCTAGATGAGTATTTGCGTCGCTCATGATTCTACATGATCTACGGGAGCATAATCGTATACTTATTAACACTAGTTAGTTGTTATTGCACATATATTAAGGAAGATAAGAATGTCTTATGGCAGCACATGTAGATATATGGACGCATAGATTCATCTTATTATTCAAGAAACTCTAATTAATAAGCCGCACAAAGTAGCGTATAAAGTGTTTCGTGGCAAAAATCCTGGAAAGGTCATAGTTTTTTTATTCTTATATAATAATGTATCATTAACATTCAATCGCATGCAACGGAATGCTGTTACATAAGCGCCTTACTCATGTAGTAAAGAAGTATTATGGAAAACAATTTCTTTGTGTAGAGAAACATTTTATTTTATTTAAAATATATATAAATGTATAAAAATGTTGTATAATTGCTCACATTGGTCTTAATTCGATCACAAAATATTTATGTAACATTTTTACGATTTACATCTGCAATACTAATTAATATAATTAAATTTAGAATAACATACATATTTAGATTAACATACGTAATTTTTTAATTCTAATTTTTTACAATAATTAAATATGTAAAATTGTGTTAATATCCAGAGAGTTATAGTTTATTAAAGCACCAGGATTATATAAAAGATCTTCTTGCGTTAATTAATGAAGTCCGGTTAGAACATAGTCGGGTGAACGCGTTCGTTCATCGGTTGTAGGAGTGACGAGTCTTTTGGCTTCTTCGATATAAATTTTCTGTGAAGAAGAGCGTCAATGATAGAGAAATATGTGCGCGCGCCGAAAGAGAAACACACACGACTCGAATGTAATTGATGCGTGGTTCCGTTTGCAGAGAACTGGCCGATGTCGAGACCCATTGGTAAGGACAGACCGTTCATTCTGTAATACACTTAATGAGGGCCCGTTAATTACGCTAATGAATCCCAGAATCCCTTCGTCTTATACCTGACCGCCGTGCTGACGAGTGAGGAAACCTGCTACCTCACGGCCTTCGAGAACCGTTTTTTTTCCGAGATACATCACGCATTCTAACGTCACTACCGATCACTTTTATCCGGCGGAAACACTGATTAAGGTGTGAAGAATGAAATTGGGACGCCTTGTTGTCCTACAAATCACCTAAAATTGAAATTGAAGGCATTTCATTGATACTCACGCTTTGTAAACTCGGAATTTTAGACAAAGTCTGTGAATCTCAAACAATGGGCTGATTTTCATCCCGTAATATTCCCGTAACGCGCTTTAGATAATAATTTAATTGCTGAATTGCAATTTTCTACAGCGCAGAAATATTCTCATGCATTTTACCAAGACTTCATTGTGTGATCAATGGGTTCTAATGTCTGATTAAGGTCTGATTATATAATTTGTTTTCTTTCTCAAACATGTCTCATAGTAAACATTATTGCGCTATGTAAATTTGCAATTGATTATTATGTTAATAGATGATGTTTAAGTACATTTAGTAAATTGATATGCACAAAAGAAAAAGTTTAAATATTATAATGCAATTACAGAATCTCTTATAAGTTTAATTTACGGAATAAAAACTTTTTCGACGTAATAAAATCAATGTAATACATAAAAGGATAAGCGTGGAAATGTTATAAAGTTACTCGTCATAAAGGGAAAGCTGTTTTGTTCACCTTCGGCCTTCTGCATCTGCTTATTTTGCGCTGAAGGTGTTTTGATCATTGGATTGAGCTTGGCGTTTGGATTGCCAGCAATTTCATGGAATTAATGATACCGGTGAGACCAAACTATGCTTTTTTTCTGGCACCAAGACGTTTCGTGAACTCTATCGTTTATATCGAGCCGAATCGACGAATCTGCCTTCGTGACCGTACAGTTAAGCGTACGCCATTAGCGTTATTACATGTGCACCGCGCATATCATTTTAACGACAGGGAAAACGTTTTCTCCGATTGCGAACAACAGTAAAAAGAGCACCACGCCGCCCGTGTGCCTCGTTTCGAAATGTTTATTAAAACAGTAAACGTCTGAAAGCAATGCCATTTTCGTTCGAAATCCTCGCTTTCGATTTCATTATATGCTTATCTAATACATCTCTACGCAATAATTATTTTTATCTCTGCAGGAATAAAATTTCATCGTGATTGCTCAAGTTTCACACGCATCAGACTGACTTGTCAAATCAGAAGCTCAAGTAGAAGTCACGGTGTTATTCATGTACAAAATTCTAGTATCTCATGAAGAAATGACAATAGTCGAAAGCTAAATTACATCTGCGTGCCACACACACACGAAATACGTTGACCTTGGAGTCTCTATCATCAAAGCGAGCGAAGGAACCTGAAGAGTTGTGCACGTCGGTAGCACGTTCTAATGTTTTTTTCATACGCGCGCTCTCTCGATGTCTTCTACCTTTCTCGACCATTTTTTGCCTGCTGAAGACGTGCGAGTTCCCGTGCGTGGTAGGAAGGTAACTCTTCTTTCGTCCGAATCGAGGAGGCCGCCGCGTCGTTACGCGTTCCACTCAATAATGAGACGATAATTCCTATCGTGACATGAGTTACGCAGGAGTTACGTTGACCGTAATTTATTTCGTATGCGAACTGAGCATGTTACCTCGTACACATATATAGTTATTAGGATCTAAAGAGCTTGGGTACTTACGCGAAATAATAACGCGGTTACTATATTTAAATTCTTCGAAGGCACTTGTAGTCTTTAGGCTGTAATAACTGTGATAACTAAAAGCCGATGACGGATGGTTACAAGAGCGATATCATGTTTTATCTGTGTAGAAGGTCTGTTTGGCCTTTTTGCAAAAATACTTCCTGTCATGATAAAACTCGTCATACATTTGCCAATATCAGACAGCAGAGCTCTTTCGAAATTAAAAAAAAGGGAATTAAAATAGACATTTTGCATTTTAGATTGTAATTCGTAAAAGTTTCACTTCCAAATATATTTTTTCTTTTGTGTCGAGAAAGTTCGTATAGAAATTATGGCAACGTGTCTCCGGCCTTTGCCACGACGACTTTAATTGCGAGTAATTGTTCCGAAGGTCGGAAGCAGCCTGTAAAGATGCGAGCCTGAGCAATTGACGGTCACACCATGCGATAACACAGGATGATCACGTAATAACGTTTCGTATGGAGCTCTTCTTCCGCTCAGCGCCTGATCAGAAATATAATCGATACGCATAAATTTGTAAACTACGATATATGTCTGTAGAGCAAACGAACGAAGAAGTCTAACTATATCGGTTCTCCTTGTTGAATACAAGGGAGCGTAATAACTTATAATCTCGCGATCAGCTTTCAATTTATATTCAAATTTAGTATCACGCTCATCTCACGGAAATGCAACGCCGCGGAGTAATAAGAGAGACAAGCATGGAAAAAGTTTATCGCGCAGATAATGAAATATTATTACCGTTATCGGTGATCAATAAATAGAGATAAGTATCGAAGAGAAAATGTAATTGCTTTATTAAACGCTATATTATAATTGATCCTTGTTGATTGCCGCGTCCTTTAACAGACGCTATGCGCCGACCTCTTATAAAGTAGCAGTAATTGCATTAACTCACGAATACGAGTGTGCATTCATTTACAGGAGAAAAAACGTATCTTGCGCAAGCGATGAAATCATGGTAACGATTTTTTTGCGACACTCGGTTTTTCATGCAAGGCTGTTGCCTTGGATCCACTATCTTTTGATTGTTGTAAAGGTAAAAAAATTAATGCATTATAAAAAAAGAACTAAATATTCAAACAACTTAGCTATATAATTTATTATTGCTGTAATTAATAATCTTCCTCGTTCAATCTATATATATATATATATATATATATATGTGTAATATATATATATATATATATTATATATATATATATGCATATATATATGTTTTATATATGTATATATATATTTTTTAGTTCTATTTCTTCTTTTATATCAAAGGAGGAAGCATTTCTGCTTTCTTCATTGTCGTAATGCGCGTATACCATGCTTCGCTTCCCCATCGGCTTGCTTCCTAAAAGAACTGTCGCACCATGTTGCGGTATGCATCAGTGGAGAGCAGCTTAAAAATGAGAACAAGATCGGTGTCATCCCTTTTACGGGGACAATGCCGCCAAATCCGATTTCCAAAATGATCGCGTTAAACGTGGCCTGGGATTTGCTAGGGATTCGAATAGCCGATGTTTACCAGGGCCCTGTTGGAAAGAGGATTAACCGTGTATATCCGTTGCACATGAAAGTGTCCCATCGGCCTCCCGTGGGGAAAGGGTGGCATACGCGATACGGAGTGCAAAGGGCATGATCCTCATTCTTACGATGTCCTTGACAATGAGATGAAGGGTGGGGAAATAAAGTGGGTCCGGAAACTGGGTCAATGGCTGTCATACGGTCGAGATGTGAAGGATGTACAGGAAATTAAATGTCTACGCTCGGTATATCTTTTTTCTACTCGGAACTACTTACTTGTAAATAAAAAAATAGTTATTATGAGTTAAGCGTGAATATTTAATTAATACTTGAATTTTCCTAATTAAATAACATATTCATATTAACTGTTTATGCGTGTGATTTGTATGCAATGTTTCTTTTTCTCTTTTACTTTACATTCTTAATGCTTCAGCTACATGTAGAAAGATATTAGAAGTCATAAGTTTACTATTTTGATATATTATTTAAAATATTAACCAAAATTTAAAACATTTACTTATCTGTATTCTCTGTATCTACATTATAATGTTCTAACGTAAGTTGTTGTTTTCGCGTTACGAGTGCGTGACCGAGGTTGTTGGGCAACAACGGTGTGCGAGAGCCATTACGCTTTTCACCAACTCACGGAGGCATATCTCTCTAAGAAGCGAAGAGCACTTTCGAAAATCTCGTGACTTGTCCGTCGCAAAGGTATCTCCTAAACGAAAATAGCTCTCGTTGGCATAAATGAAAGCGAGAGAAAGAGAGTGAGACAGAGAGACAGAGAGAGAGAGAGAGAGAGAGAGAGAGAGATACTTCTCGCAAAAGGAAAACGGAATCTAGAGGATGAATCCAGAGCATGGCCATTTTGTCTGTTTAGTTCCACACGGAGACACCCGATGTATGGGTGCCGCGATGCGTATAATCGCTAATGCTGGAACCCCCTTATCCGACCAGCGGGGTGAGCAGAGGGTGGGCCCCCGCTAATCTACTAGGTATCTCTCGCTCTTTTCATCACCAGCTTCCAAATGGGCTTCGTGAGATCTCGATACCGGTGCTGCTCTCGTGCATACGCATATGAGATAAACGCCGATACGTGACGTGACGAAAGTCAGACCGATGTTTCCACGATGTAACATGTAAAAGTTTCATGAAGAATTTTTCCACGAGTCCGATTGCTAATAATATTTTCCTTATACATGTATTACAGCAATTATTGAAAAAAATTATTTCTACAATTATTACTGCGAACATTATCATAGGAGACGAAAGTAGGGAGTGTAATAAGTGTCTTGAAAAATCGATTTGTCTTAGGTAAAAAAGAAATACATAATAATGCTAATCTTCACAATCCAAAACGAAACATGCGATGGATATTTTTGGCAACCCAGTCTCGTGATCGATACCCGCGGATCATAAGAGTCCATTTTGTCGCACCCTTTTTCGGCTTTTAGTTACCTCCCAAAATGCGATGCGCACGTCCTTTTTGCGGTCTTTTGTGAGAAATCTGCTGCACGAAAACCCACTTGGTCCATGTCACCGGTTTTACGCTTCGGTGCATCGTGAGCCCCGTATTCCTTGTCGTTCGCACGAGGCCGAGCTCGAAGAATGGATGGAATTGGCCTTTTCCATTTTCGCACAGAGTGCCTGCCCATAATACGCTTCTGCGAGCCATAGAGGAGTCTCGCGATACGCCGAGTGAACATTCTCCTCATTGTTATGTGGAAGCTTACCAGGGACATCGCCTACGCTCTCGCAAAAATTAAAGTGACCTATCTTTTTACATTTTTAAACATTTTAAACATTTTACTACGTTATTTTACACATCATAATATGTGCATCAATAATTCCTATATTTCTAACAAATATAAAAGAAATCATTACGACATCCTTATTATCCTGTAATGATACTTCTGTAAGTTACGGTATCAATCACTCCATAAGAATCGCAGCCGCATTCTTACAAAATCAAATCGTCATGTACTTTTCTGCTTCCGTTTGTAAAGGTAAGCTATAATGATGTGATATCTTTCTCAATGATGGGATATCTCGTGAGCGACTAGTTTCTCGTCTTCTGGGTAGAAAAGAGCCGAAGGCGAAGTCTCTCGGCAGATCCGTTTAACCATCAGAAGAGTAGTAGGTACTCGTCTCTGGTCGCCGTCGGCCTCTGATTGTCCTTTATTGGGTTAAATTGAACTTCCTTCTCGTGATACGCGGCTCGCATCAACTCACTCGCTCTGAGTAGTTGCTTAGCTCTTAAACATCTGTGTAAGTACAGGGTGTGCTTAAAGTATCTCGATTTGTCTCCGTCCGCTTTGCGAGTCGACTTCCGATCTTTGATTTAAATATTTACAACATCAGTTTGCACATTACCATAAACGATCACAGATATTACGCAATCGGAAACACTGCGTAATACTTTTTACTTCTTTATCTGAAAATGCTCGCTCTTACGTTATTCTCCAAATCGATTTAAACACCTGGTCGATTGATTTACAAGTTGCTTTTTATATCTCTTGAAAAAAATTGATATTCAAATACTTATCATGTATATAAGTATTTTTGAATTTATTAGTTGCTTCCTGTAACATTAATTTTCACACAACGATATCGAGTCACCTTGTATATGACTAAGCTGACGAGTCATGCGAGCTTAAGAGTTAAGAGTTTGGGTTTGCGCTATGTAACAATTCGCGAGGGGGCGAACCGCGACTCAGGAATTCAGAGCGGGTAAATACGGTAGGCGTCTCATTCTTACGTGTGGAGAACGCGTTCCGCGCGATCTGTGAACCACGTTTAATATATCGTGTCATCGCGAGCTGTCGCTTTACTCAACTAAAAGACGTCAGAGCTTTATCGATAACTATGAAATATTTGCGTATACATACATGTATTAGCAAACTATTTTTATCATCTATTATAATTTTAATGTTTGACACCTAATCTTTCTACAAACATTTAAAACGTAGTTTTTTAAAATAGGATTTTAAAATATTTCCTTTCCCCTTCCCCTATGTAGAGAGTTTAGTTCTAAAAGTAATTTTACACGTGAGATTTATAAAAAAGCTAATTTTTGAAAACTATATTATTATAAATTCATGTATAACAAATATTGTATCTCTCTCGATCGAGATTTTTATTTAATTATACTTACATAATAATAGATCGTAATATCTACAAACGCTATAATATGAGATTAATTCATGTATTTAATTAATGCTAAGAATAATATTTTTCAGGTGTCTAACATTGCCGGTTGAGAATCTCTGCTTGAGGGAATCGTACTGATAAGAATGAATTATGCAGATGAATGTTGCGGCGATGTCGCCGATGTATCAAACCGCCTCAACTAGCTCATTCTCCTTCGTTATCTATTCATTGACGAGCCCGACGTGCGCGACGTGATCGTGGACCAGAAATCCGGACTGTTCCCATGTTCCACTTATAGCATTTGGTCCAATCGCACGCGTCTGACTTTAGACGACGTCTGATAGCCCCAGAGTCAACATTACTCTCGATAACGATCGCGCGCAAACATATTCGCGCACAGACTATTCTATATTTATACGTTGAAAGCACTGCGGGCAGCTGGATGTGCCCGGTTCTTTCGAAATTGTCGTCGCTAATCGTCCACGTCAAAGCGACTTCCACGAGTGTATTTGCATCGTTCACTTGGACGCGTCAAGTTGACGTTTATTAAATGTACTCGGAGAAGGTACCGCTGGTACCGCTAGACGCCTGTTAACGGACACATTTGCCGCGGTAAATATCTAACAATCTCCATCTAAATCAACGATTTCGTGGGAAAGACAGTTTCATCGACATACATTACCAGAAATGCGTTGTCATGTATACAGTCTGTCAAGTAAGATCGTGGTCGGGTTAATTTATTTAAAACATTATTTTAAAAAATTTTTAAATACATATATGCATTGTACTCGATAAGAACAAAGATGCAATTATGTTAATAAGGCGTCCAATCACTACCGGCGTCGATAATTGCCTAGCATCTCCGAGGCAAATTGACATATTCTAGCGGCAAGGACCTCCAAATTCGACGAATCTCGCGAGATAACTACTTCATACATTAAGCAAAAGCTTCGTAGAAAACGCACGTACTTTGAAGTAGTTATCTCGCGAGATTCGTCGAATTTGGAGGTTTTTGCCGCTAGAATATGTCAATTTGCCTCGGAGATGCTAGGCAATTATCGACGCCGGTAGTGATTGGACGCCTTATTAACATAATTGCATCTTTGTTCTTATCGAGTACAATGCATATATGTATTTAAAAATTTTTTAAAATAATGTTTTAAATAAATTAACCCGACCACGATCTTACTTGACAGACTGTACATAAATTCTTAGGTGCGAATACAACAATGTTCTTGGTAATTACTTATACACAGAATATACACATGTCCACTAATTGTAAAACTCAAAGGACTACCGAAAACGAGGAACGATGTCGGAAGAACGATTCCGACAAAGAGGTGACGATAGATCGTTATAGATAGGCAGTTGACTTGATTTAAATAACGAAGGCTAATTCCCTAGAGTTAATAACCTTCCCGAGAATAGAAGCGGCCAGCTTGGTATTCGGCACCGTTGCTAGTCGTCGGCGAGAAAACGGCGTTGCCCGGTTTCGCCGCGGAGAAACCTGGTAAGGTATGGCGAGAAGATCAGGGATAGGCGGAAGAGGGGGGCAGGGCGGACGGGAGCAACTTAATGACGCCGCATCCGGGAGTCGCCAGGACATTGTACTTCGCAAAAAAGGATCTTATAACGCGTCCACACAGCTGGACCCGCATACTACGTTCGTCCGTATTCGAATGGGAGAACCCCGATCCATTAACGGGCCGGCGCGAACATTAATAATCCGCGCCTTCTCGCCTGGATTGCTGGTGCGAACGCACGAGCTGCAAGGTGGCGGCAACCTTGCCCAGGTGACGTAATGGTAGCCGATCCGCGGCGTATCAGCTTCCTGAAGCGGTCTCTCGCGCGGTAGCCGCGTCTTTTGTACCACGTCAAAAGCTAATCACACTTTGTGATTTATCCAGATGGCGTCAATAAATCAGATTCGGGAACGCCATGCCAGATTGGGCCCGGTTTTTGTGCGGCCGCTGAGTAGCGACTGATGATGTGAGAGACCACAGGTTGGAAGTTGATATGTATGGACATAATTGGAGATGCATAAATATTATGGAAGCATACGGAAGAATTCTCGAGTATACGTTAAATAAAAACACTTTCTTCTAATTTTTGCAAAATGCTTTTTTAAATTATAATGTTACATCAAATATGTATTGGAAGTATGGTAAGTTTTGTACACATTACAATCAATAATTCTATAAAACGAAGTATAAACTCTTGTAACTCTGCGATTATTTAAGCTTCAAATAATTTCTTTCAACGGACAGTACGGGATTAATTACGAAAAATTGCGATAGATGGGTAGATGAACAAAGGAGAGCTTTACATAAGCTCTTCAAGTTGGACCAATATGTAGACGATCTCATGTAGGTCCGCAGGATCGAGCCTGGGTTGATCGGTTCGATTTCAAAAAAGGACCGCCCTCCCGTGGCGCGAATCCCCGTTCATCCATTCATCCAACTGAGGGTTACGTTATCTTCCGCCGCGTGTTGAAAGAAGAAGACGAAGAAGAACAAGAGGCGGAGGAGAATAGAGCGTACACGATGAGTGGCGGCCGTGAGGTGCGAGTTGCGAGTGGAAAGGCTCCCGGGCTGCCAACCTAATAAAGCAATTTGTCACGGTTGTCGTCCGAATGCCAGCCATACATTAACACACAATCTCGCCTCCGAGAGAGCCAAGCCATCGTCTTCTTCTTTCCTCGCTGGACAATCTCTCTCTTCTCCTGTCGCAGTCTCTCCGATTCCTCGACGTATCCGCAACTTTCTCCTTACGCGCGTTCCCGATAGTTCTGAGCATGAAAATTCATCGTAGTAAGATGTTTAGTTAGAAGATTGAGAAGAAACGTTAGAATGCGAAGATAAAGACAGTGCGAAGACTTAAGAGTTTAGTACAGTAACAACAAACCAGTACAGTAACTAAATATAAGATTGTTTACGACGATTCGGTAAAGAAATCTTGAATGCGTACCAACAATCGCCCATTGCATTGCGAGAAGAGCCATTTGTCAATAGCCGCACAATCGCTACTGGCTTTCCAGCGGACACACATAGGTGACTGAGAACATGCGCATACTATTTTCTTCACGTCCGCCGGAGCACAATGCCCGCGGATTATTACGTGCTTTTTGCGCGAAGCGAGAGACCCTAGGACGATCAAGGCAAAGGATGGGACCTGACTTCCTCAGCGACGCCGTTGTAAAGGCGAAGACGTTCTGCAGGTTCTTGCTACTGGGAAAAGGTGCGGGACACATGTGATTGATGGATCCTCTCTACGAGTGGTCCACGGCGAACCAGATGGGTCTTCCTCTTCTCCAACGTGCGCTACCTCTCTCATTCTCGGCTCTTCACGTTTTTCTTCTTCCTCTTCGTCATCCTCTTCTTCTTCTTCTTCGCGAACGCCTTCGCATCCGATGTACCGCGCGGCTTTCTAATCAAGAAATATTGGTCACACTCGGCTCCCATAGCTTAGGAAACTCGATGGACACGTACGTTTCCGGTAAAAATCGACGATATCTGGGGAAACGAGAAATTATTCATAATTTGTGCGATATCTAACCAGATGAAATATTACAAATTTTAAAAGGGTGGATGATTAACCGGTATTCAATCTTGAGTAATTTAATTTATGAGTAGGATAATAAAAAAAAATTACTTCCTTTTACAAATCTCCTATCTTTATTATGAATGCTCTGTCTTGAATATAAAATTCTAATCTTATTGAAAATATCTGCAGAATTTTATTAAAAATATCAGACTGATTACAAAGAGCAAATCATTCTAATTCCTGCATAACGTACTGATAATGCCGAATCACATTTATTCAATTCCTTGAGAGGAAGTTACCGATCCACCATCGCATCACGGCTTTCGACGACGACGACGACGACTTTGAATCTTGAGTCGCGAAGTGGTGCACACGCGCAAACGTATGCATACATTGCGCTGCGTGCGTGTGCGCGTGCGTGTTTGTGTGTCGTGAGGTTAATTGAATCAAGCAGCACGCAACCAGCTCTGTATACACTGCCGGGTCATCCGAGGTCAAATCGGTAATGGGCTGACCCTTAATTCACCATGTGGCCGACCACTGAACGCCGATACATCGTCGCTCGTTCTTGGACATGCGACCCTCCTAAGCACCCGGTAACCTTGAACTCGGAAGATAGACCGGACGATAGACATCGTGGATCCACGACGACTTCGACGGCACGAAACCACCCCGTGAGGCGCGTCGAAGCTGTCCGCTCGTCACGGCGCTATTACTTCCGCATAGCTCCTCGCGTGCTATTTGAAGACATAAAAATGGCCGGTTTCATTGAAGAAGAGACCTCGACGCAATTATTAGTGGACTTTTGATAATTATGATTGAGAGGCGGCACTTAGTCGTGAATGCCCGACGTATGGATTTTCTCGTAGCGTGGTGATTGATCTTCGATTTAACAGGGGAATCGTACGGTTGTAATCGCACGTTCGTTACATGGTAGAGTCGCAAAGTTGGATGGAACAGGTATTTTGAACGATCATTCAATGGAAAAGTAGCTAGAACAAGCGTTTATAAAATGGACATCTGGTTTGGGAAATAAATGGGAAACTATAAAAAAAATTATATATGCAAGTAAAACAAGCATTTTTTGTAAATTTATCATATTAAACATTATTAACTCTCTATAGCTCAAAATTTTTTGTGGTTATAAAAAATACAACGTGAAATCAATAAATATCAATCTCTAGATACAAATTAACAATGAAGCCAATATTTTCAATGACATAATATTTTCTTTGATATCTCAGATTAGAGTTGGTAACCTACCAAAAATGTTATTGGTTGTCAAGACGACGTTATACAACAAGATATATACGTTACCTTGCGGCAAAAAATTAAATAAATACGATATTGATATATTAGTATGTGACTTCAAAATCACGGGCCTAGAGAGTTAAATAATTTATATAAATTACAACTATTATATATATATATATACATTTTTTTTTAATTATTAAAAATATAAAGTTGCTAAATGTATGTTTAAATTAAATGTGACAATGAAAAAGCAACTTTATATCGAGTGATATTATTAGCACGAGCGAGAGTGCGAGCGAATTCGGAGGTCGTGGATCGATGAGCTTAAATCGCTCTCTCGTGTCTCGTCTGCAATTTGCAAGAGGACCTCTTAATTCGATGTGGTTTTCTGCGCTCACCAAGTCAGGTTCGGTAAGCACGAACAACGTGTAAATATGTAACGAGTTCATTAGGCTGCCGGTCCGGCAAACTTTCGTGGCCGTTATAACGACGATCGCTGCCGCTAATTACGGTTTCACTGAATTTCCTCGATTAACCACGCTGCCCTCTCAGCTTCTTCTCAACATTCGCGTCTTTGTGGCGAACATCGCGCTAACAGCTTGATTAATGACAAATCACAAATTACATTTCATAGAGAGTAATAATACATTCACGTACATATTGTTGAAAAGAAAATGAAAATTTACAAGTAAAGAGCAACTAACATTTTTGCATTATATTACAATTCATCATACAAGACTCTATTAATCACTTTACTTAACTAAAGATTTTGTAAAATCCTCTCGTACATGTTTTGTAGAGCGATATACTTCCCATTTGCTTTTGTCATTTAGAAAGCGATACTTCAGGGAAACGTACGTATTAAATATTTACTATATCATCGTTAAATTTCATTTCGCATCGTGCCCATTCCGTTTTCCAATCTTAGATCAATGGGGAAAGTAAACGAGCTCTCCATCGAGCGGTGCGACGCTCTGCGAAAAGGATGTTCTATTGAATTCTTTTTTTTTTATCAACTCGGCGCGTCCCAATCTCCAAAATTATAGCCAATAAAACGGTACACGGTAACAAGAACAAAACCGCCACTTTACGATAGTGGCAAGGGGCTCCGGCGTGGCGGACGAATAGTGCAGAGCTCATCGCGTCTAACGAGTTCCCGCGACGCACATTGAATCCCACATGGCGAAACCGCGACACACAAATCTTACGGAGACGCTTATCCGCCACGAGAAGACGACGAATTTAATTTATTCGACCTCGGGTCTACACGCGCCTCCCGATTCGTCCATCATTGGGTCAAACGTGTCGCAGAGATTCAAAAGAAACCTTCTTTCGCTAATTGTTTCTAATTGATGTGACCATTTGCTGTGGCTGTAAACGTTCGAAGAAAGGAGAATCTACGAAGGGTTGAGTCCGAAACACCAACCAGGCAATAAGTATCAAGTTCCCTCTCTTCGTACTACTACTTTTGTTTCTTCTGTTTCAACGTGGACGTTACAACAAACAGCTCTCTAAACCTCCTATCGCATTTGATAAGAGCCGAGGTCACCCGGTAACTAGTCAACAGATGCGGCCAATTGGACGGCTTAATGCTCTACGACACTTGAAGGGAGTGTATGGTTGTAAGACGTATTCAGCGTGAATTTTTATAATGCTGCATTATTAGATTAAATTGTATACATCATTAGATTAAAATAATCATATAATAAATGCTTAATTATATTTTAAATATTTTTTAAAATAATATCTGCAAATGTAATAATTATACATTATTTATTTAGAAAAATAAAATGTTTTAGTTTTCATTTTATTAAATACTATAAAATTTAGAACTAATAAAGAAATAAGTAAAAAGATATTTCAATATTTATCCCTTACATTAAACAAATTATAATATTGGTAATGGAAAATTTTACATAAGTAGATACAATAGCGTATGTAACCATAATTATAATATTCAGCTACAAAGCATTTCTTTGACATCAATAAAATGGAAAATTTATTAACTTGTTCATATCTGATAATTGTGTCTGAATATTGTAAATAATTCATCTGTTGAATAATGCATTAGCAGTGTTTTATGATGCAGTCTTGACAATGTAACTTGATGACTACAACTACTAATTGCAGCTGTCTCATCTTTTAAAAAATTCGATTTATAAACTGCCGCGATATATATAATTTATGATATACTTTCTACAAATTAATTAAATTTTTATGTAATAACGGGTAGACAGAGCCATAGAAAATATTATTAACGAAATTCTGTAGGCAACGAAATGATTAATTAAACACTGACATGAACTTCATTTTTGCACTATTTGTTACAAAATTAAACAAATAATTTTAAAACAATTTTTATTTTTAGTTTATGAGAATTCAGCTATGTAGTAATGTATGTATGAAGTATTAGAGAAAAACATGTAACGTAAATGTCGATCTTACTGGAGAATTCGTTTGTTAAAACACTGATATTCGTACACAATGTCATATATGAATCTTTCTCTCGCTAATTGTCTAATTAATGTGACCATTTGCTGTGGTTCCAAACGTCCGAAGAAAAGAAATTTCCTTGCTTTTGCTTTCATCTTTGCTTTTGATCTCCATCTTCTTTTATTAAATATTATACTAAAAATCACATTTTTTTCTTTTGTGCTCTTAAAACTTAATTTATGAAAAGTCTTCAATTTTTACTCATTTATTGGGCAAATTCAATCAATATCTCAATTTCGAAGCGAAAAATATTCTTCTTAGTCAGACATTTGAGTAAAGCATGCGATTTCTGAAAGCGCCATATGGCTCAAGACAATGAGCGATGGTTTCTT
Source organism: Crematogaster levior (assembly GCA_901521435.1). NCBI lineage: Eukaryota > Metazoa > Arthropoda > Insecta > Hymenoptera > Formicidae > Crematogaster > Crematogaster levior. The sequence goes on along the minus strand of CABEGB010000692.1, from coordinate 322,822 downwards.
CACGAAGGACAATTTGACACCCAAGCACATTCAAAGCTCAGTAGCTCTTACGGCGAGCTTTAGAAATCGCCGAGTCGGCAGCAATCGCGAGACTCAGCCGAAGTTTTGATGTCACAAGTTTCTCCTGGAGTGAGTGGTTGTTAAAAGTCGTGTTGCAATCGTCGTGCTGGTGAGCCACCGACATAGGGCTGTGCCCGACTGCGCAACTTCGCGTTTTTTTTTGTAATCTCTTAAACGCAATATCTATATACGCCCATGTACTTTTAATATTCTTGTGAGCGGACGTTGATAAGTGAACGAATTATTGCCTATACCGCGTGGAATTATAATTTTATATTTTTATGATGCTGTATAGCTGTTTTTCAAGTTTCGCGGAATCCATCAACTTCGTGTACTGGGTGTCACCAATGAATTCAAAGATAAAATTTATAAAGTTAGTTTACCGAACAAAAAAATATATTTACACATTGAAAAAGCAAAGCAAAAAAGTATCTATTTAAAAAATATATTATATATTATTTATTCTCACGTTCCTTAAATTATATGTTCAACCAATCGAAACAAGTCATAATTTACAAAATCTGTTGCTATCAAACTTCAAGAATGAGTCGTGATGTACCCCAGCAATTAAATGGTCCGTTGATTAGCGTGCGAAATCGGTCGAGTCCCATCGAGTCCGTTCACGCTCGCGCGATTCGCGCCTTTTTCGTCCGCCTCAACGCGTGCGATCCTCGAATCATCCATGTTCAACAGGCCACATTTAAGCCACCCCTCGTTACACATATTATAAAGAAAAAAAAGTGAGAATAAAAGCGATTCATGCATTTGATAGAATGCCTTTCATGAGATTTATCTCAATATGTATTATTTTAAATATAACTGTATCTTTAAATGTTATTCCGATAGGACGGAGATATAAAATAATTATCACTGGAAAAAAATATTACATCTTAATTAAATTTTAAAAAGATCCTATAATCTGGCTTATAATCTATATTTAGGTATTGATGCGTAACAACAAGATTCGAAGTTATATATTGGTAACTATTAGTTGTTGATTGCGGGAGATTTAACACGAAGAACAGAACAAGTTTTGATCATTGACATCCGCGATACTCTGTTTTTCAAACCAGCGGAGTATTACGAGCAAAGCGGTGAGATTTTTATCATTAAGGAACGTCATTAGCATTACGATGATTAATTACGAGGTGACGACTTCACGAGTCGTTAATCGCCAGGCGACTCTCGAATTCTCTTTCTACTGAGGAAACGACGAGCTGTGCGTCACGATCTCATTCGATCCGAGCCCTGCAGACCGCAGCAATTCTTGAACCCGCTGCTGAAAGTGATTCTTACTGACCTACAAACTCGAGATGTCAAAACTCCATATAAATTAAAATAAAGAAGCAATGCGCTGTCTTATTACTATCTTTCTTAATCACTCTCGGTTAAAATCTATCTAATTACCGTCGTCAAACATTTGAATAAATAAAGCGATCATGGTCTTTTTAATTTATACTAAAAATTATTAACGGTATATTTTTATAATAACGGTAGCATTATCTCTAGATATATTTTTATTATTAATAAATATAGTTTATAGTACAAAAGCGCGTCATAAACTTTAAAGATTTCCGTATAGAAGTAAGAAATAGTATTTCTTGAAATTTGAAAGGAATTTCAATTTATCAGATATAGCCAAGTTATCTTATTAGTCTAATGTGCATAAGTTGTTAATTGTTTGGTGAGAGAGAGAGAGAGAGGGGAAAGAGAGAGACAAAGAGGAGAGGAGAGGAGAGGACGCCGGGGAGAGATTCGACGAGAAGAGGGTGAGCTTTGATTGGTCCATTGAGGACACGTGCTGGCAACCCCGACGTGGCCCAGCCCTCTGGCTGTGCATCTCGTTACGAACTCATTCAGGAACTCCAACGTCGCCAATGACGGAATCAAGTGGAATTGTTAACAGGGGCACCATAGATGGCTGGGAGAAGAGAAGGCGATAGAGATCGAGCCCTAATGACAACGACGATATAATCTGATGAGATAATTCACTTTACATGATCGGCACCGCGGGATCTCTGACGCATTTATACTTATCGAACTTGACTCGAAGGTTAATGGCGTTCCTACACACATCGCCGGAATTAATAAAGTTTATTACATTTTTCTATCCAGAATCGTTTATTTATGCAATGCAAATTGGCAAGCAGGAATTGATATCAATTAGTATTATATTGCGCACGTATATCATTAGCATTCACGAGTAGTGAGTAGGCAATGATGCCTAAACAAAGAGGACATGGGTAATGAAAATTAATGATGCCATTGCGATTGAAGCGGAAAGATAGTGATCGGGTTTCGATGATAATAATGTGAAATAATGTTATGTCGTAGATGCTGAGATTTCTCAAGTGCTTAATATGCATTGATAATCAATGCGACTGTATACAAAAGATTTAAGATTCTATCATGCAATACATGCGTGATAATTATCATTTGTACGAGTGTTAATGCCAATTTCATTTATTGAAGATACAATTTCAGTAGTAATTGTAGTAACTGTGTTATTGTATCTTTATAAATTATAAGTTTTTTTTTTTCATAATTGGGAACCCAGTTTCTACGAATGTTAATAGAAATTTATGAGTGCTTGATAATAATTAGCTTGTTGATATCAATATATAACAGAGAAGAAGTGAAGCAAACGACAAGTATAGGATGTTCTAGATATTTTATATTTCTCATTGAGATATCTACAGAGAGCTTCCGTGCAGTTTCTACTCTTAACGACAAATGAGCAGTCTTAGAGTAAGTGTCGATATTTCGCAAATCATGTATAGTGTTTTCTCTGAATCGGAGAAACGATCACGCTCTCAGAATCCCAGGACCGAGTCCGTCTCGCGTGTAGACTTCGTCGCCAAACTTCCGTTGAAGGAACTTCAATTCCGACTTCGTCGCCGATAAGGCACAGGTAGGGTCCTATGTTGCGCGACTCAACGCTACTTGCCACGTTGCGAATTTCCACGAGTGCACTCGAGCGTCTTTCAAAGCGCGGCCGGTGAAGCACCCTTCGATGCTGTCGACAGCGCTGCGACGGGGAATACCCCCGGCACAGCCACGGCGGCCGCATGAAAACGTGTACAAAATATAATGGACGAGTGAAGTGCGTCGCGGTCGCTCTCCCGAAGTGGGCATTGTTGGCCCACATGCTCGCTCGAACAAACCGGGCTGATCGACCTCGTGGTAACACATGGGAACGCCGACAGGCCGTCCCGTTTCTTCCTCTTCCCGTTCGCCGTTCCCATTTCTTCTAATCTCGTCTTTCTGCGTCATCCTCCTTACTCTCTCCTCCTAACTATGACGTCGACCTTTAAGATCATTAGTCGCTGACAATGCTCCTGCACGACTTCCTCGTTTGTACACTTAAGGTACGTGAGCAATTTAAGTTTGGATTAAGTTTCAAGATTGGCACGCCCCATTTTCTGATGTGGGAGCGTAAATACTAATGCCTCAAGTAACAAACAATTGCATTCTAGAGTTTAAAAAGTTAGAGAGTTTATTAAAATATAATTACTTCGTAATGATATAGCTTGTGAAAAATATATATTTCTTAGATTTTACAATTGAATTTTTTCTTACTTCGTTTAACTTTGAAATAAATATCGCCATTACGACAACAATTACAACTTATTGAATATGCACTTCGTATATACGTGGATATATGCTGCCAACGTAACACACTTGACGGAATAACGTGACGCATTATAAAATTTTGACCGCGCAAACAAGTTTGTGCGTGCAACGCGCTTTATGATCACGATAATACTCTCCATTGAGAAATGGCATCGTTTAAATATCCGCTACTATTTCGCTGTCGATGCCCTGCGACGGACCCTCGAGCCCGCTCTCCTTCAGATCGGTTAGAGGTGCGGGTACGGATGTGAAAGAGAAACGTACATATATGTACGTACGCCCCGGTACCCGAAGGGTGAAACAATAAGCGACGGACGACAATGAAGATTTAAGTGGCGACCTCAATGATATCAACTGCACGCCGGAATAGAATTCAATTGAATTGAAGGAACGGCAAGGGGAGCCCTCCTCGCTTACGCGGCCGACGTTTTGTAACCACCTCGTTGTCGACTTTAGCGGTTTCCACGTGGGTCTCAGTCGACTCTTGTCTTCTAATCTGACATTACATCTCGGCTATGTTCTAAATCTTACAAAGCAAATATATATAACAAAGCGAGATAATCTTAGATGCATTTTCAACAAGATATCTCTCTGGGAAAAATAATACAGTTCATAACCCACTTTAGAACCCACGATTAGTAATAATCAAATTATTTGGATTGTTGACCCCTTTGCGAATATTTGCATAACTGAATATACAGAACTAATTGGAGAATTGACTTATATAACTTAAAAATCTTTTAAATAAATGAAGTAGCTAATTGTGATTTTGAATTATGCGAGGTGAATTAGGGGTTAACAATCATAACAAGCGTTATGAACTGTATTATTTTTCCCAGAGCTCGTACGTGTAAAATAATGTAAAAATAATATTTAATCCCAAATAGCACGTGTGAGGTTTTGTTGGATGATGATTTTTGCGTCTTAAGATATGAAGAGATCGGAATATGTGCCCTGCAACAATATGGCAATGTACGCACGAAACTAATTACTCGCAAACCGTGTAATTTCGTCCCTCCGTTGTTGCACCCACGATCTCCACCAACACGCCAATTCTTTCGAGCATCACGTCGTGGCGCTCGAAGTTAACCGGCGAGCGTACGCCAGTAATCACGATTAAGGTGCTTCCCATCAACGAGCGGCGTTAACTACCTGCCGGCCCAATTTGTGGCAAATCCGCGAGCGCTCGCCTCAAACGAGAGACTCGCTCGCTCCGCTCGCCACCGGTCGCACTTGTAATAGCGCCACATGCATAATTAATCGTTGCGCTGATATGTCGACGAGTGCGCTACAAATAGGGATAGCATGTGGTTAATTCATCGTGTCGGGGCGATCGCGGGTGATTGCGATTTTATTGCGCGACGTTACAAGCACTTTATCGCGCCGCAGATTATCGTTCGCAGTCGTTTAACCGAGCCGCTGGTTCAGCACCATTCGCGAAAATTGAAAATAAACAGAAGGCTATTACGCCCTCGCGTAATGGTTTATGGCCCATACGAACTTTCTCGCTTGTATTTCGTCGCGATTATCGGCGCGTTACTTTTCCGGTGATTAATATTATCTTAATTGCCTCACGTGTTCCGGTTGTTGTTCAGAGAAATGACGAAGCATGTGAACATTGGCACGTTTTTGTTATCTCATCATACTCCTTATCATTGTAATTTTCTTGCGGAAAGGAAAAAATTATAAGAAAAACTTTAGGCCCAACTTGCTCTTTTATATTCAGTTGAATGTCTCAGATTTGGTAGTTTCAATTTTCAAGTATCAAACATTATGAATAAATTTATTAAATTAATAATTATCTATTTAAGAGTTCTTCCGGGTGAATTTCTGGAATGACGAGCTTTGACTTGCAGATCTCAAGGTCTCTTCGACAGATTTGTATTCTTGTATTTAGAGTTTGAAACAATATAGAGGCTAATTTATTGGAGACACTTGAAATGAAGTTTATTATTTTTATATTAAAAGTCAACAAGGTAATAATGTAAAACTGTAAAATATTTATCAATAAATAAAAAAAGACGGAAATAGAAAAGATACTAACTTTTTAAACAAATAGTTATTTAAGCAAGAAGAAGAACTTTAGGTCTCGTCTGGGTCATATTGAAGATACTCCCAGTGGCGCCATCTCTTCAGGAAGTAGAGAACCAAACTCCCGTAGATATAAGGATCGGTTAGAGACGATAGAAGTGTTGTCTCTAACTGGTTAATATAAAACGTACATCAACTACCAAAAATGATCGCGTGCGAAATATCCCTATTCGATTCTTATCTTCGGTTAATTCACTTGAATTAAATCATTTTCAAAGATCCAAGTGCGCGATTCGATCAGTCGAAATAGGTTTACGACTTCCTATGGAACTTCATATTACGTAGCCATATTTCAAGTAAAATCAAATACGTATCCGTCAGCTTTTAATAAATAATTTTTTTATATTTCTTATCGTTAAATTGTTATACCAGAAAACATTATGACGTCTTAAAAATTATTTATTATTTATTTTTCTATAAAACATTTTATAAAACAGAAAGACGTATTTTAGACATATTTTATTCTTTTGGTAAATTCTTAAAGCCATTTTTTTTAAGTGTCGTAAAGACGTCTTTTGGTCTTAAAGACGTTTTCTTTTAGACACGCATGTTACCTAGAAGATACCATAAAGTGTTAAAAACGGTTTTCAACATTGAAGATAAGGATATAGTTTATCTGATCGTCAGTGAATTTTTAAAACATGATAAACCTATCCTGCCGCGCCCGTGACGATATATAAATACATTATTACTATAATTCGCGATAGTTCAATGAATGTAAATTCCATATCTTACGAGAAGGATTCAATGAAAGTAACCAATGGTGGTTCGGAGTATGTGGAAGGAGCCAATCGCACTGCGAGAACGCTCGGTATCCAGGACTCCCTAATAAAAAGCATCAAACGAAGCCGCCAGCATTCACGGAAAGCGCCGGCCCTGCTGCACCCTCTCTCGAGCGTGTCCACGTCGCGTCCTTCCTACAACATCGACCGCATTTTTTCTGTTGGCATCGATCGCAGCATTGCTCTCCGTTCATTGCGAAAAAGATTGCCCGCGGGGAAGGGAAAGTTATCGGGAATACGTGTCCCCGTGGTTATAGATACGGATGCGTTGTCCTTTTACGGGTAGCGGCTTTTTTTATATGGGAATTGAACATACCAGTAGGTGGGCATTACAGGAAGAACAGCTGTCGAACGATCGAACAGCGACCGAATATCGTGCGCGTTTACGGATATATCACAGACTTCTTCTTTCTTCTTTCTCTTTTGTGGGAGCAATATATATGCAAAAAAACAAGCGAGATGAATGCGTAAAAGAATGCTATCACCGTTATTATTTATGCATGTATTTCATGCAGGATGAAAAACAAAGCTCCGGATCAAGAACTCCTCGAGGCGACATGTCCCGACGATATATATTGCTGAGCGACATTTTTTCTTTCTTTTTCATTCATATTATGTTACATGCTCGCACGACTTCCTCTTCTGAGGCGCGCTTTTCCGTCGAATCGATCGCACGATCGTCCGCCAAGCTCGGTACGGAAGAAGCGAAACGCACTGCCGATCAGCTGATACAGTGAAGAAATATTCATTTTTCTTTCCTCTTTATCTTCCTGTTTTTCTTCGTCGAGTTCGCGCGATTCCGGAGTACGAGCGCAGTTCGCGACTGCGATTATTATGTAAGAATGCACGACCCACGTTCTTGTTGTCACATCGTCTGCATTCTTCTTGTCGCGCGTAACCGCTTCGTGATACGTTGAATAAAAACTGCCGAGATGAAGACAAGTAATCCGATTACCGGCAAAAGTCTTCTCTACAAATTAGATATAGAATTCTTTTTTTACTCGCATGCTACCGTACGTAATTAACGATATGCAATGTTATTGTAGGAAAAATCGCTTTAAGTACTGCATGTACTCAAATCATTATCATTATCATTATCATTAATTTTCTATCCGAGCAAAAGGATTTATAAGTTTTTAAATCTAGTATTTCTTATGATAAACTTCGTTTTTGGATACAACATGAGCTGAGAAAACATGTCAGATTGGACCAATGCGAAAACTAGTGCATCGATGACATTGATTCTTCTAAATTATGAACATTGATTGTAATACGAATTAGTGAATTGTATTTTGTTAGATTAAATTTTATGGATATGGATTGTGTATTATATGGGATTTTAGAATTTGAGTGTGTTGGTCGGGAGATTCTTAGCTTCAAAGTGGACTGTCATTACAGGAAAGCAAGCCGGGTTTTAATGCTAGGGTCGCCCGAGCTAGTTCGATACCAAAATTCTCGACTAACTGGACGAAACAAAGAACAGTTACGGCAAACATTAACACACAGACAACGACGAAATGCAGGTGAAGCGTATTATGAAACCATAGTATGGCTTGGAGCCATAAAATTGCTATATCGCAAGAAAAATGAAAATTTGATAAACATTTGTATTGAACTGTTTCGAAAGAAACATATACATATGCCACAGTTATTCTTTCAGTGTTATTCTTTTTACGTACAAAGGGCAAAAAACCTCACGAAAATTAACACTAAAATTACCAAGAAGAAAATCAAAATGACCGGTTTGACTTTTCTAACAATTATTACTCATTTGTAAAACATCTTATTTTCTGAAAGTTTCTCTGATTTTAAAGTATACAAACGATTGATTTTATAAATTTGTTTTCTTTTATTTTTTTCTAGATAGATCTCTATACAGTATACCTAGATATACTAGGACCTTGATTTACCTTCGGTAGTTTAAATTAACATTTATGTTTCGAAATTTTGTCTGTATATAACTGGAGAGAAGTTGCATGTGAGTTACGAACGTGTATTTGTGCAAAAATATATAGACCTTTGATCAAAAACTTCAAAACTATAATTAAATTCAAATTTGGTAGTCAATATTCTCGTACAATAAATATATTCATAGATTTATACTCAGCGTCTCGCGAATTGTGTAATTATGACAAAAAAACTTACGAGGAACAATTATTAATTTGCATGCAGCGGCACGTAGATTGATATAATGCGGCCAAAAATGCCATACGTTAATGTACAGGGAAATTGAACACGACATTTTTTGTTAAACGACAAGAGTAAATATGACGAAATTACAGAGCGAGTCAAAGTTGTGTAGTAAGAGAGACATTCAACATGTAAAACACACAACCTGCGGTAGTACAACAGCTATTAGTACAAACATTAAAATGACCCTTAGAATGTAAATGTAAACAAACTATATTAGGTATATTATTACAGCTGTTCTAGAATAATAACTGCTAATCCGCGAATCATTAATGTTATTGACCTATCTTTTAAATATTATAATATCAAATATTTAATAGTTATCTAATCTCGACATGTACTAAACGTCTCAATAGACTAATTATGCTAGCCATAACATTTAATCAGCGCGTTATACGTATGGAATTAGCGCACGTATTTAATTTAATATTACACGAGGTGCAAATAGTAGCACTCAAAGTGTTTAAAGAATATAAAAAAGTATCATGCAAATTGCTTCATGCATGTAAATTTAATCGCAAACTTAGATAGACGAGATATAGTTTCGTCGAAATTATAATTCGACAATGTGTGCGAAACATTATATTGCATATTATATTGCAACACTATGTGATCACACTTGAAACTAATTGATTAGTCCTTGTTGCTATTTTTGCCTCGAATTAGTCATAAAGACGAACAACGCATATCAATGATATTTGTACAACATGCAATAATAAAACTTTGAACCGCTCCCCATAAATTTCAATTCTTCATTCACTTTTTGTATAATTTGTAATATAATAATGTAATATAATATGTAATATAATTTTTGTACATCTTAAAACTTAACTGAAGTAAATTAACTTTTTATGTGACGCTCAGGCAGCACCATTTGATATAAGTAAAAGTTTTATCGATTTTACTGCCTTTACGCAGATCATTGATTAACCATCAAAGATCGAGGTCTGACCGTCTAGGCGTTTTAAATTTATTTCTTGCTATTAGGTAACTCAGGGTCATGAAGAATGTAATATTTATTTTATCGAGAGATTATCCCGAGCAATAAGCAAATTATACGTAAGTCCTAAAGTGTATAATACATATTATATAATACATATATGTGTATTACATAATATAATATACAAGAATAAAAAATATTATAGTAGTATTGACAATGTCATGATGCAACTTGTCATATTTTGTCGCGCTATCGATCGGACGTAAACAACTTGATGAATCTGACTCAATTAATTGAATTGTTTTTGCTATCGGAATTGGTGTTTGGTGCGCGTTAATTTAAACTCTACGAGAATATTCATTATTCTTAATTTAAGATCGTCTTAAGTACAATTTTTTAAGACTTTATAAACTAATCACAGAGCTGTACTAACATCTTAAGACATTAAATATTAAAAACGACCTTGAAACAAGAATGGACTATGAATACTGTCCTACGAGAATTACAGTTTAGATGTTAATTTAGGAATTACGAATCACAAAACGAGATTATATCCAGCAACAGTTAAATTTTTCAAGCTATTCGTTAAATACATATATACTCGTTGCATTAAATTCATATAGATCATCGATAATTTTGGTATCGACTGTCATGCTTATACAATAGTACAACGTTACGGTCGTAATTATAATAATAGAGAGTGAACTCGGTAATTATGCATGGTGATAAGATACATGTATGTACGCATATCGAATGTACCCAATAGATTAGGAAATTAGAACATTTCTAATGGTTAGTTAGTTAATTATCAATATTGTGCTATCGGCTTAACCTTGACAACTCAACCCAGTGAGAAATAATTCGTCGATTGACGTCGAAATCGATATCGACATCAATTCAAATAGCCATTATGATTAATTTATGGTGGAAAGAGCACGATGGAGTACCCCCACATGGTTTTCAGCAACGATAGTTTGCTAACTACAGGCGGCCAGATAACGAGATCTTGTTATCGATAATATATGTCATATTGGAGCGTCTTCCTAAGGATCCGTAGCGGCCGGATCATTAGGAGTCTTCCGGTTCCGCTGCAAGCCAGCGTAAACAAGACAAAACACCATAAACCATATTAAAACAACCTAACTATTATAAAATACTCCCGCTGGGTATACGCCTTGCTTGATTCCTTGGAAGGCTTCGCTATTCACCTTGATCTGAAAGCGGTGCGTGTCATATATATTTATTGAGACAGTAAACCGCAATTATGCCCTCCATAAACGACTAACTAGCCGCCGCGTCGTCTTCGTCGCGGATCACAAACGTTTTCGACCGGTCTTTTCGCTTCCCTTACCTTGACGGCTCTTTCGATCTTATTTTCTTTTGGCCGGAAAACAAAAAGATGTAAATAACATTATAAATACTGGCATTTTATAAACAGCTAATCGCGTTCCATTATTAATTGGATATTTACAAAACCAGATCGGTTTTTCATTTTTAAAAAAATTCACAGAAAATATCACAGAAGATTTCATGGTAATTATCGTGATAAAAAAACTAAAAGTAAAAACTTGATCAAAAAACACATTTTTATCACGCATGCAGAATACATTTAAGTTTTTATACGAACATACGTTTTACATTAATTCTCTTGATTATTGTTATTTTTTATAATACTTAAATTTTTGTAGTTCTAATTTAAGCAGTAAAAACGAATGATTCGTTTGCCATTGTCTTCTACCTCAGGATAAGGTCGGTGAACTTACTGACATGAAAAATAAGTAAGCAGCCACAGGACGAATTTGAACGAATAATGTCACACTAAAGATGAGGATAGTTGGAGGAAACACGAACCTCGCCGAGACCCGCGGCTCCGCTCGGCTTCGTCCAACGGATTTAATGATTATTACTGCGCCGATGATTGCGCCATAAAACAACACTGCTGTACCTGGAACTCCGCGGCGATGGAACTTCAGCTAGCTCGTATAACCCCTGGGCGATAATAGAGAGAGTTTGCCCCGGTTTCCGGATATTCTGTAGACCACTTGTAGAGCACGAAGAGCGCGTATTTGTAACGATTCCGCACCGTTAACGCGAATCGAAATCGCGTATCCGTTATAACGCGATGTGCAGCGCTAGGCTATTAGTCACTGAACTTGCTCATCGTAGGTGCTGTAAACGATCGCCATAGTTCTAAGGAGTCCTTTGCCAACAGCATATCTTGCTCCTTTGTTGCATGTACCGCGGCCGTGTACATTCTCTCCTCACTCCCATTAATTAACTCCACGGCGTACACGGCCGCTCTCCTGTTTTGAGAATGAGGAGCGCGTCCCTTGCGCTGTATCGCCGCTCTACAACATCCGTTCTGCATTAATTGAATACGCTTGCATTTACACGCGATATCCTTACCTCGCCTTTGCTTACGCATGGCTATAAACTGTTCTTCTGAAAAATTTCTGATTTATTCGGTCTTTCCACCGGCGGTAGAATTTGCCGCGTTTGCGTGACACATGAAAATGTGAAGGGTCGAATATTGAAATGTGCCGATGGATTCCACTATATAGCGTGTGAATTTAGATTACTTTTTACTTGTTAAATATCTTGCAATATCGCTGGTAAGTGTGAAAGAATTTTTATTTATGCGGATTCATCGAATAAAATTCAATTATTCAATATATAGTCTTTAAAGGCGCTAAAAGATCCGCTGAATTAAATATTAATCATATAAATGTGGCAGATTTGTATTAAATAAAGATTGTAGAATAGTCAATCCAAACATTACCTTAAACAATGTGGTAGTTTGTTTGGAAACTATCGCATTTAAAACATCGCAAAGAATTTTCTGCGGAAAGTCTTGGCATTAAAACAATCAGCATTGTCGCAAGTATCTGATCAGCAAGACACGAACGCGACGGGACATCGTTCGATAAACAATATCGTCGCAGAACAAAAGTCAGAGGTAACGACAGAGGAGCGATCCATTGCATGTTTAACGAAGCGCAGCCGGCGGGTATTGCGGCGGACAAAGGGCGGCAATATCGCGGGAAGCGAGGACGAGACTGAAGGAACGAAAACGGACAGCAGCTAAAGAGGGCATCGCCGATTGTAGAAACAGTCGCAGTGCCACAAGAAACTGACTAACTGGTAATTAGCATATTCCCGGAATATTTCGGAAGCACGCGATGTTCCGGCCGCTCGTGCTCTGCGAAGCCTCGCGATCGCTCGAATTCCAATGAGAGAGAACTTTGTTAAATCAGACAGATGCTGGCTTATTGTACGAGCTGTTGTGAATTCCAGCGAAATGATCAATCAGAGGTGGAAAATAATTCTGAAGAAATACAAGTAAATATTTGATAGAAATATGAAAATCTGCAGAAATACATATGCCGAAAATAATTTATTAACGAGGTTCATTTTTTAACTTCATACAGTAGCTTCACTTCTGATAACATTTGCTTGATTTATAATACGTAAAATTATCTCAAAAAAGGAAATGTTAATTTCCGTGTAATTTAACACGGATTTCTTCAATTTATACGCCCACGTTGACCATTTAGTTACTAATTATTTTACCGACGAAACATGACCGTAGATTTCACAAGAGCCTTCGGACTGACGCCTCCTTTCATCAGAGGATTGTCCCCTCTTTGTCTCATCGATGCAGGCAATCTTGCAAAACCTGTCGCCGTAAATGTACTGCTTTGCTTCGAGGGATAAACCGTCTTTCACCGACCGTAACCGATTATCCATGCGTGTAATTGGACCTAATTGGACATCGATCTACGTACGATCTTCCTGCGTTGTCTGTCCCGCGACTTTGATCCACCACCATCGGAGTCAGGCGAATTATTTGCGACGCTTGATTATTACAGGATTAATGACACGATGACTCAATTAGACGATGACGAGCCTGCGAAATTCAAACGCCTCGGAATCGAATCCTACGCGTCACATACGCCTTCAGCTTTAACAATTTCGTAATTCCGCTGTAACGTGTGTTGTGTACTTCATCCTGCTTTCCGATTTGTTTATCAAAGAGAAATTAATTATTGTCCTAATATATGTAATCAACAGTACAAGACAAAATAAGTATTAGCTTCAATTTTATCTCTTCCTTATTGAGGAACCTTTCAAAAAACGTTGAATAGTTATTTCTTTTAATTAAATGACGGAAAAGCCAGTGTGATAGATTGATAAAGTAAACGGTACCTATAAATCATCCAGATATAGGGAGATTAAAAAAAATTGAGGATGAAACTCAAAAGAATGCAAATATACACTCGTGCATTAATTGTAACGTTTAATTCATGTCACATCACCGTCGTGGCGTATCATTACGCAGAAATTTATACGCAAGATTACTCCCCAGTGTAATTGCCATTTGTATACGCGTAGGCGAGACGGACAGCGCTCTTTCGCACGCGTGGAAGAGCATAGCTCGAATCTAACGAGCAAATACAGATCGTATCAGCTATTATGGCTGCTCTATTACGGTGATTAAGCTGTGGTCGCGTATAATCGCGCGAGTCACGGAGTATTGTCCGCGAAGTGTCGCCGTACTATCTCGTCTCGTTTCTCGAACGGAGGTGTGACGTATCGTTCTACAAACTCTCTTCGAAGTCTTCCATATGAATGTGAGGTCTACTCGCCTTTAATCTAGATGATTTACAATAAAATAGGATTTCTTTACGAAGGATTTTACTTCAAGATACGTTAGCATGTATATTTATTTTGCAAAAACATTTAATAACTTGTTACAGATTACAGCAAAAATTAAAGTAACAGTTATATTTTCCATCGAATAATACATACACGTACAAAGTCGACGGAACATAAATCTCGAAGGAACAAAAATGCAATTTTGACCGTAAAGTAAACGACGAACAGTGCTTAGCGCAGGTACTTGTCTAGTCGAACGATTTGATAATTGGGGATTGCGTTCTTCACTTTTGACGTTTCGTGAGCTCGATTTGCTACCGAACGGCCGTTTATTTGCCGCAAAAGGAACGAGATCTTTTGGTTCGATTTACAAGCCGATAATTTCGTGGCTCGCGCTCTTCTGGGAAAAACGTGGTGACCGATCGCTTTCACTCCGCGCCATTTACGATTGGTTCAAGGTTCTCGTTCTTTACGTTTTTCTGTCCCCGTGCTGCACCTGCAACATGAAAAAACACGGAAACGTGATTACGACGTTGGGGCTGCGCAGATACGATGCCAATAAGTGCGAACACGAAACGCGCAGAGGGTGGAAAAAGATACAAGTCGAGAATCTCATAAAAAGAACACTCAAACACATAAAGATTATAGCTGAAAGTTCAGATTTCTTTCCAAATTACAACATACGTACTATTTCCAAGAGTTCAAAAGCGATAAACGTAAATGGATTTATTCTATTTAAATGTGATAAATAATTAATTGTAATGTTAAAGTCAAGTTATAAATCTTATAACTCTGATATATGATTATATATTTTTTAGGCAAACCTGTATATACTTAAAAAAAAATTAGTGTCTCGTTACTAATGTTACTGAAGAAGGCTTTGTAAGTCAAAACGCGTTTAACCTGTGACATGTATGTATGATTTTTAATATATTTGTTTTGTTTACGGATTTATGACACGTATTGTTTTTAATCTCTCGCTCGTATAAGGCTTAACTGTTACATTATTTGTTTGAATTTCAACGAGCTTAATCAATATTGTTATTTAAAACAAAAAAGAAATTACTTCTACGTGTACACCGTCCTAATATCTCGTCCTACGCACTTAATGCAGTAACTAAGTTGCGGCCGTGCGCAATTTTTGCTCAGTAATTGCACATTTCTTTATCTCCGAGGCGATTAATCAGATCCCACATCGCAGAATTAGTGGTCGCGAAAAAAAAAGAAAACTCTTACGGGAAGAAAATTAACGCGCAACGCGTTATCGAGAGCGAATGCGCGCGCTTGGACGCTCTCGTGCTGGTAAAAAGAAAATGCGACTTTGAGGGAAAAACGTCCGATATGGTTTGCACTGGCAAGGAAAGGTGGCAGGTGATATGGCACGCGATACGAAAATTACGGTGGCATCGATCAATACATGCAAGAATCGACAAAGGGGCAGCAGGCGCATCAATGGCGGCGATGCTAATTTTCAGTGCCCGCTCGCACGTTTCAGCATTTACCGAGAAATCTTGCATGAGCGTGTGTTAACTTCCCCCCCTAAAAAGAAGATTCCGCGGAGAAGTAAGTGAAACCAGTGACGATCGACCGCGTGCGTGTCCTTACACTGTATGGCATTGCTTTTTTTAGATTTATAATGGCCGCTGGATAAATGGGCGCTATTCTATTCCCCCCTCCCCCTGATCCGAATCGCGGTTAGAATGTTTTAGCGACAGTACGGCACGCGAAGGTTGCACTTTAATAATTAAACAAATTGTCTAGAATTTTAATTAGCCGGCTCGCGCGTTAATGAACCAATCCCCTAATTTAATTGCGTCCCCTAATTCAATAATTACATCGGATCGATCCTCAATTTACGATAATTGTATGTCCCGATAGATGAACGATGACAGTACTTCCTTTAATTTGCAACTGAGCTCCTTCCTGCATAGGGAAAAGTGTTGCAAGCCTGCGGGTCTGATAATGTCGTTCACGATACTCAGGACGATTTCGCAATTACGCAGAAGCGATAAATTGCCAATTCAAAATGACGGCGGAGAGCTGATAAAGACACCATTTTATCCTCCGTGTACAATTTACGATTAAACTCGCCGATGATAGACCAGGCGAAAATTGCGATCGAACCGTGAGCATGAAACACGCGAGCAACGCATTGTCACGTGATTGTTGCGAATCGTGCTATCTGCAACAAAAATCTGGCGTTGATTTCTCCGCTCATATTATACAAACACTCTTTTAAATCAATGCTGGACTTTTTTATTAAATCGCTGATGTAAGTCGTACTAAAATCAGCGACCTGCAACACGTGTGTGCGTTTCCTTCGATTGTAAGACCCCATTATTTTTTTCCGATCACAGCGCACGATGTTGAAGAATAGTATATGACGAAGGAATCGTATAGACCTAAATCGCTAAATCGTGCGGCAAAACTCATGTGCGGGACCAGGTAGAAACTAGCATGTGGCGATTATTGTTGGACATTTTAGCAAAGGATCGTTTAGTGCCGAGTGTACTTGAATTTGAAATGCAGCAAGAATGTGCAGCGAGTGTAACGACTGCCGATGTAAAGTGCGGCAGCTCACCACGTTGAAAATTACTTCTGACCGAAGCGTGTGATTCGCCGGGGTGTCGATGGTACGAGGCTCCTCTACTCGACTCCGCGTCTCGAGGGTGATCGTACGCCACCCTCGCCGAGAAACCCCTTTTCCATTGCATACGTCCGCCGCGGTTGTTCTATAGTCGCATTGCAAATTACTGCCTGGACGGATTAACGGAAGGGAGGAAGCTTTGTTGGCTTCTGCTAATTATCTATTTAAATTTTACGTCTCGAGCGATGGTGTAATGATCGGTTGATCGGACGCCGAGGTTGTCACGGCATTTTAATTATTGTCTTAGCTTCCCGTTGTTATTCTTCCGATGATATCGAACAAAAGAATTTCATAATTTCTCGCGGGAAAATTACGGAGTTCGCGGTAAAGTGTATAGAAGAATCCCTCGAAGGCCAAAAACTCATCAACAACATCCATCCATATTGTCTGTGATTAATGATTTTTTTATTAATAACGACAGCTAGCAAAGATATCATCAAAACCCTCTCATTTTTCAAATACAAAGTCTTGCTAACTAGAGAACTTATAATCAGAATTTTTACTCTTCAACAGTGACTTTATATTATATATATAATATATTTTAGTACTATTGATTATCACAATCTTTTTCTTCCCTTTGACAATATATCATTAACTATTCTTTTGTTTCTCATTTTCTAGTTGCTTAATTTTTAACAAAAAAATTCTCGCGTACACTTCCCATCCGGTATCAAAAGTTTCAAATGCGAATTTCGGAGAGTGTAAGGATAACAAAGACACCAAACGTGCGGCTGCGAAAGGAAGAAGAGAAAATACGAAGGTGGTGGAGGAGGAGGAGGAAGAGGAGGAAGAGGAAAAGAAGATGGTGGAAGAAGGAGAAGAAATAACCTAACGCCGATCGAAGAGAGGGAGCCCCACCTCTTGCGAGAGCAATGCCGTGCCGGGACAGGCCCGTCGAATGTTAAGGAGACGCGGGGAGCGAGCATAAACCTCGTCTAACCGTACCTCACCTCCACTCTCGGAGGCCGCTGCGCGGCCGGCGATCCCGTGTATGATTTCCAGCTGGTCTGCCATTGGTTGGCGGGTTCGTGCGCGGTTACCGCCTTCGCCATTAAACAAAACGCGCTGCCCGAAGAGGGATCAAATTAAAAATCGAAGGGGTTCGGGCCCTTTGCAGCGTGTTTTCGGCCTTGCCGCGGCATTGTTACGATTCGCATGCTCCTTTTGCAAGCATCTGCTTGTTTGGCTACGGTCCGAATCCGCACCTGCAATTGCTCCTCACACACGTATCCGTGAGGAAAATATGTATTTTCGGGACTCCATTGCGGAAATAACACGACAAACAAATATAACATAACATGTAATTTACATAATTATTTATATAATTCAAAAATAATATGATTTAATACAATATGTTCATCAATGGCTTAAATCAAATAAGATATCGAATATAGTTTCATTTTCATTTAATTTTATAATATTTCATTGTTTATATTATCGCATTCATAATGTTAACTTTTAAAATAGCTAGCCGTACAACAGTCTGTATCCCTAGCTGGTTTGAAATGTCGGGCTGTTTACGCTACGTCGCATGTACCACTACATTGTACATGTAATACGTGATTGAAAGTGCAGGTTGAGTCGGTCGTGAACAACGCATTCGGAGCATAACGCGATTATAACCACATACATCATACACACAGCGCATCTTGAAAAATTTATGCTGGCAGTCACATATAACGCAGTTTCATTCATATTTCACTTGCAATTAGTTATTAATTTAAATGCGCCTCTCGTTCTTGCCTGAAATCACCTATTCGTTTTACATTTACAAATAAAAGTTTTCAAAAGGAAAATTTTTATACGTTCATAATTTTTCTTTAATTAACATTTTTATTCGTAACGAGAGTAGCCTACTGACTTTTACACTAACAAGTACAAATGAACCCAATAAATATCGAATTCTCGTTGAGGATGATCAGAGGGGACGCCACTATTATCGCGCTGAGAAAAGAACGCGATACCGATATCTCGATATCTCTTAGGTTAAATCGTGGGGTTAACTCTCCCCTACGCTCTCTCCTCTTCTTCCTTCGCGTACGATGCGCCGGGTCCAGGGAACAGGAGGTGGCGGAGGAAGAGGGCCCAGCATTGTTCGCGGACAATGTAAGCATGTCCGGAACAAAGAGCGGTAATCGACCCGTGTAACATTTATAACGTAATGGGAGGGCCTCTCTGGCCCATAATAATATCAATTACTGAGCTCGCAGAAGAGCGAGGGAGACACTATGAGGATGGAGAACGCATCGGAAGAAGAACCGGCGAGGTTGGCGGGCGCGGGTGGAGGACCTTAGATCGAAGGGAGCGGATCGGCGACGCGGATTCGCAGATCTGTCGGGCAGAAAATTGACGACGGCGAGGCCCTCTCTGCCTCCTCCGGCAGACCAGCTGTCTTCGGGATCGTAAGAGGACGCCGTGACGCACTCGTTAGGCCTCAGTAATCGGAGAGTAACAAGATTCGCGTGTGAAGCACGACGACTTCGTGATTCTTGATTGGCCCAGTGGTACCCTGATAATACGCTATGGCTACTTAGATTTTTTTCGATAATGATCTCGTACGATGGCCTCTTAACAAAAACGCGTGTTAACCTCCCACTTCAGAGATCTGAAAGTACAATCCGTATCACATGTTTATCGTTATCGTTCCAATTTTCCGAAGACGCTAATAGATTTTTATGTCATTTTTTTAAATATGCATATATACAACTTTGATAAATTACTATCTTCAACGGGAGATTATGTTAAGGAGCGCGTATTAATTAAAGTAGAAACTTGGCTTCAGCATATTTTTTTACGTATTCCCGCAAAAGTTCAGAAATTATATACGGAAATTAGAATACTATGCTACGAAAATCACGAGATGATGATCCGCCGCCATGATTATTGGCATTAGGCGTGTCTGTCGCGCCTACAAATTTTGCAGGATCATTTTTGGGGTTTCTGAGCTCGGCCGATGTTCGAGGCAGGTGGGGAGCGGCGTGATACCGGTCGAGAGTATCATAGTTTTATTCTTTCCACGACCGGGGAAAAAATGTAATTGGCTTGACCGAAATCTATCGCCGAGGGTAGAGGAGACCGCGCGAATGGGGGATGTATAGGGATGTGAACGAGGGAGAAAAAGCGCGTGTGCGAACGGGGCGACCCTCCCGTAATAATAATGATTAGGACGACGAAGCGATCCGCGAAAAAACGAATAAGAGAAAATGGGGAAGGAACCGCACAACGAAGCGGCTCCATTCCAAAATGGCGGCAAACAGAGAGGCCGTGAAACACTGTATAACGAGACTCATTTTTCGGTTGCAAAGTAACATTCTTGACCCGTTATACGTATTCAGAAAGGCATTTGTTTCAACTACAAATTATATAATAATTTTATATACAATTTTTATTCTAAAACAATTTTGCAAATAATAATATACAATCAAGATGTTGTTGATCTAAACACCTTTGATCATCTTGTACTGCCACTGAAAGAAGAAACAGTATACACTTTTATTTCAGTCAAAATTAAAAATCAACATGCAACAGAAAAAAAACGATACGCGAAGAGAGGCAGTCTCGTTTAAACAAGAATATTTCCGAACGACGGATGTACAGTCGACGTATCAAGATTTCTTTCACAATCAGCTGTCAAATCGGCGGTGGTCAGCAGCGTAACGAATAGGTAAGACGCGTGTCCTCTCGCTTTTGTGTCCTTCGTGGCAGTCCGGAAGAAAGTGGAGCATCCCCGTGACGTATTCACTCGATTTTCTGCATCTCCCTTAACCTACCTCCCTTTCCAGGCGTCGTTAATAAAATCCACTCCCGAAACTGCCGCCATGCATTTCGGTGAAACGCAGGTCGGGAAAAAAAGCGAACGAGCGACCGCAGTTATGTCACTATTAAAAACGCATTAATCCCGAAATTCCGTGGTCTGAATCGCAGTGCGCTTTGTGCCGGCCGTTCCGCATAAACGGTCGGAACGCCGACGTTGCGTTTCGCTCGCTATCCGAGATAGCGGTGCAACGCTCGCGGCCCTATTACCGCACTCGCGTTTTTGCTCACACGTATGTTAAAAAAAACCGCACCGATTTCGCCGAACGCATCATTGCGGTGAAGGTTCACGCTGACGTGTGGTTATCATGCCATTTCCCACGAATAAAGGATGGTGCAATGCGTGAAACTAGCATGGGTTTAGTATGCAATGCAATGTCTTGAGGCGTATCAAGACGTGAGGCGTTATTTGTTTTTCAAACTTGTATAACATAAATATACTGTAAACAATTGTAAAAAAGTCTACCTATAAATTTAAAACGATTTTAAGGATGTAAAATGAGTCAATAATATTTAAAACGCGTACTCTGAGTATGATTTACCACCAATCTTAAATATTTAAAATCTCTGAGAGAAAATACCAGAAGATACATGCATATCTTGATTTCCATTAAATAAAAGTCAAAACACAAATATATTTTGGTAGTAACTTGTATCGCGAAAAAACGTAAAAATAAAATGTTTTGTTTCGATGGTATTTAACGAGAGAACTTCGGAGAATCTCCGAGGAGAAGTTTGCATTTGTCATCGCGAGAATCCAACGGCATTGTTCCGCACTTAGGATTAAAAGGCAGCGATTCAGTCAACCCCGACGAGGGGCGGCGGACGGAATGGATGTAATATTACGAACGTCATTGACAACGAGAGAATAACGAGCGACGCAGGGAAGCCGGGAGCTTCTAAAGCTCTGTTCGCCGTCACTGCCGCTAATGGCACTTCTCCAGCCGACGAAGGGGAGATTTTAAGCTCGTTTCGCGGGAAAACTGTTGATTTTCCCCGAACGAGGAGTTACTTTCCTACTACATCATTTCGCGAATGATCGATCGATTGACGAATGTATATTATAAGCGTGAAAAAGAATTCGCATTATATGAATTGCATTAAATCAGATTGTATGGAGGATGACAAATAAATATTTCATATCTGCGATTAAGTTTTGTTAAATTAATAGTTTATTTATAATTCAAAAGAATTTTAACACTTAAATCGACACATATCAGTCGTCTTAATATCACGCGTGTGTTTTACAGTTGATTATTTGAATTTAATGGTAAGGTTTGAAATGTTATAACATGCATTAGCTATCAACAGAATTTTCTGATACACAATATGCACTAAGTTATACTTACGAAACCTGTCGATCGACTTGAAATTCCACGAAGTATCACGAAGAACGAATAGAAAACAGCATTTAAGTCTAGGCGACCATCATTTCGCCGAACCATTTTTAATAAGATCTTTGCACAAAACGACGCTAAACAGTACGAGTCCTCGTGGTCACTCTCCTCCTTCGCTCTCCCCGTTCCTAATGATGCACCCTGTAAAAAAGTATCATGCTGTTCACAAGAATTCGACGCAAAAAAGGACAAAAGGACGGAGCGTCGGCGGAGTCAGGAGCGGAATCAGGAGGGAGCGCGACGAGAGACACCCTTCTGTGTGCCTAATTCGATCGAAGCCTCATTATGATCTTAGAGTTCGTCCCGGCAAACCTAGCATTAGTATAAACACGGATTGGGAGTACCATTATCCGAGCCGCGGTGGTGGCCCGTTTTGAATACGAAAGAAGCAGAGATATTATGTTAATCGGTCGGACGATATTACAATATGCGATCGGCCGCGTTGCTCCCTTCCCACAAGGGCCTTTTTCAGAATTTTCGCCTACGTAGAATATCGCTTACGCATATACGCACGCCTATCTCTTCGGGGCGAAAGAGCAATGTTGTAATAAAAAAAAAAGGAAAATAATTAATAAACGGAAGGAGAACGCGGCGTCGGCACATCTCAGTGTCTCATGAATATTTATTTGGGTCAGACTTGGTCTGTTCGAGGTAGCCTTTTGACGCTTCGTTAAGCATCCGACAAAGGGGCCCGTTCATCGGCCGTGCTCTTTTTAACTTCTACGGAGTAATTAGACGTCGCGAAGACGTTCCACCTAGTTGTCGCCTAACTCGCGATGTCTGTTCTGCCGAAGTCGGAAGTGAAGGCGCGATCGATGGGGTTGCCGAATTGAGATGAGGGTAAGACCGATAAGAGAAAGAGAGAGAAAGAATGCCTTGAATTCATGTCACCTTTCTCGTCCTTGCAGATTAGGGGAATCTAAATTGCAGCGAAAAGAGTTAATCTCTCGGACAGCGAATGAATAAAATATTACATCTCAAATTAGATATCTCTCGTGTAAGATACACGAGAAATATATTCCACCAAGTGCCAAATTATTCTCGATCATAACCTTAAGTCCCAGTTAGTTTAATCAAACATTATAATTCTAACTTCTGATAATTATACGATCTATTATTAGAATATACAATCCTATTTTTTAACAAAAGATATTTCAACGCACGCAATTAACAGGAGTATTAAGATAGAGCTACAGACTTTTTATACTTATATAATTGTTCTTTTGTCTACGTGTTTTTCTGAAACTGATCACGAAATAGTTTTTCCGTGAGAATTCTTTTAAAAGGGGAAGAAATACAGATTAGATGAAAACAATGTTGCGCAATCACGTAGAGGAATGATTATACACGTTAAATTCCTAGAAGTGATTTCTGCATCGCTTTCTGCGGATCAACGCGTTCTCGCACGGGGCTATCAATTATTGAAGTAACTTTAATTGCAATCACATACGTAACCGCCGCGGCAAATATATCCGCGATCTGTACTTACAATTACATCACGAATTGTATTCTACTCGTCGAGAGAGCTAACGCGCGTAATTTTAGGTCTCGCTGGTTACCTCTCTCATTGGTTATCTCTGAGTATTATCGAGGAGGCAATCATTCTCAAATGTTAGCGCGAAACAATTCCCGCGAATTAAAGTCACAATAATATTGATAGAAAATAACTGACATTTCCGATTAATCCTTTCATCAAAAACAATTACATTTGATCGGAATTAATTCTTGTTCTCTACAGATAATATAAATTTACTAGTTAATCGATGAGAAATACCATCAATCACTATCGAAAAATGTCACGCAAACGTGAATTCAAAACTCTGATATTTAAATTAATTATAAATTAACTTTACCACACACACGGTATAACACAAAATATTTTAATATTTTTAAAATACTCTAATTAAGATTATATATATAAATATTTTGAATGTAATCAAAAGATTAATATTATTAATATCGTAACATTAATCTCTCTACACTTTTGCTAGTTTAATTTGTTGTATAATTCTTAACAGACATAAATTTGTGATACATACATCGTGGAAGCATGTATTCTTTTACGAAAATTGTGCAGTGGCTGTCTTTGAGTTCGAGCGGATTATATGGGTGGCAGAGTTGTGGGTGTAGGAGGGTTCGGCTACTGAGGGATCGTTGTTGCCATAGTAACACCAACCCCGTCCTCTGATCGTTTGCCATCCCCCCCGAGAGGGATTCCTCCGACCATCAGGGAGGGCGCGATCCATATCTGCTAACGCGGAGTCACGTTTGAATAGCCATTTTGTGTCTACATCTGTCAAAGAATATAATAATTCCGAATGCTGGCAGAGGTTCATTATTGATCTCGATTGATTGCGAATATTTTTGTTTAAATCCCTCAATTTATTTCGAAAGTTTTCATGTTTCTAAACTAAGATAAATGCTAAAAGTTGCATGCTCTATATATTCACAGATTGAGCTTTGTTAATAAATTATATTTATCAGGAGTAGCTAATTTTATTTCTATCTACTTCCAATCTATCTACTTCCAATTCTTTTGCAAATAAATTTCAAAATTTTGCAAGACTCCCAATAACGTTGTGATAATTTATATGTTAATGTGTGTAAGCGATTATATTATTTTTTACTTATAAAATGTCGTGTATTAAACATTCATTAATAGAGCAAAAATATATATTTTACTTATATTAATACATATAAATGAAGAGACGTTAAGATTAAAAGGAAATATTTCTTGATTATTTCCGTGCAGTTATTTTCACTGAAGTAAACGAGTAAATTGTTCCTACATAAAGTATAAATATAGAGTGCGATAATACTAGGCGAAGTGTAAAAGCAAAAAGTTAAGCTTCGCACATAAATGGTGCGTACAAAAGAACCCGCGTGTCAAAGTTGACTGGGAAAAATTCTGAAACAAAGAACGAGGAAGCGGTTATTAAAAACAATGTTGCATGCTGCTTCATAATTGCGTGTTTTCGTATTTATATAATCTCCACTCCGACTTCGTGAATTTACACGGTGATGATACACATGGCCTCTAAGTATTATTTGATACACTTGATACACATCGCGCCGCGCGCCTTTTAATATCTGAAGCCGCGTTGTTGCGGCAAGAGAGAAAAAAATTAAAATCTTCCACGTGTTGACTGAACACTGTTGAGTGTTTTAAATTTAGAATCCCACAACGGCCGCATAGCAACGGAAATGTTACATTTCGAAATGGTACATTTTCCGATTCGCTTTCCTGACGACTAAAATTTCACTCAATAAAAAAAGCACAATTCCATTCGTAAAATTTAAATTTAAAAAAAATTTAATACATGAAAGAAGCATGATTCTTTCAAATTAACAATTTTTCACTATTATTAAAATATCCCTGCACAATGACAAAAAAAAGAAATATTAATCAAAGCTTGATTAGATTGCTCAAAAACTTATCTACGTCCTATGGTATTTGAAAAGAAATACAGTGTTCATGAACGACAATTATTAATTACGCTTCGTGGCTATCATCACTGGTATCATTAAAAACGCCGGCAACGGCGGTTAGACCGTCAACACCGATAATGTCTCACGTGATTAATTATTCCCCAACATTCACACCTCGTGCCGAGGATCGCGCGGTGAGGAAGCATCGTTGGATAATTAAGAAACAATTGTTTCCAGCGCATTAATCCGACATTCTCGCGAGCGTTGCACAATTTTCAATGACGTTTTCGAGAACTTTACGAGGCCACTCTACGCCTAACTCGGCACCCTCCCGAGTGGGCATAGGGGTGCACTGTCGCGATATGTCTGCATTGGCCCTCAAGCACCAATTTCGAGAGTCACGCTCTTACAACCTGTTACGACGTTAAGAGGAAATAATCGTACAGACAATTAACAAAGAGTACACCTCAGACGATATATGTCGATTTACGCAATATTGAGATGCTATCGAATTTACACATCGTTACTTTACATATATTCAAAGTGATCAGATACAATGTTTCAATATTCTTATTAATATATAATAAGAGTCTGATGATAAGCAACGTATATAAATTGGATTTTAAATAGAGTCAAAAACACATGTTTGCCTTAAGACACCGAATATATTACGCATAATTATTCGAGTTAACACACATAAATCCTTATTAAAAATATCTTTCTTGAAGAAGGGTGTTTCTTGACGAACAGAAATTTGCACCTTAATGTGTCTTCTTTTGCATGCACGTGTATCTAATTTCTTATACATTCGCAAGCACTCGAATATACATCACCGTATCTGGCGCTTGATTACGTTTGATTACGTGCTTGATTATAATAGCCTACAGGAGAAAAAAAGCGAATGACAAAAAGTGAATTTATTCCTTGCTTTGTTATTACGTAAAAAAATTCTGCATATGATGGAAAAATGAGAAAATTGCTATTCTTTAAAAAAATAATATTTTGCATTATTTCTCATGTATGTGTCTGTTATACATATTCTGATATACAATTATTTTTAACGAATAGAAAACTCTTCCCTCTTTTTTTCCTAAAATATATAAAATTCTTGTCTTTACATTTACAATTCCAAAATTGGCAGAATTAAATAATTCCCTTTGTATTTAATTTGCATTTAATATCGCTAAAGAGAGAAATAACAACAAACGAAGAGACTGGAAATAAGACGTGAAAATCTCGAGATCCCCATCGCGAAAATTGCAGTATTCCGAGCGATTCTATCTCCTTTGCGATTACAGCTTCATGCAGGGAACAAAAACCCCGATCGAACTGTTTAGTCACCCTTGAAGAATCGCCCTAACCAGGGATGAATGGAAGAGGGAGAAAGGGCGTAGATATCCCTTCGAGCTCGAGGCAGAGCTGCGTGGTGGAGGCCCATTTGCGATGCGACTAACTCCACACCCCCCCCGAGATATCTTCCACCTTCGGCGGGCTGCTTCCTATATACCCATGCGCGCGATGGGCGATGCACATGCAGCCAGACGCGGGCAGAACCTATCTGCCATGCACGATCGCTCGGTTGCATATAGGCTGAGACGCGCAGCACGTCATTACGCGCGCGGAAAGCAAAAAGACGAGCGCCTCACGGCCGGCCAATCGCCGTTCGCGTGCTAATGAATCTGAACCGGCCCGACCAATGGTGGGGACCACGTACACCGTTCCCGCTTATGTGCTCGATGTAACCCTTGCAGCTACGTCGCGGAACCGGCCAAGGGTGTGGTGCCCTTCGGTCTGGGACTCGAGTATCGCACGAGATCGGGGTTGAGCGCGAATTACTAAGGAGTTCTGCGGCGCGATTTTTCGTTTGATAGTATTAACCGCTATAGAGGTCAAAATATTGATGCGGTAATGATGAGATGAGCGTAAAATCGATTCATTTTTATCTGTAATAAATTCATTATGTTTAATTTATAATTTTAATGTCATTTAATTGTTAGCTCGTTCTTTACGTATTTGGCCTATTTACCCTCTAGTTTGTCAAACTATTGATGTCATAATGATAAGATAAGCGTGAAATCGATTCATTAGATTCGAAATAGTAAAAAGCTGATCCTAATTCGTATAAACCTTTTTAAATAAATTATTTTTTTACAAAGTAATGGATATTACAATAAAAATATTACAATAAAAAAAGAAATGAAACACACAGTCGTGCTGTGTGTGTGTTCGATTCTCCTTTATTGCATCAGGCGATGATGATAATCGATGTAACCGAATGTAAATCTCTTATATGACATTGTAATAAAAATCAAATGTTTTCTTTTTTTGTAAAAGTTAAGCATGAAACTCTTCCTACAGTTTTCGCTGTACGTGAATCATATGTAACGAACGATCACTTAAAAATTAATTCGCATTATCAATAAGTAACTACATGTCATCCCTGAAGTCTCTAGAGGTGTACGTAGTAGGATGTCGGAGAACTCACGCGACTGCATGAATTTTTTATCGCCCACCACTATTCCGTAAACATTATGCTCGCCCGTCGGCAACGTTACATAAGCAATAAACTTAAATTTCTAAACGTCAAATTTCATCGAAATAGTCACCTCCCAAACATTCCTTTAAAAACAGTAATCAATATACTCCGCCATTTGTTATTCGCATCGCGAATCGAGGTCAACGAATCGAAGAGCATCCTTTCGTCTTTCAAGGGATTTCTTCATAGTTCTTATGCTTTCAACTGTGTGTCTTTCAGAAGAAAGGTACAAATTCATATCATTCATGTGTTCTCTCGGCTTCCGAATTGTTAGCCGAATTGCTGCCGTATTCGTAAAAAGCCAAAGGGAGCGAGGATATCTGCAGCTTCGGGAATGCCACCTATATGTTCGCGATGCGACATGTAACATGCTTGCATGTGCGCGTGCATGAAACGCACATTGCCGTGCAGCACAACGACGCGACGCGCTCAGCGACGTGCATGTGCATCGCCGCCGCGGTAGAGAGCGGTGCGGAGCGATGCAGCGGAGTCGGAGAGGCGCTCAGGGCTATCATTATGGCGGCAGTAGACACTCCCTCCTTATCGCCGGTTTCCAGCACGAGTCCCAGACGAACGAACGAACGAACGAACGAACGCTCGCAGCTTCGCTCACTCGCCATCATTATGTTTTCCGGGCAAGAACGCACATTGAAAAAGAGAAAGAGAGAGAGAGAACGGGCACTGTATTTCCGTATACATGTCCTGCATGTGCATGTACAAGCGCGATGGAGAGATGAGCACGTGCACACGGGCGTAGATACCAACACGGTATCGAGTCTCTCTCTCTCTCCCTTTTTTTTATTTTCATAAATGTACCTCTGTGAGCTCCTTGGTGCTTCGCACTTGATGCTTTGACGAAAGGTCCCTAAACGTCTAGATGAGAAGTGAACCTATTGTAACATTCTACACTTGAAAAGGATCCAAATCAGAGGTCGAAACGTTGTGATTATTATTAATAAAATTGGCCATACGAATAAATTGAAATTTTGTGAATCTATTGTCTTAAAATTTTGCAGCGTTTCGCCTGCAAGTAATGTAGCAAATATCTTTGTACAGGAAACACGTTTACTTAGAAAAAAGAAAAAAAGTTGGTATATCTGGGAAACTTAGGTATATCTCGAAGGAGATATACTTAATTCGTTATTTCTCAGGCACTGGCATCAACGTAATTTCCGATTTCAGAAAATGCAGGGCAGCAATCGGTAGCAACGGCGGAAGAACAGCTATTTCGCAAGAGTAACATGGCGAATAAGGAGGTACCGTCGACGTTAACGCACGAGATATGAATTAGCAGTAGGGCGGCTTATATGTGTCGCTTTCTTAAACTTTTTTTTTACGACTACAGAAATTACAGCGCAGTACGTGAGCGGTAGCTGCACACACGGTCGCGTGGTCGCAACGACGCGACATGAACGGATCGCTCACGGGTGTGGACCAGAACGCGGTCACCATTGAGCCGTACGTTCTTTCATTTCCTTAAACACAGCTCGGCGAGCTCTGATACTTTGTAATCGATAGTTGTACGAGAGAGGTATAGGCATGTAGTAGAAACTGGACTGACCGGAATGGCAGACCGCAGAAGCGCGGACGTCTGTCATTATTGCGAATAATAATGGTTGCTTAGCGTAGCGGTTTAGTTGTAACGCTGACGTTTACTCTCCCAAGATTTAGTGAGAAAGCATGGCCTTTCGTAACTTCCAAAGTTATACGCTCTATATACCATTTGTGCAAAACCAAATTTACTAAATGAATGATTCTGAATAATTTTGCGATTTTGCTCAATTTGGAAACGAAATATTTTGCCTGAAAAAAGAAAATATTTTGAGTCATTGTGAATATTACTTATTTCCGTAAAAATACCTGAGCAATTAGATGATGCCATCATACGATGTATTATTATCTTTATTTTTACGAGACACGACGTGTTCTTGTAATAGAATTTTCCTTTTTATTGTGATGGAATCGCGATGACATTATTTAATTGTTCATGTATCTTCGCGGAAATAATACTTGTTTGTCGCCTTTTTTTTTTAATTTCCACAAGACTTTAGACTTTTCGGCGTTCATATATCAACGTTATCAAGTTGAACCTAACCATCACGCTGATTGTCTTCCGCAAGAAATCTCGGTTTTCTCGAAAGGATCGAGATAACGCTCGATCGCAGAACCGCATAGCGATTAAATACAATGGGCGCGATCATTATAATCCAAAAGATCAGATAATATTGAAGGTGATCGATTTCACAACGATACGCGAGCGCGAAGATAACAGCTCGCCGAGTCCGTTTTAGGTCGTTTCCATTATCATAACACGATCTAGAAGTTAATGCGTCAGCAAGATTGATTCTAACGGCAATTTCGTTCTCGAATGCATCCACAGAATCGATAATACACGCGATAATTATTGTGATTTATTTACTCCGTGTAACGTCTAAGCTTCAGCTCACTTCAGCTCGTTTCTCAATTTGTCAAATGTTTTTCCTACCCATCCGGAATACAGTTAGCCTATTATTACATGTCTGATTATCAATCGCGCGCTGCCGATTATTTTTTAAATAAGTATACTTGCTCTTTATTGCTTTTAATATACAATTAATGCCGATACAATCAGTAGAGATCAGCAACAGTTATTATTATCAATAAATAGATAATTCTTTGCAATTTTTCTTTCGCGATGATTCTTATTGTACAATATTTCTTTACGGATTATTTATTTGTTATTATCTGTTGTAATCATATTGTTTTCATAATGTAAGACTTCTCTACAAGAAATTAACTTTAGTTTAAAATTTGAGCCTAACGCGAATTATCTTGGTACTTTGGTTTATATGACAATTCTGAATGTGCAACAAATTAAGATAAATTTAGTTAATATTTATATTTATTTTGCGTAAGAGGGTAACCCTTACCTTTAGATGAATCTCTCCTGATTCTTGCGAAATGGTTTCTCGGAGCTGTTTCTAAAAATTCAGGGATGTCCTTCGCAGCCGAGCAGACGGCAGAAATTCGCAGGTATCCGCAACGATCGATTTTTGTGACAATTATTGTCCAACTCCTCGAAACGTGCAGCTAGATTTCTAAGTTTTGTGAAGCTCGGCGCGATATCAGCGAACTGAAGTAAAATATGAAAAAATTATTACAGCTAATTGCTAGGATTTTACGGATTGGAAATTTATGTAAGAAAAGAACGACTTTTTGGGCCATCCTGTTATTTGGACAATTGTTCAGCTGTTTCACAATTTATTACATTGATATAATATATAGTGGTACATTAACATAGTGTTTTAGTATTCTGAGAGAGCTTTCGACGAGTTTTCTTTTATAAATGTGCCGCATCCGATGCTAACATGACAAAGAGAGAAATGTCTTTTCAATCATTAAAGTACCATTGAAAGAACGACACACAAGATTGACATTTAAGAGACGCTACGGATTTTCTCTTCTTGCGTAATCAAAGTGACTTATTATGTGTTACATACATAAATATCTATATGTTAAATAACTGAATCCTCCACGTCCACCTTGAACACATTTTTCGACATTTTTTTTCGTAGAAATATACAATCGATTGACACTCCCATAATTATCAGTCGATATAAGTAACTCTCTTCTTTGTTCAATACATGAAAATCGACAAACGGACGTTCGTTGATCGTGACGTGTTTACGTAACCACGTACATTCTCTTCTCGTCGGAAGATGCAATGCTATTTAATTTTCTTTCGTTTCCCTTGCACTTTCGTTTCCCTGGAAACTATATGAATTTGCCGCACCTTATGCTCACGTGGTAAGGTCTGTCATTAAACATGACTGTAACGTGTGATAAATATGTCGAAGGAAAGGATCGACAAATCTGGGTATAACAATGATTTGCCAATTCCGCAGCGACAACGATGTTGAGCGTGCGTCCAGAACGACATGTGCGCCATGCAAGCATCCTCGTACAACACGCACGAGGAGACCTGTTCATTGGAACTCGTCGAGGGCCACTCTAAACAAAGCCACCGGCAATGCTACGTAACGTCGCACGTACAGTCGGTGATGCATCACCGCAATCGAGTCACAAAATAAGTAATCAGAAACGCAACTGGTAAACGTTATCTGATATTTCTTATTACGATAAGCATTAATTAGCATTTTGGGCGGTTGAAATTGTTCGATCTTCTCTTTAATCGGCCGAACTTTAGCAAACTTTTAATTTAATCAATCGATTATTGATCTGGACGGATCACAAAGCTCTTAGAGAATAGCTTCACTACGTTACACCTGTTCTGAGGTAACAACACGTGAGCGGTCGCCATGTTCCAACACACAATACACTCGTGTCACGAAAAATAAATTGAAAGGTAACAAGAAGTAAGAAAGAGAATGTCATGGTTCACTCTGAGGAAGCAGTGTCGCGATAACGTAATCGCGAATATCCCGGTAGTGTGGCCTCGATATGGCTTCGGTAACTTTCTTCTGACCGCTACTTTTTTTGTGTTCGCCCCGACTGACTGACCGCCATGTCTCGGTCACTCACACCACGAAGAAAGTTCTCCACCGCAAAATCGAACTCGAATGAAGAAGAGGAAACGCGCTCTGCCGTGCAAGCAGGAGCATGTGACAATCCGCTCGCATCGAGGACCGAGGAGAGACTCTATAAGGTGGTTTCCATCCCCCAATAGCGCGGCTGGCGCGCTGGCGGTCCCGACGCTGCAATCATTCCCCGGTAATGATTGTCATTACCGGGCACGGGAGGGCGAGCGAGAGCGGGTGGACGAACGGAGCAGAGGGATTGGCCTGCATTGCGATTGCGTTTCTGTCTGGTCCCATTGGCCAACAAACTGCGACTACGTGTCTGTCCTTCAATGGACGATGTGGCGACCTGCATCGTGTTGGTGGAGGCTAAGTAATATTCCCCTTTTTTGGATAATCTTTATTTGATAGGAATCGACCGTAATCGCGGGCTTGGATTGTTGGGCCGCAAGTACTTTCAGGGAGGGATTCGGGTCGATGAAGATTGTGTTTATCGATTTTTGTTGCTCGCGAGGAGAAGAGCAAAAGGGAGCACCAGCCTGCATTTTTTGCGACCCCCAGGCGGTAGACTTTGATTAAAGAGTTAAGATATGGAGCTGCATTAAAGTGTTATCAATGCAATTCTTTACGAGAAAGTAAAATCGGTTAAATTTTTGTTATATAATTGTCAATGCACAAAATTGTTCGGAAAATATTTTGCAAATTGATTGAAAGATTTTGTCAAATATTTGTTAATAGATTTTCCGTTATTGACGTATATTATTTCTAAATCGTATATATAGAATTGAAATAATAAAAAATTATAAATTGTAGATATTTTTACAAGTTGCTAAATAAAAAATTACTACTTGTGTTTATAATATATTTTTATAATAACAAATTTACGCAAACTCAAGTAACTACAGAAACGTGTCGTTTTCTGCGCGAAAGCAACCCTCATTCGCATCTCGACCCGCGCCCATTCATTACTACATCTGTAGCACTCACGCGTGGCCATTGAGTGGAATGCAAGTAGCAAATTAACCTGAGATGCCCGGCTAACTTTTCTGAATGGGAGATTACTGACTCGTACGTTCACAGAATCGTTCTGTATCTACGGTCTCACAGCTTTTTCTATGTCAGTAATGAATGTGTGTTCAGCAGCCTATGAAGATTTATTTTGAGGTCCTTTCCCACGATAGATAATTTTTGATGAGAAGTCAATCAGTCCTAAATACTTTTGGTTAATCGCTATAACATTTTTTATAAAATTTTTTTTTATTCATTATTATTATTTTATATTTTATTTTATATGTATTATAAATATAGCCCACAGAAATAAATTTGCTGTTTTTAAAGTTTACGTAATTTTAAGATATACACTATCTTTTACAAGCTCCTATAATTTTATATTATTTTATAAATAAATAAATATATATATATATATATATATATATGTGTGTGTATATATCTCATACATATTAATGTTTCTTAGTTCGTATTAGTAATTACCGATTGCAGTCGTGTGGTGTGCAATCAACAGATTTGTTGAACTAAATGTTATCAACTTGACACACACATATCGACTGTGAATTTAAAATGTCGACGACAAAAATGAAAATCGATGCAAGAGTGAAAAGCGCGGAAGTACCAAGAGGACACATCAAAGCAACAGATATCATGGTAGGGGCCTTTCATGGCAGCCATTATCGCATTACTTCTGCATGGTCGAACGTCATTTACCTCACACCCCCACGATGATTTGAGGGCAACCGAACCACCGACTCAACCCCTCGTACGCTTGTGGACTATTGGGACCATTATATTGCAGCAGCATTGGTCCGTTGTCAAGTTCACTGTTAGCTCAATCAGCACTATAATTTCTAAATACTTAAGCCAAAATCAACATATCATTTGTATGCTAAATATAAAAAAATTAACAAATTGTTTACAGAGTTTATTATATTAATTGGTCCATAAATGTAAGTATATATATATATTGTAGGTAAAATAATATTTGACATAGAATTTAACTACTTGGAATTCCTAATTTCTCAATTTTAAATAACTTAAAAATCCATTTGCAATAAATATTGCAAAAATATTATTAACTTACTTTTTTGTTTGTTTGCATGACACCAATGGACTTTTGGGTTATTAAAAATTGAAAAATAATTAAGAAAAAAGAATTTCATTTTATTTATTTTAACTAATATTATATGTATATTCTTAACAGCACATGATACATTCTGTACGTTTATAGACTCACAATCAGAACATGTATGTCTAAAAGACATACGTATTAAAGACGTCTTTAAGATGTTATAATGTTCTCTGAGAAATGTGCTAAAATCTTAAGTATATTTTATATACTCTAAACGTCTAACGCTATACACTTAAAAATCTATGCAAGATACGTGGGGTTATTTATTTATCGTGATATTTTATATTTGCATTGTCTTAAAAACGCAGTGTCGTCCGCATCACATTTCCACAAAGTACGCAATGCACTTTCGAGCAGAGAATGGAAAATCGGTTCGCGCCATCCCTTAAAATCCATGCAGAGGAAAATCGGCCGAACGATCTCACGCTCGATTATCTCCGCGAGCATTATCAAGCCATTAGGACCACCGTCAGACGAGCTCACCGATGACGCTCTCGTTGTACTACCAACTCGTCATCGGATTCAAAATTCCAGCGTGGGCGGGCGCGACGAAATGGCTCATCTCCCTTCTGAGAGTCTCCTTTCCACCTCGTTCCCATCCTCGTACTCTTCTCTTCCGCCATCGCGACTCGTATCTTCTCGCGCTACGACCGCATTAAGCACTTCGCAACGACAATTTGCGATACATTTGTCAGAGGCGTGGGCATACCTTCCTGCGAAAAGTTCTCCGAAGAAGGATGGTGAAGTGGTTCTTCCGCTGCCTTCAATATGTCTTATATGCATAATGTTCGTTTAACATATTTCCCTTTTGTTCAAGTATCTTTTTTATAGATAAAGATGTCATTTGCTTAAAAAAACAGTAGAGCGATGTCACATTAATTTAAAAAGCATATGTACGTCACAGTTATCATAAATAATTACAATATTGAATATGGAATGTTGGTTATATAAATTTATTGAATAATCATCTATACCTACATTTAAAAAAAATGTTATAACTAGCTAAATTGATCATATCGCGTCTCCAAAAACTTTATCACAAACCAACAATTTGAGTGATAGATTAAAATATTTAGAATTCTCCTATTAAAATGTGTAAAAATTATTAAATTATAAAAATGTTCTTATGTGGAGACATGATTGAGATTCTAGATTGGGTGTTCATAGCTTGTAACAGCAGATGATAATTGAGTCTATCCTCAAAAAGCGCCTATCAACGCTCGGATTACAAAGCTGCTTTCCGCACGCGCGGCCGAGTAGGAACCCACGAAAGTTGTAACTCGAGCAACGAATGCGCTCGTGGATTGTTAATTAGGAGGCCCAAGTTTGCGAGGTAATCAGGAATCGCATTTCACCGGTGTACCCCGATGTGCCGCGCACGAAGTCGATTCATCAGCGGAGCGAACGGTTGTCATGGGGATGCGACCCGCCCTTTATGCCAGCCCTATGCAAACTTGCGCATTTCTCGAGAACTGTTTCCCTCACCTTTCGAATACACGCGAGAACGCAGTTCCTTTAGATATATGGCCACGAAATTTCTCTTTGCACCGTTTACTTCCCTAATTGTTATTTCGAATATTACCTGCTATTTAAGATAGTAAATGCAACAAATACGTATATTTAAATGACATGAAGACAACTACCACAGGACCTTCAACAATATTTCAAAATATTGCAAGTATAATAACCATAAACATAATTATCACTTATTATTTTTTATTATTATTACCTTACAAATATACATACATTAACTTACAAATATACACACATATGAATAGGAAGTAGAAACAATATTTAACTATTTCTTCACTATCTAAATTGATGTCGATGTAGATTATTCAGACGCTAAAATTTCTTTTACAATTATTATTCTTATGCTCTTTCTTAGAAATATCAAAATAGCGGAGAATTTTCAATTACGTGAACAAAGACGATGCAACTGGAACAATGCAAAAGAAGAACAAAAAAATGCCTTCATCATACTGCGGCATCTCAAGCACCCCACCTTAAAAGCCTCCTTAGTTTTAAGGACTCGTAATAATCTCTCACAATGTCTCGGATGGTTATGGGGAGAATCGTTTTTATCGCGTGCAACAATCTCGTTCACACGAGGATTTTTCTAAGATATCGATCTTCGTGAGCTAATCCGTACTTGAGACGAACTATATATTCACTAAAGTCATTCCTATGTTGACGATTTTATATATATATATATATATATATATATATATATATATATATATATATATAACATTTTTTTTCTGCATGCTTATTTTATTTAACTTAAGTTTGCATCAATCGCTTCAATTATTTTAAACTGTTATGTTTATAAACTACCAGTGGCTAATTTAATTTCGCTTCGTCGCTTTAATAAGTCATCCGATTAGAAAGACTTATGATGATGTTTCCTTTCATTCGTTAAGTATCTATAATTGTACGGACACACTCGTAAAATAATCGCTTCCTGCACTAGACAAGTCTAGGGACTTTCGTCTTGGCGTTGAATGATGAAGATCTGCACCTCGCCTATAATACTGAGATTGTATCGCTCGATTTTTTTTTCCTCTCTGACTGGTCAACGCGCCCACGATTTGTACTGGTGGCACTCCTTAAAAGGATAAGATATCCGTCCTTTCTATTTCTTCTATTAAGCTGTCGTCTCTTTTTATAAAATTGCTACTGGTGGTAAAAGTAAACTGCATTATCTAACGGGCAATATAAAGGAAATTTTTAAAAATGTGAGAATGATCTGAAATTGAATTTTTGGACGGTAAATGAATAAAAATTGGACGAACACACGGAAATCATGGAACATATGTATTTAATTCAGCACCAAAAGGATTAATATACTGTAATGCATCTTTCACCTGTCATCACATTATGAGTTACATCATTCAAATTACATTGTACCGCTTTCTTTTCTTCGGAGTTACGGGGTGAGACCGATGTTACTTCGCCGTTCGACTCAATACGCCTAAATCATCAAGATGAGAAGAACCCCCTGCTGCGTGTTGTCGACTACCCGGCTACCTGCCGTTCTCTCTCGAGATCTCCGCCTAAGGCTTCACATTCATCATCGCGGACCACCTCCGGTGACACACGACGTATCGAGATTAACGGGGCATCCGCGTCCGGCAGCTCCTTATCGAAATTCCAGTGCAACAGTTACACATCCTTCGTTCTTTATCCTTCTCTCACATTTACACAGGATTAATTGCTTGTGTCGCGCATTTGCACGAAGAAGCTATCACGTAGACGTTTCTTGCATTATAAATGTCGCGTTACAAATGTCGCTACACGTGTTTTCTCAGGTGACGTCGAGTCACCGATCTGGCAATTTACCCGATAATGGAAGGTTCGATTCCAAATGATAACTTACGAGGTGCACGGTATTGAATAGCAGCGGTGTTTATGGAGACATTCATCTTGGAAAAAAAAATTGACATTAATGTTCATAAAAGAGACGAAGATGGTTAATAACATTGTGAGACGCACCGCGGAACCGGTTGGCTCTAAGAAGAAGCTTTTGCGGAACGGAGATTGATGCACGACAACATAGTTAATCCTTTTTCCCATCATGATATCGTGTATCGCCCGGTGTACTTACATATACACGTAATTTCTAATATGCATAAACAAGATTGATGGGCACCACGTGCACGGCAAGATTTCGTATGAAGGACTTCCGCAAAGAGAGAACGTCCTTTAGCTCTGAGGACGTGCTAGTGCCGGGACACGTTGGTGCCCGCCAGGCGGGGATTAATCCTTCTCCCCGATTTTTTATTGTCGACACCGACCGGTTCATTCCTGAACCCAATAATTACGCAGCGCGTTCGATCGGCTCGACCTCGGTGGCAAAACGACAGACGTTATGCCTCTTGCTTCGTCGTCCTCTCTACATCTCGGAAGAATGCTCCGTGTAATGGGAGATCCAATAGCGAGTGACGAGTCGCACGATAATGCAGTTAATTAGGACGCTAGGACGTAGAAATATGTATGTATCTTCCGGGAAATGTTTACTGAAATGTTTTCAGGAAAGAGCTTAATAAGGCAAACTCCATCTTCTCCGCACATGTAAGGTTTATCACAATATCAAAGATACTAGCGTCCCCCGTCTCGGCTTCGCCCAAAATAACAGTGTGACCGAATCATACGCATTGGAAGTGATATTTCTCGAAAATTGTTTATTTTTTGGCTTTTAATTACATTTATGTTTCTTTATGTTTCTCAAGACTATCATGATACTTGGCGGATGGATAAAGCCGCGCGCCACCTAGCGGTGACATCACTGTACTACACGGGTTAATACAACCGTAAATGATAAAAAATGAAAACATTAATTTCTGGATAATGAAAATATTTTTAGACGTGCTATAAAGCCTATATCCGTCCTAGAGTATATGAGAATATGGTGTCAAAATTTGGAGGAAATTGGTTCAGTAGTTTTTGAGTTATGCGGTGACAAAAAAACAGGCTTTCTCTTTATATATTAGATAAGATCTAGGCTGTTATTGAAATGGACAGTGCAATTACAATTTGATTGATTGAGTATAGTAATTTATTAACTTAGCGTAATTTTTAGTAATCGAATTTAATGTTAAACGATAGAGCGTTATATTTAAAAACTGAATTTTATTTCTGGTTTTTACATGTTTACATAATAATTATAATAATTGCATTATTGTAAGCGATGTGTAATGTTCCATGAATTTTATTTATACATAATTATCACACACACACAAAACACACACACACGAACACATCCTTTTCTCTTCAGCATAATGCTGCCAAGCTTAACAAATAGCAATATATCCTGCCTTGGAATTACATCGCGCCAAAGAAGGCTCGCCGCGCGACAATTCGATCTATCGATTAATCCCGCCGCAACGGCCGTCCTGAAAGATACATGATTCCTGGGTAATAAACGTAATTACAAATTTAACGCGTTCGACGCACCGAGTCGGTAAATATACGCACGAGTCCTCGGACGCCGTACGCAGATGAACCGCGTCGAATCGCGGAAGAATCGAGTCCTGAAAAAAAACGGTAAGAGTAGGAGGACGGGGATGGGGCGAGCACAAAGGGCGAGCGCGACTTAGTTCCGCATGGACCTTTGACGACCACCGTGCGTTGACGCCCGTCTCTCAGCCTCTTCACATCCTCCTGTTTGTGTCCTGCCTCTCGTCCTGCACGGCTCCTCTCCGCTCCGCGCCTTCCATCTCGCGCTTCCGCCGCGAGCTACACGGCACCGCCACACAGAGGTGACGATGATTAATCGTCGCACCTTTGTCTCGCGATAATGAGATTTCGGTTTGCGCAACGCGTCCACCTGCGGGAGCTACTCTCTCTTTCCTTTATCTCGAATCGTTCGACATTCCCCTCCAGATCATGGACCGACGGTTTGCCCCCGCGGAGACGAACTACTCGCTATTAGAAATATCAAAGAGACTTGAGAAAAAAGCGGTGGTCGATGAGAAAGCTTGTAAATTACGAGATGGAAACTCGCTACGCGAGTTTCATCAAGGAGCGATCCTATTTACGGAAGTCTGTCACGTGATCGCGCGGCTGAAATTGTCGGATTGGGAAAAGTTGCTCATGTGCGGTAACCGCACTTCTCATTTATTATGTTGGAACATAAGCATCACGCAGCAATAGGTTTTACCCCGCGGTCAATCAATCGTATTTGCAGCGAGGAAAAAAGACAGGCAGTCGGATACGGTGAATGTAAGAAAATGTTCAGGTGCCTCTCTCACCGGCGCGGCGTAATTATGCGATTACTACTAACGCGTGACTTATCTCGCTCTTGAGCGAGATCATTTTTCTCTAAAGTTTATCGGAAGGCATGTGAAAGGAGCGAAGGGGCCCCTCTAATTGCGCGCGGCCGCGTTTCAAGCTCGTGCGGAATCGCGCTGTTAAGGAAGCGAGTATGTGCATATACAGATCCTCACGTCCCGTGCTCGAGACGCGAACGCAAG
Source organism: Crematogaster levior (assembly GCA_901521435.1). NCBI lineage: Eukaryota > Metazoa > Arthropoda > Insecta > Hymenoptera > Formicidae > Crematogaster > Crematogaster levior. The sequence continues at coordinate 282,013 of CABEGB010000692.1, read as the reverse complement.
GAAGCGTGGAACATTTGACTGCGGGCTGTCAGAGTGTCAGCCAAGCCCATCCTCTTTCGCAACGTAGGAAATATTGTAATTGCCCCGCGGAGTTTCCTCCGTGACATACACCACCCGGACATTACCCGATTCGATTCCCAAGAGGTTCATAAACTTCTTTGCCCTTGAAACCGATATGCTACCAGCTATCAAAGTACAACAATGCTTAGCTTTGACTGATAGATGGAAATCGAAGTTTGATTTATCCTTTTCTATAGTTAAGTTCGAGGAGAACACAAATGACTTCCAAAGTAATAAAATATTTTTTAGAAGTTTCTAAATAAATTTTTATAAATATTTTTATAAATATAAAACTCATGGATATAAATTTTAAGGGCTTTTTATATTGTAAACTTAAATGCAATTCATTGTTTAAAGTATTATGAAATATAAACGATTCGTCATATCATAAGAATCAAACGGGTTCTGTTTATAATTCGGTCCGATTGCGCCTGCGTTCTAAAACAGCAACTTCCGAATTCCACGGACGCGCCCTTTTCGTTCCCATAGATTCAGGCGAAGAAATGAATCACATGTAGCGACACAAGAAGAAAAAGGAGTGAAAAGGTTGAGAAACGTGAGGAACACAGTGCTCCGTTTGTACCTGTGTCACAGGGACCGATTGTTCTTCTCTCCCGCTTCTCTCCCTTTTCCTAAAACAAGACGCGTGGAGTTAAAAGATTCGTCAGCCAATCGGTCGGCTCTTACAAAGCGATTTCGTCCGAACGGTAATCGATTGTTTGATAATATCGGACTCATTTGTCAACCGTGGCCGTTTAAATGCAAATAAAGCAAAGTGGTCAGGCTGATTGTCACGCGGCGTCGGAAAGTCTGCAACAGTCGGCAGAAAGTCGGATGCAGTTCTTCGAGCGCGACTCGTTTCTCCGAAGGAGAATTTCTCAATCTATATCGTGACTGTATCTTTTGCCTGGATAACTTCGGCGAATGAAAATTTGCAAATACAGCATACTCTGAATTTACTGAATAATTTATTAAATTATCTTTTTAGATATGCGAAATACATTTTAAGAGGATCCTTAAATAGCTAGTCCGGAATTTTTCAAAGTGTAAAAGGTGTACTTTACAATTTATGAAATATAGAAAGTAATCAGGAATAATAACTATTTTCACAAATTCTATTAATCTCATTAATCTTATTAGTTTCCTTCAGAAATATTGGAGTGCGGTATTGCTTAATTGCAATAAGAAGAAGTACAGCCTTTTTTTATTTTTCTTTATAAGAGGAAAAAAAATGAAACTCCCTACAGCGATGATCTTCTTTTCCTTTTGGTCTCCGAGACAAACGACGTCGAATCGAAGAGAGAGGGGAACAGCATCGAGATGAATAGCATATTAAAAAAATAATAAATTAACACACTCTCGTGGGGGTCTCTTTCTCAAAGTAGCGCCGCCATTGTACTTTATCGTACAACATAGCTACTGTTAATTATAGCATGCCGCCGTTGTGTGTATCCTGGCATGAAATACGGCGGACATCACTCACCGCATCATGTCGATTCAGACGTTCAATCTAATAATAGCGTGAAAAAATTATAAAATTGTAAAATCCTTCGAAAAATTGATATAAATATAAAAAGAAAAAAAAATTATTATTTCCAACGTAAACGCGAAATGAAACAAATTGATGAATTGTTTACAAGTTTTATAAATATTCTTTCGAATATTGCATTACATGTATATTATTAATTAATTATAAATTAATATTGCAATATGAATGTGTGTATTATATCATTCTATTTTTCAAAATCATCTTTTTTGTCTTTTCCATTATTAGATAAGAGTTTTGCAAGAGTCTTCACAGATCTTTTAAAAATTAATTCTAAGGTATATAAAACGAAGGTAAAAGGTTTTCACGACTTATCTCTTACTAGAAGAGAAAAATATAGAAATAATCCGTCTCCTCCCGAAAACAGAAAAATCTGAAAGCGTGACTCTTCCCCGTTTTGCCTCCGTCATTATTCGGTCTTCGATCTATCATTTCACCATAATCCAACACGAAGATCCGAAAAAGGTTGGCCGGTATGCAGATTTCAACCTGCTATCTGTTGTTACGAACAGATTTTTTGACTTATACTATCTCGATGTCACGCTACTTGTTCGTATTCTCATTTCATTCTTTGCAGTTAGATGTATATTAACTGAGAAATATGTATAGCATTCATATTTAAGACGAAAAGAACTGTAAAATTATATCACTATGGGGATCACTTTTATGGACGCCGAACGTAGAAAGGGAGGGTCTGAGAGAAGTCTTTATCACAGTCTTTATATGTGATGAATATCTTTTGTGTGTGACATAAAATACCATAGCACGAATCTTTACTGAAACAAGAGGGGCAAAATTGATGGTCTATTTACACGATACGTTTTTGATAACATCAAATGATATAATTAATTGCAATATTTTAACTTACATTAAAAAATCTTCTAAAAAAAATAAACAAATATATATATATATATCTATATATAAATATAAATATTGTATATTTTAATAACTTATGAAATAGTGTACAGTAGTTGCCTCTGATACTCATCAAAGATCATTCTCTCAGGATGGAATACAGCCTATTCCCACGCCTTCTACTAGAATGGACGTCGATGTAGGTACAGGTGCGTTAAACACTAGACAGCAAAAGGAACAAATGCAAGTGATCTACGTGTGCACGAGTACAATTCGTGTCATTGGTGGAGAAGCAACATAGAAGCCGGATAAGGAGGAGGTCGGAAGAGAGGATGAAAGCTGGCAATGGTGGCGGCTCGATTGATTACACCGCAAGAAGTTGGCCAGACCTTGTCTTCCCACCGATGCCACGAAACGGACAGATGGACGCACGGCTATGCGCTACAGGTGCTGCATAGAGAGGAGAGAAGTCTCTTGTTCTCTTTGATCCTGCAGGAAGGAACGTAAGTCGTACGGTATCCTCGGGCAGATACACTTCAGTACCAGTGGGCGAGGGACCACGCCGCTTTTTCTGCGTCCCACATTCCGGCCACGTCGCTCATCGCGTAGGATTTTGCCTTCTGTCACTCCCTTGATCGACATGCAACACTAACCGCCGCCGGTTCATACCGTTTCGTTTCGGGGATTTTCCTGTTAAGGGACGATTTATTACGTCCGTGCGACGCGTGACATTTAAAAATGGTTTAACACTAGAACTGGATCGCGCTTGTTTAACTGGACCAAAATGAGATCCTGGAAAGCGTTAAAGAGAGGGCGAGAATATAGGTGAAATATATAAATGGTGAAATCGACCACATTCTTCCCTAACTGACAGAAATACCCTTAAGGCTGATGACCCGCTTAAAAAACACCTTGCGTCATTATGAGACTTCGCAAAACTCGACAGGTGTTTTTTTTCCATTTCAGATCCGTGTGTCCAAAATTTCATGTATATTTTCTATCTTTTATCTCCATTTTTTATTTTTTCACCAAATAAATGGCATTCTAATATTCTAATAAACGCATTCTAATAAACGCAGACACGTTTTCATAAGATATCATCATCACAAAATATTGTATTTAATTTTTCCAACTAGTTCGCTCAAACTTAAATAAAATCGGTATAATTAAAACTGCAACTCAAAATATAATAATTATTATTATTTATAAATTATTATTGACCTTTTAAAATGCAAGGCCACGAAGCCATTCTGTCAGATTGATAAAGAAATTCAAAAGTTTCCTTCTCTTTACGAATTCAGCACTCCTCTTACCATCCATCTAACTTCCGACAAGATCACGAGATTTCTCGTGTCGCACGCAGGAGTGATAGAGCGTCAGCAAGCCACCCTCTTCAACATCGACGCGTGAGGCGAGTTCGCCAAGTTGCGAGAGAAGAATGAAACAAATCGCGAAATGCTGCATACATACGGAAAACGGATAAGAAAACACATAATGAAAGGAAGAGAGATGACCAGAGTGGATAGCGATCGAATGATACGTTAGCGCAAGAAGAAACAGAGAGGAAGAGAGAGAAGAATGAAAAAGCGGAGCATGGGGACGTATATAAAGGTATTCGGGATGGCGAAGGCAGCAGATCAGCGGCCACATCAAAGCGCCCACCGACTGCTCCAGCTTCGGCTTTCCGCGCGTGTTCCCGCGGATGCGTGTACGTGCCCGTGAGAGCCCGCGCGGATCGGGCGAGCGGCTCCGCGTCGCGTTGCGCCGGTTTCGAGAGACGGTGCTTTGATTCCGGTTGAACCGGTGTTGCGCGGCCGGCCGTGGACGCACGCGTGTGCGTGCGTGCGTAGCGACGACTCTCCCGAGGCCGTGCTCGCGTATACACGGAAGGGATAATGTCGCAGCATCCTCCTGAAACACCGTGGAACGACCGTGTCGTCGCGTCCACTCGCGACCGACGTTGTTCCTTTTTTAGCAGGGACGTGTACGCGCGTATCCTTGAGCGCTGGCGGAAGGACGCGGCGGTTTCCCATTATCAGGCCTTGGAACGCGTCATTAATTATAGATAGATACATGTACACGTCATGAACTTTAGAATGGACGAATGAGTACATTGATGGTGAGACGGACGGGATCGTAAATTGCAGGGCGGATCATTGAAGGATTTTCTTGTGGATTCTCAAGTATAATTATCGGGAGACACAATGAAAACATAGTACGTAAAGTACATAAAGTACAAGTCCACGAAACATTCTTATGTAATCTTTTTATGAAGAAAATGACACTGGCGAATGAACATCACGCATCATTCTATAATAAATTACATTTTTAAATAAAGATACAATTATGAGTTAGGAATAAATACGTTGTTCATGTTTTTAGATATTTTTATAAATCCTTCTTAATAAACTATTGCAGATGAATATATTACTGATGATTAAAAGACCTTTAGTGGTCTTTAAAGAATGTTTAAAGAGACGATAATAATGGAAGTAACGTTTATGAAACCCAACTCTGTAAATTATAGATGTTGATATTTTTTTATAAATTATTACATGTTTAGAATTACGAGTAGCTGTAGACTTCTATTATAATATGCTTCTAACTGTTTATAAATGTACAATAAATTTAGTATGATCTTGATGGAGATTGTAGATACGACTAAGTATATTCTTTACTGTGATGTATTATACAGGAGTGAGTGGTAATAAATTTTCCTTCTTATAAATCTTTAATCAGAAGAAGCAGCATAAATAAAACATAGAAAAAGAAATTAACGCGTCAACTGAAATAAAATCGGTATAATTGAAACTGCAACTTGAACATTACAATTATTATTATTTTTAAATTATTATTGACCTTTTGAAACGCAAGGCTATCTTCGAAGTCATTCTGTCAGATTGGTAAAGAAATTATTCCTAAGCAATCGTAATTTGCATTGCCGCATCATTCTGCAAAAATTTATGTATTTTCCATTATTTAAATTCTATAATATTTAAAAAATCATCTGAATAGTGACTAAATGATTGCAATATGAATGCATTAATATTTTGAGTCCCTCGATTCTCTTGGGTTATCACCCGTATTGAAACCACAGACCACACAGGATACACTACAGACCATACCTAATTCCAATTTCATTTCAATTGAATCGTACCATGACGTGCAATGTGTCAAAAAGATAACGGTAGCCCGCGGTGGGAACTCACAACAATAGCAATTCACTGTAATAACTCATTCGCGTATAGAAAAATTTCGAATAGTGCCAATGTGACCGCACGATCTTCCGAAAGCGCAGTATTCCTGTGGTATTATCTGTGATAGAAAACCATCAGCTTTCACTTTGAGAAATAAAAAAATTAACAGTTTATTTTTTTTTTAAATACCAGCTACTCCCCAGCTCTCTCAAATTAATTATTCGCAAATATATAAAGTGTATAAAGTAGATATATAAAGTATAAAAGAATATTTCATCATTTTATAATTTTCAACTAAACTTTATCTGCTCTTCTTTAAATCGACCGGGTATAGAAACACGATAAAATGTAAATTACAATACTACTATGTCACGACCCACATATCACCTAGTCTTCCTAGCGAACGATGACATTTGTCACCTACCAGTTATTCATAGAAATGGGACGATAATAATAAATGCTTTGCTACTTTGCTGCTGTCATTGCAACAAGCTAATACGATATTGAATTAGTTCACGATAAAGGCGATAAATTTGTGCGATAAATGCGGTAAAGGCATACGTGAATTCTAATTCTAGTAAAAATAGGATGGGTCGAACGGAATTGAAAGGAGAAACATAAGATCCGTGACTTCGAAGATCGACGGAGAAGACGAGAAGGACGCGAATCCTGACCACCGCGGTGGGTTACTCCCGATCGTAAAATAACCGAGGCGCAGGAACCCGACGAAACGTGCAATTGAAGTGTCGAGCCGAGCGTGATTACCGTCATCAGCGAAGTTCAAATACCGGTGTAAACGCTTCGCACTTTCGAGTCGCTCGGATATGCGATTGTACGAGATCGTGAGCGCGGCTCCACACTTTGATCGAGGACCCGTATTACGGTGAATCGCGGCGGCTCCGTGAGCTGGCACGAGGAGAAATTGAAATCATTTCACGAGCGCAAAATCGCTCGCTCCGGTAAAAGTCGATGTCGTACAAGTGGCACCTCGATGCAACGCAATATGGTCGCTGTTGTTCCGTTCGCGAGATCTTGCACATCATTTGCAATCATTTATTTCACAATGATACTACGTGACACGTCAGTATGGCTCGCCTCGTTTTCCACGTTAACTATTGCCACTAGCAAAAGTGCAATTTGCTACTGTGGATTTTAACGTATGAGCTATTTTGTATACGCATTTTAATCTAGTAACGGATAACTTTTATATCGCCAGTTTTTAAGCTGCTTCTTATATCTCTTTTTTTTAATTTATTTCCAGCGAATTTAATTTAAGTACAAATCACCTAAAATGCGATGGTACGTTTTAGATTTTTTATTGTTTAATGTATTATCCTCTCGATTACTTTACTTACATTGCTATGAGTATTTCATAATATATCGACATACATATTTAAGCCTTGAAATAAAGCTATAATGAAAAAATTAATTAATTCAAAATTGAGAAACAATTAAGAACATTATATTTTTCGCATAAAATGCGAGCGATAAGAGTGAAACAGTTTTTATTATTAAAACATATCTATTGCCTAATCTATGTTACAATATTATAGATATGCAATTTAAATATAAACAGTTACATAACGTATTGAATTGTAACATTTAGGATGAGTTATAGCTATAATTTACGACAAAATGGTGCTCTTACATTAAATAATATATAAAATCGTAGTTATACCGAGCAAATAAATCATATCTTGAACAATAAATTACCTTGTGGTTACGCTGCGATGACGCCGGGAAGTACAATTGGCATCACGTGACCTCCAATTTCCTCTTACGCTTCATTTTTAACATCATATCTATAGTTCGATATGAATATCTTTCGCAGGTATCTGTTTACGAGGTGCAGTGTAATGAGAGCCGTTCGACCCGTGCCTATCGCCATAAATTGCACACTTAGTCGCACAACTTAATTCTCCATTTACTTTAGTAATGGCGATGATAGCGAACGGAAGCGATAAGCTTGTCGTTACTTTCGTTACATTGTTGTGCAACGAGCTGCACGAAAAGTAATTAATCATTCTCAATGCCGTTATGTTTTTTTAAATAAAAAAGATAAAAAGATTTTTCGTACAAATACTTTCATCTTTTGCATTTTGAAAGAACATGTTTCAAATTTTATTGTGACGTGAATGTTGCATAATTTTTGCCGACTTTTGTTCATAGTTATGACTTATTACGATTATGTCTTTACTTTAGCTTCTTTTGCGAAATGCATGTTGAAATGCATTTTGAGATATGCACGTGTTGTGAAATCATTTCATTGTATTTGTATTTTATAAAATTAGTATAATTCTTAATTTTTATTTTATAATATATGTATAATTTATATAAATTTTTGTTTATATTTATTGAAATATGCGTCGATATATTTGCAGCTTGTATTCTTTGAGATTTTATAATCAATAAACGACTTATTTTATATTTATATTTATATAAAACGACTTGTTACATACTTGGGGATACTAACTACGCCATCTTGTGTTGCATTATACAGATTGCAACCGCATTCGAGCAATGTGGCGGCCTCTGCACAAATCAAGTGGAAACATTTGTTCTTCCAGAAAAAGTATTGACCAGTCCTAAAATTTAGCAACTTTATGCATTCCATTGATTTTTACATAAGATTTTTAAATAACATATAAATTATTTTTAAAGTTCTATTTGCTATTAATAAATTAATAGTGTAATAATTGTTTCCTATTAATACATTTATTTATTTACTATTTATACATTAATATTTTATTTAAATTACAATTTAACATGAAAATATTTAAAATAAGATTTCGAAAACTATTTCCACTTTAATTATTTTAATCCACTTTAATTATTTTAATTATACATATTTCTAATTATAGCAATGAGTAATAAAATGATTCGAGAATATCAAAGACATTATGCAACTCATTAACTCTATTTCATCATTCTTTAATGAATCCTTAACGGATCATTCTTTAACGTCCAAGAGTCAATAAAATAAGCGGAGAAAAATAATAGTTTACAATAGCAAACGATCAATTACAGGTACCAGAATGTTTTCACGAGATCTTTTGAACACCGCAGCGCCTTTTCTTGTAACAATTTAACTCCGTCGAGTGCTTCGATCAATTTGCATGATCTACGATCCCGAACGCGATCGTACACGATTCTCAATTATTCACCTTAGTTGTTCGCGACGATCCCCTCTCACCAGGCGTCGTAGTCTCTAAAGACGATTCGCACGCGGCACGCAATTAGCGTCCACAAGCTGCTTAATAATATAACGGTCAATTTGCCGCGATTAGTCTGCGTAATGATAGCTCCCTCGGATAATTTATTGTTAATTATTCCCGGCCGCGGTATCCTCGTATATATGTCCGTCAGGCGCCGACAACTAAATTGACAACTAATTGAAATATTGCTCGCGCCAGTAATCAGAGGAAAAATTATCTCACACCGCCACGGAGTAATGTTAGAGCCCGCGCAAGTACATACTTAAACTTCTCCTTCTTCATCTTGCCTTGTTTCCCTTTCTCATCGCTTAATCCGTCGTTTTTACATAGATTCTTTCCGCAGAAAAGCAGTGATATTACCACGATTAGATTATCCGGCTAATCGTTACTCCGATAATTTGCCATGAATATTAATTTGAAAAATAAAATATAGCATCCAATTAATTGCAGTTATTTAAATACAAATTAGAAGTTCAATTTTACGCAGTTCCGAATCTCTCGTTACCAAGGCGCTGTATAATGAACTTTAATGGTCACTTTAGAAGCTTTAGATTGATTGCAAAATTATTATTAATGTTGAAAAAGTCAAGAGGAAATTGTAACAATTGCATTTAATTTCAAAAAATAAACAACAAATTCAAAATTACTTTAGCCATCATTCTTACAGCGATTTAATTTACATAACGCATAAAGTCTACTTTAATAATATAATTCAGTGAAAGAAAGCGACAGTTGTTCGAGCTCAGATATTTTTTCATGTTTTAATATTTCTCCCTTTTACTTTCAGTGTTTTTCTCAAATGTTTTTAAAAATTTGTTTTGCGAAATTGTGAAATATTTAAGCAATCGTCGAAGCCGATGATTCGAAGGTTTTGTTCGCTCCCTGCCCTTCTCCCTTTCTCAGGATGCAGTGAAGGCCAAGAAAAAGCCGACGGAGCTGGCATTACACAAGGTGCGCATAAAGTCCCATGAATTATCGCGTGGCTCGGCGCGCTCGGCGAGCGCGGCGGATTTACGTGTTCGGAGAAGCAATGCTCCTGGTATGGCCGCGGGATGGCTAGAACTGCCGATCCAACCTATACTTACCGTCACTGAGATAATCTAGCCCTAGTCTAACCCACTGTAATCCGAACAGCGAAGGGGAAGCCGCGAACTCTCGTGTTGAGACTCGCCGGGGTTCACCTTCCTATCCACCCGGCGAAACGTGTTTTGTCTTCAATTCGATATGACCGTTCTCGGCTTAGCTCTCGAGCACTTTCGACACAAGTGGTAGCTTATTCGAGCTTGTTGAATGAAATTTAGACAACTCTATTTACCGCAATTTACAACAGCTTTTGTATTCGCCACTGCTGAGAAAGATGAGAGTGAAGAAAATAAATTTTCCTAATTTCCAACAACACAAAATATTCCATTTCTTCCTCGTTAGAATTTTGCAACCTACAAATGATCAAAATACAAAATATAAACATTCATTCAAAACATACATGAAACACACTTATTCCGAAATACAAACCAATATTTATCAATCAGCAGTATCTCAACTGAACCGCTAACCGCACATTTTAATTAAAATTCTTCGGTTTCTTGATTATTAATAAATAATGAATAATATATATTGCTATAATAAATGCAATACAATTCTTTGCTTCTTTGAAATAAACGAGTAATATTCTATCGTTTCAAGATTCACGTCCTGTACAAACCTGGCAATAGTCCGGCTCCGTAAGTAGTGTGATATCCCATGGACGCCTCGACCAATGGGATTGGAACGTGGGTGGTTGCGGTGGTGTGAGATTTCTTCGTAGGTTGCGTGGGCTGCACGGTCCGCAGGATGCAGCATCTTTCAAAATGGTGGTTCCGCGGCTCTCTCTCGTGACCACGCTCTCGTGCCGCATGCACGCCATTTCACGAAATCGGCAACAACACCCAGAGTTCCACACGCGGGCGTACTACCACGCCGTCATTTTTTTTTTACTTGCGCAACATTTTCCGAGTATCAAGATAACTCACGCTAGAAAATGACTTCCACGAAGAAATTTCTTCTCTCTCGCTCTCGCCGACGTCGCGCGTAATCGATAGGCTTGCTTGCCGACGCCGCGGAAACATTCCGATACAGTAGGCAATAAAATACCAGCGAGGTGTAAAAATGGTAGAATAGTGATACTGTTTTCTGGGAACATGGCTAGCACGGTGTGACCTTATCGTATTTTTTTTTACTGATTGTATGATTAGCAGCGAGTAAAAATTGCAACCGGTATGCTAGGAATGTTTCTATATTGCGCAAATTATACGTAACCGGTTTATACAACGCTTACTGAATACTCACTGCATTGTCACATTATTATTGTGGATAAACTAAATAATCTTACTAACTACGAAATTACAGTGATATAGGTTTAGCGTGTCATAAACACAAACAAGAATAATAATCTCATTTTCATACATATTTATTATGATTATTATAAAATTATATAAAGAATGCATTATATACATATAATATAATATTTATCATTAAATTCTTCTCTGTTACAACTATAAACTTTTGTTATATTAGTCAAACATTAATAAAAGTAAAATCAGGTACATACATTGCAAATTGTAATTAAAGTTTCTTTTTCGTCAAGAATCTGCTTCTAACAAAGCGTCGAAAGATATTCAAGTCTTACGCGGAATAATTGATCATTGCGACGGACAATGGAAAATATAAGACATGGCAGACGACAAAAAATTTCGAGGGGAGCATCAAGAATTATGGCAATTAAACAAGATCATCCGTGACTGGCTTTCCTGCGTGACCACCCCGCAGCGAAATATTTCGCTCGCTCTCGAAACAGGTTTCCGAGAATTTTTCTTGAATTTTAATTGCGGCTTACATGTAGATAGGCATGGGGGGCTATAGGGCTCATATAGATTCGCTTGCTATCGAGTGCGATCGTGATGTAATATGTACGCTGTGTAATGGGCGTGTCGAGATTAAACCAGACCGCCGGCGCCATTCCGGGTTCGCGCTCTAAAAAATCATTTTTTTTCTCTCGCTGACGCACGTATCTCCACTATTTTCTTGTAACGCGAAAACATTGTGAAATACGCAAAAATTTTCTTAAGCAGCCGTGGATTCACGCCTATCTCTCACAGACGATAAAATATTACATCTGCAGGGATGCAATCTGCGCCAAGAAAAAAATGACAGTTTCTAAAACTGTCTGAGAAAATGAATAACAAAAATGAACAAAGAGTAAAGTTGAAATTTCATGATTTATTTTTATGTTACGCTACGAATTACGTTGGAGAACTTTGAATCTTTTCGAGGAAGCTACCCCTACATTATTTTACTAATAAGGTAAATGTCCCAATGATTGCACTAATAAGAAAACGATAAATTTTACATTAATTAAATTATTAATGTAATTACTAAGCTGACATTTGCATAAAACTTTTGTTTGTCAGTAATCGAAAAATAAAATAATGAATAAATACCAATTAAACTTTTAATGAGCCATTTTAATGAGCCGGTTGTACCAGTTATTGAATTAAAAAACGAATCATGTCTTAGTTATCGAATATAGATTTAATAATTATATGCTCATCAAATAATATTTTAAATTGGTGTATCTTTTAACAAAATTTTACAACCTTTTTTACAGAGCATTAAAAATATTAAACATTAAACACGATATAAAATATATATGTGTTTAATATAAAACGTATACGTATTTAATATAACATTAAACATAAATACATTAATAATCTTTCAATTATTAGGGCAATCACTGTTCAATCACTGGGACATTTATCTTGTTTGTTCTGCCTATTAAAGTCATTAATCGCGTGATGGCTCGAAATACATATAATAACATGCTTTTCGAATGCATAATATTATGTAATTAATAATCGTTTTATTAGCATTTTTCTTCACAATTTTGCAATAAGAACTGGTAATCCGAAGTTTGATTAATAGTCCGGCATTTATTATTGCGGAGAAATTTGCATATTATTCAATTAATTATGCAGCTATCGGAAAAAGCTCTTCTGAGGATAATCTTCTGTGGCCATCTTAACAAGACAGATCCTTTCAATCTTCCTCACGCAGGACAAATCTGGAAACAAATAAAATTAATCGTGGTTGATTTATGTCTCGAATTCGTAATTTATTGTCAATTCATTCAGTGGGCAACAAATTCGATCAGATATGCCAACATGTCGTTTGACTTGACGTGCTTCTAATTTAATCGCAATTCACAGCTCGCTCATTTTATCCGATTATTTTCGGCGCTGTTACCTCACATGGAGTTCGAATAAAGTCGTGACATCGATAAGCTGCAGGTTTCCGACGCTATACGCTTGTAAAAAAAGGCAACTTTGCATGATCACACTGATAAAAATACAACCGCAGATTTCCTTCGCGCTCGCTAGATTGCAATCGACCGAGGTAGTCGTGACTAGCGGCACTATCATTCGGGCTTCCCGCGGAAGGCAAACTAATATCACGATATTTTCGAGCAAGGTCTCACCGATATCAGTGCCGTCAAAACCGTCACATATTTGCAACTTTCCAAATTTAAATTTAACAAAACCTTGCTAAGACTAACGTGCCTAACTGTGTTATCATTCTGTTATGTTAATCCAGTACTTGCCATCACGTTATCTAGAACTATGTTATCGCTATAACTTCGTCGAATTTAAATTATAGCTCGTGTTAACATAACTTTCTTGTACATTTTGATAAGTTAAACAAGTTAAGCGCTAAAAGATTAATGAGTTTAAATAGTGAATTTATCAATCATTTTAATCCGTTCTGTAAAACTTTCTTATTATACGTTTCTTTAACGATTTCAGAAATTAAGATCGAACTGAAGCTTGATAAAAATAGAGTTAAATACAAATTGAATAAATAACTTTCAGTGTTTTATTTCTATAAATGTATATATTTTATAATTATATGCTTTTCTCTTTCATAGTAAGAGTTCTCCTTATGATAATACTGGCAGTTTACAATCGTACCGATTAATATTCAGTTCTTTCAAGCTATTACAATAAGAATTTAGAATCAAGCAAAGTGATCGTGACTACTGGCACTATTACTGAAACGTCCTGTAGAAAGACTGCTAATACCTCTGGGTTCTCAGGCAAGGTCTTCTCCATGTCGGTTCCTTGGAAACAATTACGCCTCGTGGGTTATAATAACGAACCGTTCCTCTGGAATCGCACGTACATATGTATATGTGGCGTGCGCACATGTACATGCACGCGTAGACGAGCTGCGCTTTTATCGCGAGCGTGAGCATCAAGTGCGTATACTACGAAGACGGATGGCCTCGTAAATCTATTGGCAAGCGCGCATTCTCTCGTTTTCGCATTTTACTTTCTTCTTTTCTAACACGGCGAAGGCTCCTAAAGCCCACTCGCCTCGAGATTTATCGCCTAACGCCAAAATGCCGATGGCGAACTAAAGCGTTTCTAAAATCATTGCTATTCTTCCTCAGTGCCTATTCAGAACGATAAAAAAATATTTGTATACCTATTCTGCAGCAAAAGGGATTACGCAAACGCAAGTGATAGCAGCAAGATGTATGCAAGCTAAGTAGAATGCTTAAATCAGAAATTTCAATTTAGATTTAGGCAAATAGATAAAGATTAAATCTCAATCAAACATCAGTATAATAAATTTTTATAAATATTATAATATTAAGACATTCTTAATGAAAATAATTATGGAGAGTGATTGCCATCGAAACAACAATGTCATGTTCCGTTAATAATCATCTAGAGTTCTTGTTATTACTCATACATGCTGTTTACGATATCAACTAAGAAGGACAAGATTGCAAAAGTCGTGATATTATTAAACGAATTCATACGATGCATAACATTCTATCGTTTTAGCAAGCGTAGAAATAGTAAAGCAAATCGGTTAATTCGTAAAACTAAAGGATTAAACAAGTCAAATATTCAGTGTCGATCTATATGGTGTAATGCAAGTTCTGAAACCTAACTCTATCTCTCTCTCTCTCTTGTCGTGTTATTTATATTGCGTGTTTGCTCATAACGATAATTGTCAGGCAATACCGAGACCATTTCGGATGCATCATTTGCGACATTTACTTGAACGGTCTTGCTGAGACCTTGTGTTTATTTAATTTTTACCGTTTTTTTTTTCGTGCAAATTTCCCACCAAACGATGTATTATAATTTGCCTGTGTCATTTTACGCTTTCCTACTTAATGCTTCGCCATGAATAACAATCAACGGATCGTTACCGATAGTTGCGCGACGATGCTGTATTATTAGCATAATGGTGGCCAGCTGTCAAAAGTAATGAACGCCAAGCATCTCTCCTGTCCCTTTCGAGAATAACGAAATTGATAGAATTGCGTTTCTGTGATGGTATACCTGTCGTATGCCATGTGTGAAACGTGCACGGCATCGCATGCTGGCGACAATTTTCGGGAAACGCGCCACGAGTAAGTCCTTGCCCTGAAAGGTAATCGTGAGAATGTTCATCAGCGCTGCATCTGACGAAGTAATTGTCGGAAATAATTGAAAAATAAATACAAATATTCAAGTCATAATAGTCTTTTTCCAATAATATGTAGGAAATATTATTTACGAATAATGTAACAGTTAAGCCTAATACGAGCGAGAAATTAATGAAATTAATAATAAAGGCTTAACTGTTACATTATTTGTTTAAATTTGAACGAGCTTAATCAATTTTGTTATTTTTAATACTATTTACATTATTTATTATTCATATATTATTAATTACATCTTAGGAAGCTGTCAATTTGATGTTAAATATACTGATTTTTCTTCGTTTGATGTACTTTGCAATAGAAGCATATCTATTCTCTCTCTGTTTTACTTTTTTATCGCCTACTCATGGCGCTCAGACGCATTCTTGTCCATCGCGTTTCGACCCTCATATTTTCGCAAACACGCGCTCCCTTAGAATCTTCACGTCTACGGCAGAGAGATAAATCCTCCCTCTCGCTTCTCGGCTCGTTTTCTCAAGCTGACACTCGCGAATTAACAGATCGCACAGTGGCAATTAAACTCCCCGAAAAGATTCGAACACTCCACGCCACGACGGTTCCCATGGTTTCGTTATAGTGTCCGTGTGCTGGAAGAGAACGGCGAGCGGTAATAAAAAAACGAGATGCTCGCAAAGGGGATGAGGCACAAGTATCGTCAACAACCCCGGCATGATGCACACGAGGAAGATCCCCTGCGTTGCGGCAGGGTCGTGAGATCGCAGTAAAAAAAGAAATGGAAACCGAGAGAGAGAGAAAAACTGCGGTGGATCCGGCGAGAATGCTGCGTCGGTGCGCAGAGGGCAATATTTACGAGAGGGGTTGGGTTCTGCGAGTTGGGTTCAGCCACGGAACGTAATTGCACCGGCTGGGGTACCCTGATTTATTGGGTTATTACCGATCTTGACGCAAGAAGAATGCGTGGTGTATGGGCATCCTCGCCCGCGCCCTGGTCCTTCGAGATCTCACAAAATGGCGGAGAAGAATATTACTGAACGTACGCACATTCTACGAACGTAGTCATAACACAGAGTTGAAACTTGCTTAAAAATCTAAAGAAACTCTCACTCGCGTGAAGAAGTTACAACACTTATTCAAAATATTGGATTACACATCCTGTATTTATAATGCGATCTATATGGTAGTATAAATTTGGTATTGCTAAAAGTATAAAGAAGTATCGAGTAATTAATGAACCGTATTTCCCTCGATGTTCAAATAAAAGTCATAACAAAGGGAACACTAATATTGACACTGTACTTATATCTTTATAATTCATAGCGCGATAACAGTTAAGTGATCAAAATTACATGGCCATTAAATTACAATGTGACATTTATTACTTTCGAGTAATACCGTATCATTTAACTGTCAATAATGCTCTATATCTTCTTCGATCAAACGCTATGTATTTTTCATTTATGTATTTTTAGTTAATCAATCTCTACTTAGTTAGACTGTGTAATAACGACGGTCAATTGGACTGTGAATAAAACAATTACACGATACGTCGCGACATCTGTTGCGAACTGTACTGCGTAATGTAATACTGAACTACTATGAAATATAATAGATGTAAATATATAATCGTATTTCTTATAAGTTGACTTTAAATAAACTTTGATGTGTAATTAGTGACCATTAATTTTCCTTTTCCTTCATCTTACATTTACATGTGGATATAGTGAACGATAATAACGAGTTATAAAATGCCTTCTTTTCGTATACCTATTCCATCAGCTCGCTGCATGCAGCATCGCGAAAGGACTGCATCAGCGTGCAAAAGAATGAAACAAAGTGCGCTGCGTCTACCTAACATCAAATCTCGCATTGCGGCGCGTACGCCTTCGCTTTCACGCGTGGCAAATAAGACCAAGAGAGCCAGTCGACATCGAAATTATACGTATAGGTGGCATTGATGTATGGCCGAGCGGGTTTTGATAGACCCGACGGCCCTCGCCGAGTTATAATCGCGCCGCGCATCGTTTTCTCGCCGAGCCGGAATCCTCCATTTTGAAACACGCCGTAGTAACGTTAATGCCTGGTGTTCGTACCTCGAGGAAAGATCAGTGGGAGCATTGGATTTCAACTCCCCCTCAAATCACAATTATTATTTCCTGTGAATGTTACAGCGTTGTTGTTTAATCACACTCTTCTTTAATATTGAGAGAATTTGTTCATCTTACCTTATCTAAGGTCAACTTACATGATATATTGTACATGAACGCTTATTTTATTAAGAATTAAATTGATAATTTATTTTAAACAATTAATGTAGGAATTTTTGTATTTATTATTTTATTTGTAGTTTTTCAGAAGAATTATTATGTGTTAATATCGATAAAACATACTTAATTTTATAGCATGGACCAGTATCTGGATTTGAATCTTTATCATGATCCATAAAGTATTAAAAAAAACGAGTGTTATATGTTTCGCGTGCCGTAAAACGATAGCTGTGAATATGCAATTAATTAAGAGCTAGTTACTTTCCTGGGATCGCTAATGGACAAAGGCCATTGTCCAATTTGCTAATAGGCGTTCTTATAGATTTCCGTTTAATCGCTGCGAACATTCTCGCGCATATGTTTCGCACATACGAGCAAACATGATTTTATTCGATTCATACTTTAAGCTTCATTTAACTTCAGTATTGAACTCTTACAATTAGATAATTATATAACGATACACGCGGTAAATCAAACTGGAACATTCTAATTCGCTTGCGTGATGTAAGAAACGAAGTTTTTTTCCGAAGGCATCGCCGATTCGCGAATTCCGAAACGAAACTTTGCTTTTTGCCGGCGTGCCCAGAACGATCGCGAGTTGGGAATGGGTAGAAGCAACCTCGGCCTCAGGATATAAATCTTCCGCTGACAGATGCACCGCCCTCGACGTTCTGCATCGACCAACCAACCGACCAGAATTTCTAAGGGTTACGCCCTGAAAAACCAGACTCGCCTTGAATGCCTATTACATTTGCATGTCATTTCGAAGAAAACTATAGACCGCGAATAAATCTAAGAGTGAACGAGAAGTGCAATAAAACCGCCCGATGTATGGCCTTTTAATCACTCTTCCTCCAGAAGTTGAAGAATTGTTTTTCTTATGATACGCAATATACACATGATGCGCAAGTGATATATCTGGTTGACACTCCTATTCTTTGATCAACGTAATATCGAAATTTATATCTTTAGTGTAAAATTGTTAAAAAATTCCGACTCTATTTAATTAAAATTTTATTAAGATAAAATTCAATGAAAAAATTGAAGAAGCATCGTGTGTAACTTCCAATCATGCAGAGGAACCACGTATGTACTTGCAACGCTCCAACAAAGAAATGCAATAAAGTGGTGAATAATTGGTAAGTAGTTTCCACGCTGCGGCGAGTTCTACGAATTTTTGATGGGATTAATAAAATGAACACATAAGAGGAAGTTAACCTCGGGAAACGATGCGTGTCGCGTGATTCATGAATTCCCGGCGGTTGGTTTCTAGTTTTCGTTGCATTC
This sequence comes from Crematogaster levior, assembly GCA_901521435.1. NCBI lineage: Eukaryota > Metazoa > Arthropoda > Insecta > Hymenoptera > Formicidae > Crematogaster > Crematogaster levior. The sequence continues at coordinate 263,096 of CABEGB010000692.1, read as the reverse complement.
GTGACGATTCGCGCCGTCGGCGAGTACGTGGCATTACGTTTCCGTACGCAACGATAGATTGTCTTGGTACCGTGCGCGCCTTCGGCTACAAGCACATCAACACACGTATGACGAGTTTTCTTCCCTCGAGGATATGCGCATGCTAGTCTGTCACGCGATTCTTCAAGAATTGCATCGAATCCCGCAGTTACTTCAAGGACTTGAGGAATTTCTGAAAAGCTACTCCAGAAAGTACATTACTAATACCTTGAGATATTCAAATTAAACAAATTCAAACTTTCTTTCGCCAGTGAATATCAATAAACAAATGTTAATTTTTTCATCGACCCATCTGACAAATTATTTGCGTGCCGCCAACTTGATTTGTCGGACATTGAAAATGGAGTATATCGCGAACTTTTAAAATTGATATCGATTTTATTTATATCGATTTTAAAAGTTCGTGATATACTGCATTTTCAATGTCTGACAAATCAAGTCCGGCGGCATGCAGATAATTTGCCAGACGGCTCGATAAAAAAATTTACATTTATTAAACTAGCTGATTCTTTAATATTTATATTAAAAATAATAAAATATAAAAATAATATATAAAATATAAAATAATACAAAAAATAAAAATAAAAATAATAAAATATTTATATTGAGTACATAAAATTGGTGAAGTAATAAGCAGCGTGTAAAGTTGCACACGACAGTCAATTAATTATTTTAAACAGTCAAAAGTTTATAGTTATCAAGTAACTTTAATAACGTAGAAGAACGATTACTAAAAGTTTCAATAATAGTAATGAAGACTACTATGTAAAAAAATAATGTGTACGAAAAGTTAATCGGTAGATTCTAACATGTTTCACAGAGATCAGGGTATGTTATACTAGCGGAGAATATCTTATCGTTGCGGGCGTTCTTTCCGCACTAATAATGCGGAATCTCGTTTCTCTCCTCGCCACTCTCAGCCCTGCCATTGTACGACGCGGCGGAGATCGATGAATATTCACGAGGGGAACAAGCCCGATCGCTCTTCCTCGCGACGGCCCTGACTTATGTCTACTGTCGGATTTTTCATTATGCCGTCGTACTTGGCCTGAGATTTAATACGAACGTGAGGCTTCCTGAGAGCCCATCATAATTCTCTTCCCTCAGCTCCAACATGTACTTCTTACTGATATTACTCCATCCATTTTAAGGAGACTTTCACGATGTACTTCGTAATATCGATTTTATAATCAAACGACTCAAAAGAATTTTTCAAAGATGTAGAATAGATATATGCACAACCGTGTGTAATATTTATTAGCAAAAAGCATCGTGTATCTCTTGTAGATTTTTCAAAGAATTACAAATTTTTTTAAATTCTTTAAATTAATCTTTAAATTAAATTCTTAATCCTTTAAATTAAATTCTCATGAAAAAGTTTTAAAATTAAATAAAATATAATAAAAATTATATTAATAAGCATTGATGAACAAATTGTTCATCGACCTGTCTAGCAAATTATCTGCGTACGGTTGACTAGATTTGTCGAACATAAAAATGCAGGAAAATCGCCAACTTTAAAATTGATACCAATTTTAATTTTTGGCCCTAAATTAGATGAAGAATTTAATAGCATAAATTTGTTGAATTTGTTTATTAATATTCACTGGCGAAGAAGAGTTTGAATTTATCAAAAATAATATTATTCATTAACATCAGACAACACGCGAAACATGATACATGAAATTCTATTGCATCGAAGTTTTATTTTCGCCATTTTGCAGAACATTGTGAAATTTTCGTGCGGCTCGCAGTCGTCTGGCGAGGACTTGAGGTCCAGCCCGGAGGTCGTGCATCACCAGAGTCTGGCAGGATAATAGCTCTCTCTTTCGAGGAGTCTTATTGTCGGACCATGAGTCAAGTGATTGATAGGCACCGAACCGTAGAGCAGAGCGCCACGATATTTCGAAAGCTGCACGCGCGGTAAGAAAACGATGGCCGAGAGCTCGTGATGCAAGAAACGCGCACGGTACGCCTGCACGCGGAAACTCGCGTGAGAATCTCACTGTATTCCGGCCGAGTCCGCGAGCGGACTCGGATGCAATCTTCCTGGATCACGGTCATGAACTTCCTACGTGAAGCGATCAAGGCCGCTAGTTTCGCAGCGGGCAGGGAAAAATCGATAATCTGATATTTCGTCCGCAAAACGTAAATGCAAAACTATCTTATTACGGGCTGATGTGGGACATCATCCTCTTCAATCTGATAACGGATAATAATGCCAATATGTATATGCGACGGAATATGGAAAATTATTTGAGCTTGAAAATTATTGAGTTATTAGATATATTAGCTCTATTTACATTTTACATGATAGTTTTTATTATAAAATATTTTGATTTTTCCGATTAAGAGTGGTATCGCACTAAATTCAATATTCCTTCGTTTTGAATGCTTTAGGAATCATAAATTTACTTTGATAATAAATAAATTGTTGCAACTAAAAAATAGACACGAAAGACTCCTATCATCTGCAAAATTCCAAAAGGCACCTCGCCAGATGTCAAATACACATGTAAAAGTTTAATCTTAAATTCCTAACGTTTTCTCTAACCATCGCTCGTCGTATGTTCATCCAATCATAGTTGTCGCTCCTTAAATCCAATTCCGTTGGAAACTGCCTCAAAGTGATTTTCCACGACGGAACTAGAACCGCAATAAGGAGGGTGTGCTGGAGAAGGTAGCAATTTGACCGGCCGGCGGAGTTCGTTGCACCTTGCTATATACGTCGAAGCTCTTTCTTTCTTCCTTTAACCATCATGCCGCTCGATTTTTGGTAACAGTGACACATCACAATGTCAATGCGCGCGGTTGACATTGGTGGCAGGCGGTTCGTCTATCGGGATGCTCATTATTCCCGAAGAATATTGGTTTCGGAGGCACATAATGTCGGGGACCGGTGATCATCTGCCGCATGGTCCGCTCCGTATGTCAGGTGGAGCCATGCAGCAGGCTGCGAGACTCTGTTGCTCTCGCATATTATTATGAAAATTGTGCTTGAAAGGTGTAAGCCGCGAGTTGTGCATGTGCGGCGGCGGCAACGACGAGCACATGCGTGCCGTATGTAATTCCTGATTGAAGGGATCGTCAGCGGGAAAATAGCAGGCTCGACCGTAACCGACACGTGGTTCACGCCCGAACGCGGAACGAACAAAAGCTGGAAACCCTTTAACACTTAACTCCTAGCCTCGTGTGTAATCGCCGGCGTAAACAGACCGTACGGTTCGCGAAATGAGTAACAATGCTCATGCTGCCGTTGCGCGTTATAATCTTAGTTGTGTGAGGATTTGGTTGGTACTCCGCGTATTTGTGTCGAAAGATCGGTGCGATAATGAGAAAATACAGATAGGACAAAGGTGAGCTTTACTTTCTCAGAAAAATGTTCATTTCAGAACGATTCAAGAATCACAAGTTTGTATTGTAAAACGATATTCGGCCAATTCAATCACAGTGATGCAGTAAAAATGATGCCTTTATACACTTGTCCCGCGCAGCACACTTTGACAATACCAAATTAAACAATCCTCCATTGTATCTTCTCACGAGCACTTCCCAGGCGACTGAAATAACGCGGCATAAGCCGTTGGAAGAGCGAGAGCGTACACAGCAAGAATCGCGTGGTGTTAACTATGGAACCGGTAACTTCCGACGGATGGAAACGCTTGGCGAAGTCTCCCCTCGGCAAAAACTACCTTGATGCACATTCCCTCGAAGAGTCTCTCGTCGTACACGATGCACTCTGATAATATGCAGACATACGATGAGGAATCTGTTTTAGATACAAATCCCGGTAGCATGTGAGCACGTATCCAAGCGTGTCTACCAGGTGGTCCGGCATTAGTTTCTGTAGACGTTGTGTACATCGCTCGTTGTGGATGTATATAAACGCCTGGGCTATGAGCTACCGCCACCGGAAACCATTCTTTCACTGGCCACCCTCTCGGTGGGTCTAAACCTTTTCCGGTGCGGAGACTGTAAATCTCTCGTGACACGCCAACCGTTCCGTGGAACTCGCCCAGAGTCCTCTAAAGTGCACTATTTTCGTGGCTCACCCCGGCCCTGCCCTTCCATGATTGAGCGGCTTAGATCACCTTCGCCGATCGACGAAAGCTTACGAGATACCGCGCGGTTAAGTTACACCCTCCTTAGGCGCCTAGGAAGTTTCTGTCGGAATACGGTAAGCTATACGGTGATTAGTTGACCAGCTAGCCGTTGCACTTACGAATGTGTTACTTGGTTTCGTTTTCGCTCAGAACGAGTCGGCTAATACCAGGTATGCCGTGCGCATCGGTCATACTTACACGTAAATGGAAGATTCATAAGCCGCTTCTTAATTGTTACGATTTATGCATGAGAGACAGTTACGTATAAAATTTCTATCAGTCTTTAGGTACGACTCCGTTTGCACAAACCGCGTTAACGTCATATTCAGTGATAAAATCGCACTTGAATTTCTTTTTGTTGAATAGTAAGTAGATTAAAATATTTATTTCATAATCCTGCGAATGGTTGATATATCTGGCTGAGATAATATTTTTCGCAATAAATTCTTCATCTAATTTAGGGCCAAAAATTAAAATCGATATCGATTTTAAAGTTAGCAATTTTTCTGCATTCCAATGGTACGCAGATGATTTGTCAGATGGGTCAATAAACAATTGAAATTTGTTTATTAATGTTATTAATATTCACTGGAGAAGAAGAGTTTGAATTTGTTATATGTAGATATTACAAGTTTTTTTATCAGCTTCCGGTTACTTCACATATTTATAGCATAGTAATTATGAATATATTCGTGAAAAGATAACGGTGCGAAAAATATGTGCGATAAACAATTCTCTATTAACGCTGTGCCATCATAACGGCTTTACGTGGAATGCTTTCTTTCACTCTATCTCTTCTATTTCATCCTTCAGCATCGTCGAGGCGAGCCTTTATGCTACGATGAAGTTTTCCCGATATAAACACCGTGTCTAAGCTATAAAAAAGGAGTGCACGACCACAAAAATGCATTTATAGCCATCCACTTCCATCTGTGGTATTCGCCGGCGTTTACCTATCTCTTCTTTGTCAGTCCTGTTACCTTCAAAGTCGTCTCCAAGGCACATTTGATCACGCTTTATAGCGTTCCCGTTACGATACAGCGATAAATTTCAATCGAACGGCGAGTCTCGCTTATCTCGATTTGTTATCACCATTTCGAGCATCGTTGTCTCATTTATCTTTCCACATTATGTCCAACAACAACGCTTCGAATCCAAAAAAAGATCTCACAATCGACATGCTACATTAACTACATCAAAACAACTCTCAGTAGATCTGTAACGGTTTTCAACCCAACAGCTATAATCGTCTATTCGACCTTCCTCCATTCGTCCTTCCGCTCACGATTACACCGGAGGCATTCGACGTGCGGTCGTCAGAATAGCTCTGCATCAGCTCTTCGCGGCGAATCGGTCGCATGCCTTGCGGTTAAGAGGTACGCAGGTTCGAATCATGGGTATCGATTCGGGGCTGATGCTAGGCAAATGCTAGGTAATAGATCGTTACTATTTCGATTTCGTACATGATCGAATGAAATACTTTCCTGACTATCTCTGTTCTTTGTATAATATTCTCTAATATTCTCTGTATAATATTAGTCTCATTTTATAGATTTTTCTTGTCTTTTTTTCAGATAAAAAAATCTTCGTAAGAATATATACTAATACACGTATAAAGAGAAAGCCTGTTTTTTTGTTACCGTATAACTCAAAAACCATTGAACCGATTTCCTCCAAATTTTGACACCATATTCTCATATACATTAGGACGGACATAGGCTATATAGCATATCTAAAAATATTTTCATTATACAAAAATTGATATTTTCATCTTTTTATCATTTACAGCTGTAAATGATGAATGTTAACCCGTGGAGTGATGTCACCGCTAGGCGGCTTCATCCACCCGCAAGCAGATTATACATATAAGAAGCACTGTTATTCTCCAGGTTATATTCGCGGATTTATACGCACTTAGTTGCCTCAAGTATGATCAAATCGAGATCTACTGTCCGTGCTCGAAAAATATCACTTCCAATACGCATGATTCGATCTATTATCATTATTATTTCGGACGAAGCCGAGACGGAGGACACTAGTATAAAATATGAAAACCAAAATGAAAGAATATATACAGATTTCATTGTTAAATAGCTTATTAGATCGATGTAAGATTGATTTGTTTAAAAAGAATACATAAAAATGTAACTATTCTTAAGAATATTACTTAAATATTTTTTTGTAAGGAAACTTATACTAAATTCTCTCTCAAATTTTCGAGATGTTAATTCAGATATTTCGAAATCACACAACCGTCGAAACAGTCTCCGCGATGGTCGCCGCAAAGTATGCGACTGTTCCGATCGCGTGGCTTTTGCGGTCGTCGGAAGAGACGTGCAGACCAGACACCGCGCCAAAACGGTGAAATCGATCCGTGTCTGACGGCAGACGCCACATAATGGATCGCCGGTGCTCCAGTCTCTCTTTCTCTCTCTCTGCATCTCCTCCTCCTCCTCCTTCCCTTCCGTGCTCCATATCTCCGAGGCCTGTGCGGACGTTTGGGTCGCGATGCCTCGCGGTGGCTCTCGCGCGGATTCTGGCCCGAAAACCTAGCCTCAAAACGCACGCGGATAATTGGGGATAATGTCGGGGTTGCCGGGGCCCCGTAATTGCACGAGACCAGGCCCTTTCCACACAGGTCTCGCGCTCCCCACGGTCTTTTTCTCGGCTCCGCTTGGCCCTCGCGCTAGCTGTCTGTTCGTCTGTCCGTTTGTTCCTTCGTTCATTCGTTCGTTCTGGTAACGTCCGTCTGTCGACCGCTTTCGCAGAACCCGATAGTACTAATTCGTCGGTTTGTTTCGTGCTGCCGTGTTATTACAGTCCGGACCCGCGTAGAGTGGGTCAACGCGGAGCGCCGCCAAGTTGCGATCCGCGGCAAAATGCAGCAGGGGCTGCTTCTGACCCCGAAAGCTGGCGATTTCAAGACGGCTTTTTTTTAACCGTTTTATTGTATGCATCGTGCTACGTTGCATTCTTTTAACGACGCGATTGCTTTTGACAAGAACAGCGCTCCATTTAGACTGAAGTGTCCGACGGAACGTCATTATATACGATACGGTGAAAGTAGCAAATTGTTAGGTAACAGTAATGAGCAAATTATACATAGTAAGGTAGTAATAACATGTTGTATCACTGATTTGCATAGATAACACGTAAGACGCATATAAGATGTAGTAATCGTACGGATACGCAATCGCTTTGCCGCTCAATTCAAACCAACTTTCAATAACGTTGGATGATACATAATTTCTTAATCTATATAACAATATTTAATCCAATAATCTTTATCAGTAATATAAAAATTACATAAATCATAAAAAGAATAAAGAAAAATGAATAGAAGAATGAATCGGGAAAAAGTGTCTCTTTGAAGTTGTGCATTGCCGAAGGCATGTTTACAGAATGCATTTTCAAAGAAAAGAAAAAGCTACTTCCATTAAAGTTTGCAACTAATGATTAGCGGTTCGACTAGGTCGAGTAAATTTCAGCGAGACACAACGCGACCGGCTTCCCGGTAGGTCTTGTTTTGTTCTCCAAGTAATTTCAAAGAATTCATAATGTTTGCTTGCAATGTTTGCCAGCAAGTTGAACTTAAAGTTTCTTAAGAATATACATCTACTTGTTGTGCTCAAATTATTCTTCGATACGAAGCGATCTTTCTTGTTCTCTTTTCTAGCTTTGTCAATTTTTTTCAGTATGACAATTTATCTTCATATATTGTATGATAATCAACTTATTTTCTAGTTATTATATATAATCTTTTTTGATAATAATTTCAAATTGCTTTCTTAAGATTCTATCACATTTTCGAATTACTACACGGAATCATTTTCTCTAAGTAAAAAACAAAATATGAAAAGTCAACAATTTCTATAATGCTCGTAAATCTCATAATATATGTAATTAAAAAAATTTTCCTCTAATATCCATGGAAAGGAAAACACTAACATTTAATGCATATTCAATGGCACTTAATGCATTTAAGTATCCAGCGTTGAATTAATACTTCAAGAGTAATGATTATTTAATCGTTAACATACATTCAATCACGTCTCCTTGAAGTTGCAATTTTACATAAATCTAAACACCATTTTTTTCCCTTCCCACGGTTGAAATTAGCACGAAGGTGTAAAAATAATGATAGATAAATCTCATCATCGTAGAACTGTAAGTAACACGCCCTGTAGAAACGCGTAGTCAACGACCTTAAATTACATCGTCCTTATCAGATTAAGTTTGATACAATTATCCAATCCGCTAATAAGACAAGGGTAAACATCACTCGCTTCTACTTTCATGTGAATGACGCATTTATAATTTCGTTTCTTACCTCAACACGGAACTTTTCAAAATAGAAATTCTGATTGAAATTATTATTATTTTCTACATTTCCATTATGTTTTTTAAGGAAATGAGGATTGACCACTGATTCAAGTTCATGGTTTTAGCAGATAAGAAACTTGTAAAGCGTTTTTGTAACCACACTCAAGATGACTTCATTTAAAGTGGAAACGTCTGTATTCAATTGTTATTTTTAAAAATTATATTTTGGCATTGTCATTCGGCTAGTTCGTTTTTGCCCTTCTATTATACTTTGACTTGTTATTAAAAAAGTACGAACATTACTTTCTACTTATTATTATTTTTTAAGGAAAATGGAGTAATTCCGATCGAAATCCGAAATATGTTTCATAATATCCTAGTAAAAATTATGTACAACACAAACTAAACGCAAAAACTTATGATAAATTCATTGCTTTAAATAATTATTTTTTAGAATGTACACATTAGCAACATTTTTTATTTACTATTAAATTATAATAAATCAACGAGTGATTGCTCATTAATTTATTGTTTAGTTAATGTTCAAACTTCAAAAATTGATGAGAAAAAAACAAATCCTCTGCATGATCGTTTATTATTCATACGAGTAAGTCGCGATTTTTGAGGTATTAGAAATTCATGGACGGAACAGCTGTATATTCACCTGGCCACAATCATTGATCGCATGTCGGGCGTTTGAAAACACGCGTATGCATTGTTCTGATCATGACGTACAAAAATTTTTTCCCCATATAAATTCCATCAATTGATAAAATAATGCACGCTATTTGCATTTGCACTGTGATCAAAATACAATCCATAATTATGAAAATAAATCTTCTCTCTTCGCCAGTGATTAACGATCCAAAAAGAAGGGTATTATTTGACTGTAAACTGGCTATATGATATCTTTATTTGTGTTCATCTCACAATCCATAATTCCTATTTCCTTTTATCTCTAAAAATAGAAATGAAACTAGTTCAATTAGATTCATACCGAGATTCTGGATTTCTCTATTCTTCAATCTTAACAGATTGAAAATAAATCATACAAAAATCACATTTAATTAAATAAATATATAAAATAAATAATGATAATATAGATTAATACGTTCCACGTTTTTGTTACGTCTATTATTTGACTGAACCGACATGGAAAGGATAGAAGATGACATCAGAACCGATCTCTATGCATCGGTATCTTCTAAGCAGACAACGTTACAAATTAGCAGATAATCAATTAGCTCGAACTTCCGGTGTGCTTGAGCAAACAAATGACAGAACCCGTAGCGCGGCTCGTAAAATTTTTGGTAATTAGAGGCTGCTGGAGGCGCAGGGCGGGGTCAGGACCAGACCTAGCATCGTTTCTTCGCGTGGACGCGAAGAAACTCTACTGCGGATGGAATCGCGTGTAAAAAGAGTGTAGGAAGTTTAATTTTACTGAGGGCGACAAAACCCTGGAATCTGCATATAGATGGGGCCTTCCGCGTAATAGAGACGTAGAAACGAAGGTCCTTGTAGGATTTCAGAGTTTTTCTTCTAAGACTCGACCGTTTCTTGACTTTCTCGGAATTTTGCGGCTCGCATGAGGCGCATGTTCCGAGACACCGCACAGTTTCTTTCCAGATGCTACCAAGATCGAATGATAGTTGTTACGCGCGAGATCATACTTCTTATCACGAACAATAGACAGAGAATTTAATACGTCGTTATCATTTATAATTATTCCACCGATGTTTAGCAATTCCGTATGCCTTGTTTGTAGAGTATGATAATTAAAGGATATACTTCCTTGCACTCGAATCGTTAAATGTAGTAGGTTAGTCGATTCATAATTTATATATCGTAATAAATACAGCAAGAAAATAACAGTAAAAGAAGTAAAATTAGCACTTCAGTGGCTTCAGCATTTCGCCATTAAATATTCTGACATATTCCAGAACTGTCTAAACACCTAGAAGCAACATGAAGCAAGGAAATGTATAATATATGTGAAAAGGAAAATATGCGAAAGAAAAAACTTTAAATTTAAAATCAGTTGCGAGAAGTTCAAAGGCTACTTTGTAATTACTTCGATTTAATAATAAATCACGAATTAATGACGACTGTTTATTGTCGCGCACGCGTCGCAAAGTACGCGGAAGGTTCAACAGAAAATCTGAGGCTGCTAATTTAGGGGCTCCAATCCTTTACACTCGGCGGTTCCTTATGTAGAGGTTTCCGTCATCAGGATCACACACGATATCCCGACAATCCCGATTGGTAGCCGACCGTAATGCCTGATCGACGGCGCCAGAATCCAAGGAACTCGGTCGCGTCCCCCGTCGCCGTGAGACACTTCGGGCTATCATTAGCCGCATCTGCCGCGCGGTTGCAAGAGGAGAGATATAAAAAAAGGCTGTAATTACCACTTTAAACGACGTATATATTCCTTCATTCTTACGTTTCAGTCTTTGTTTCCGTGACCGCGGGATATCGTATCATCGTTAAAATGATCCTCCGCGACTGGCTCGGGTCGAAGGTGCCTATTTGGAGCCCGAGGCTCTAGGCGTGTTTCGACCATTTCTCCTGTCCAACACGGACGTATTCTGTCTCGTTTTCGAGGAAACGGAACAAAAGTAGATGTCACGCGTCCTATGCCATTAATTTTTGGACGAAGTAATCCAATCGTTTCTCGGTTCTTAGGCATTTGTGTCCGATCAATAAACACACGGTGCATTCAGTATCAGCGCTTGCTTACACAATTTTAGACAAATGCGTCAGCTGTAACATAACTCCAAGTTACGTCTAATGTATGTCTCTTCGAATGTAAACATTTGATTACATTTATACAAAACTGTTAAAACTGTTACTAAGACTGATGGGTGGTAGCAGGTGCTAATGTTTTTGCCGTCGGAAAGACAAATGAGCGTTGCGACGGTCGGCGCGCATGCGGACTTCGCGGAAGAAATCGCCGACGGTGATCTCGCGCGGCGAGTTCAATCGACCGAGAACTTTTTAAAATCAATCAAGGACATCCGCGTGGTCGAGATCGCGATTAAGCGTCCTTGTGGTAGTTCAAGGCTGAAGTGTCTCGGACAGAAGATGAAATCGGGAGGTAGACCGGCTTGCCCGCGGCTCCATCGAAATCCGTGAACGGGTTTCGGTACATTGATCGAGAACGGGAGTCCGTTCGATAACTAGGAGGATCTTATCTTAGGGGGCTCCCAGTTTCGACGGTCGCCGTACCTCGAGCTCTTAAAGGATGTACCCTCGAGGGACGACCGTGCTTTGAGGGCGCCGCATCGCGCCAACCACGCCTCCTCCACCGTTATTTACCTCTGTCCTCTTCGCCCTTGCGATTTTATTGCCTTCTTCTCCCCCTTTTTCGACGTTGGTCCACTAAGCCCGGGAGCGATAGATACCTTCGGCATTAATAATGGACGCAACTGGTCCGTCGATCTCGTCGACTTTACGAAGAATTGCAATGTATACGGAAGATCGCGTCCTTTCACGTCGAAAAAAAACATTCGAATATTAGTGAAAATGCAAGCTGTATAATGATGATGATAATAATTTTCTAACTTTTGTGAATTTGAATATAATAATCCTAACCATTTTGCTAACAATAAGTTAAGCCTACTAGATTTCTTACAAGAGCCAATAAGGATGCAGAATTTTAGATGAGGTGACTTAAAGCTTAATCCTAATTGGCTCTTGTAAGCAAATTAGTCGATAAAATCGTACCGTGTGCCGCGGGCTTTAATTGCAAAAATTAAAATAATCATATTACTACTGTATATATAAAAATATATAAAAGTTACAATATACAGTAAATATAGTCAATGACAAGATTATCTACACTCTACGTTTCAACAATAACTAGTTTTACGTAATGTCTATATGTACATATTTCAGACTTACATTTAGCTTCAGATTCGATAACAGAGCAACTGATGATTTACAAACTATTTGCAAGCAGTATGGGATATCTGGAATTATAGATCGGTTGTATCTGCACTGTGATACACCATATTATAAAATTCCGACCGGTAAAGTATCAGCCAAATAGTCTTTATATCGTTAGGCATCACAATATATCTTGGCAACAATACCTACACTCAGAACCTAACTACTATTATGATACAGTAGAGAATAATGCGTTTAATATAATACGTATACCTCCGTGTTATCTGATTTCATAAACTGACGGTTAAACGCTAACTCGTTGTATATTTTCCGAAATTGCCAGTGGACAATGAGTAGCATCTTTATGCATCCATTAACGATCATAAGTCGAGTAAACACAGGCGCTTATAAGTGCCATCCGTCGTACCATAGTATTTACGATATTTTAGCGTCGGGATAATACTCGTGTTTAACTTTAACACATGTTTGAAGATAATTCTGATTTTACCACGGACAAAATAAATCTTGTTAAGATCGCACTTCATGCTTTAATATTTGCATCACGAGTAGCTTCTGAAAACAGTTGCACGATCTACCTTCAGCGTTCTTGATTTTTTGTCGAAAACTCGCCCCCGAAAGGGCAAAGAATGCTCCTCCTCATAGTATCGAAGTTTTTAATAGCATCCTAGATCAGATAAGTCCTAACAACGTTACGTCATCTAGATCGCCTCGGAGGTTAGGATCATCGACATCCCTCTTGAACTCCTTTCATTTTTATTGTAATAACCTCTTCGGTATCTGAAATTCTTGCGTAGCAGAAAGACGCTTACGGCTGAATAAACGACGAAGAAAAGAAACTTTGAGCACAAAGTGAACACACCCTCCCCCCGTGAGGACGTAACTTCCAAGGATATAAATCTCCCGGGACAGTGATGCTCCTGCCCCCGGCAGGGAATTCGAGAAGAATTCATTCGGGGAGGCGCTACACGTTGAAGACGAAGAAGCCGTGCAGAATAGCGAATTCTTTCCGTAGCGACAACTAATAATTAAAAGTCGTCTGTTAGTAGTCGATTATTTCTATGAACTCTATATAAAAACCGTTTTTCGAGCTACTGCGATTGATCAGATAATATTCTAACCTCTTAATAAAACAAAATAATTGCAAAGTTTTATTAACTATGGGAAAATAATATAAATTTAATCTGTTTTAGAAAATGTATTGTTAGTAAATATGTGTAAATATTTCAATTGAATATCGATTTCCATAATTCTTATTATATTCTTGTTATAAAGTCTAATGTGTTAATGTTTTTCTTGAGCTGAACCGCATATCATTGTTCTGAAAACTACATAGGCATTATAGCTATTAAGCTACAAGCTATTTAGAAAACAGTACCTACCGGCTAGTTTATATATCACATGTGCATATTCCCATTATGCCAAACATCCGAAGTAAAGCACACAATTACAACTAGCAAAGCAATTGAGAAGAAAGAAAGGGAACTTTTACGGGAAAAATCTTAGTTGATTATTCTTCTTCATCACAGCAATGCTATTTCCTTTTTCAAAAATTGAGTGTAACGCCTAGCGGGAGAAGGATGAATGTTCACCAAAATGGCGATCATCTGTCTGCGCTGCACGCACTTGGTAGCATGAGTAGCACGAGTAATCACGCACATGTCTTGAAGCTAAAAGTTGCTTTAATACTTCACAGTTCTCATGCGTTGTCACACTTCACCGGAATCAAAGGAAGTAAAATAATACAATTGACATTACGTCATTTGTCACGATGAATGCAATCGCGAAGTTGACGCGCGACAGACTCCACAAGGATTGTTCTTCAAGGTCGTCAAGATGGCGGCTATCGACACGCGTCTGGGCGCTAAAGAGGTCGCAGAGACATCCCCCGATCAAAGTGACATTTGGGAACACTTTGGTCCCGTTGCGGATCGGAGCGCACGAGGCGGACAGGTGTAACGCGCAGCGGCAGTAGACACCAACTGATCTCACATAACAACGGCCGATAAAATTGTTGCGTTTCCACCAAAAATTATCCTCTTTTTTTTTCCCTCGCGGTATAAAAAGTACAAAATTGTGGTAATTTAGCCCCCACCAGAACGACGATGGCGACGGTGGCGGCGGCAGCGTTGCTCCGCTTATTACCCACGAAGAGAGGAGAGGGATCGGGAGCATGAGTGAAAGAGAGGGAAAGCGAGAGAAGGAATTCCAGAAAGAAGAAGAAGAGGGACAGCGATAGGCAAAGAGAGGACCGCAAAGGGAATGAGAGAAGAAGAGAGGAAAGGACAGAGGGACGGAGGCGAAACGGGGGCCTTTTGCCTGTGAATATACCGCACTAACAACGCGGGACAATTATGGTTCAATATAGCCGACATTAATAGCAATAGCGGCTGCTTCGCACGCTCGGCGTTCTTCGTGTTCCGGCTTCTATTCCGCTCGTAGGGAAAAAAAGCATACGTTGCACGGAATTCGCGCTTCATGCATATGCGCTAAATCACATGTGCGATAACCAATCAATTATCAAATAATAATAACGTTAAAGCAAACGCAAAGCAAACACATTTATGGAAAATCACATTTCTAGAAATAATACAGATCCATTTAATTCTTTTTCGATTTCGGATCTTGAAATAACTATTTACTTGGTATCATCCACACAAACTACTTCGTCTTGTATATTCGATCGTTTATATCTCCTACGAAGAAACGTACCTTAAATTCGACGCGGTGCAGCAGTTGCGATCAGTTCAAAATTCAAAATTCGAAATCGGATACGACCGGCGCGGAGAAGACTCCTCGAGCTGCTCTGTATTTCGCGGGCACTGTTACTCCTGACTCGCATCGCCGTTCGTGTGAACCCAGCCAATGCTTTAAGCCAACGAGAAGGGGCATACTATGAAATTAGTATAATCACGATCAAAATTACTCGCGCCGGGTAACGCTGAACCACCAACCGCCGCTCAAATAACCCGCCCCGTCGTCGCCAATCGGGACTCGCGAGTCGGCGGCCATCTTGCGCCGTGCTGCATGCGCGTCGGAAGCCACGAATTACCGCAAAAGTGGATAATTTCTGCTTGCGGGGTGTGCGCTGTCCACTGTGTATACCGCTCTGCCGTGCCCGATCCAGTTTCGAAACCTTCATGCGGAAGAACTTTGATAAAGTCTAGCGAACGAGAGGAATCGATCCCTACAAATAACCTCGATAAATTAACAACTGCACGAAATAGCTACGCTCTATGTCATTTTCTTAGGGAGTGATTACGATAAGAGAAGAAAAGAAGCAGGGGGTTGAATGCTCGAAGGAAATACACGCAGGGGAGAAAGAAGAACGAACAAACAGGGGTTTGTTGGAAGAAGTAATAGATAGGGGAGATAAACATATTAAACTTATTGCAGAATTACAGGACATAAAAACAGACAGCAAAGAGTAAGAATGCGAAAAGATCTTCTACAAGAATATGGAAGAAATAGATTATAGAAATTTGAATTAGTCTGTAAATAAATCGCACGATAAACAACGATAAGAGTTGAGTTATTACTTTCGTTAATGAAAAATGTGTGATTGCACTATGTTCTGTATTATTTGCACTCGTCAAAATTACATGATTACTCAGTAAACATGAAATTCTACTGTGTGATAGAAAAGCTGCACTTTTCAAAGCATGTCGTGTAAAAGCACGTTTGTTTCATTTATACGGATACATTATTCAGTTAAAGTCAGTTGTCATAAACCAAATAGTATACCAATCAACATTAAGGGCCGACAACTCTTCGCAACTACTCACAGTACTTTCTGTCACAAACGTGCAGGATGCCACCGGCGATAAATTCCATCATTTTCTTCGCGCACATCATTCATCATTGTAGATACTTCGCTTGAGTGTGTATATGTACGCATACACAGGCATTACTTCTCTCCTGATGACCACGAAGAAACATCTCACGCGACCCGAATCCGCGCTCGCAATGTCGCTCACCCGGTTTTACCGCCGCAAGGCCTTCGGCTCCTGTTCGCAGCAGTACCGTGTAATTAGTAAGAGCGAAATGTTTAGGCTGCTCTCATCCGTCGCCGAAGAAACGCCCCTTCATGTACAGAACATAGTAAGAGCGATATCAGAGGAAGAGGAAATGGGATTTAGTATCTTGGAAGATCATAATTTAAGTAATGATGTTTTTGTTCCCCGCATAAATTTTGAAGTATGAAAAATTAATAACTGTCGTCAAACATCGTTTCGCAAAGATACAAAATTACAAAGAAAGAAAGTTTTGTTAGTAGATTTCGGTAACTTTTGGAAATGTAAAAAATAAGAAAGGATTTTCTATCTTAAAATTTCTATTTTAAGATTAAATAGCAAAACGCGTTAATAATAAACTTTCTTTTCTAAAAAATCAACTCGAATTTAACGGCTTTTGTTGTGCACTATATTAACCATGTGCATAGACGATTGCTTTGCGAGCGTAAAACTTGAACTCCAGCATCAGTGACTTAGCCTCATCATAATGTAATTAGTGACATCTGATAAATTGTTCTTATACCCCTGTACGTGCAATTACACCAGTGTGCAGAGAGCTTAATGCGGCCCAGCCAGCCGGGGCCCGAAAGGCGCCACGTTACATTTCGTTACGTTGCGTTACGTTGCCTACTGATTATAGTTCGTTAATTATCGGTGGCCGCGGCCAACCGAAATTAGAGGATTCGAAGTCGCCACTCTCGTTCGCGCGTATTAAACGGAGTGAGACTAAGAGCACGAAGGAAGGTCGAACCTTCTTTCGCATTGCGTACCAAAAGAAAAGTATCAATCGGTCCCGACATAGTTTGCCCATATGAGGGATAGTTAATGCAGATTTACGCTTTGTGATCGGTTATGCGCTTAACGCCGCGACCTCGATGGAACAGTAAAATAATTACATAGACGTGACTGCTACATATATAACGTTACACTAAAATGTAAAATATTAATAGAATACGAAAAAAAAGAAACATATATGTATCTAATATATATTATACATGTTAAGTCTGTTAAAATACACTCAATCCATCTAAGATCTGCTACATTATTATTTCCTCTCTTATGTCTTTCATTTACAAAGACGTTACTCTATACTATGAAAGACTCTTGCTTACCCCATCGAGATCTGCATTGCAAAGGAGACGAAGCGAAGAAGAAAGAAACGCGAGACGGACGGAAAGAAGGGCGTAGTGCGGGAGATTCCTGCCAGTCCTTCTGCCGTTTTTCGAGGCGTATCCTATCTGCTACACCCGGGGCACGAATACGAATTAGGACCGAGTCGCAGCAGGATCGGGGCCCGGCCGATTTCGTGTATACTGGCGCCTTGGGCAACGGTAAGTTGCTGCAGTGGGTCTAGCCACTGCTCTGCCCTCTGTAATTATACCGTATACAACCCACCGCCGCTTTACTCTTTCTCCGAGAGAGCGTTACTCCTCTCCCTTCGCTCCCCGTACATTTCTGTTCCTCGACGATACCTCGTGTTGTTCAACGTATGTCTCGCCGGCCGTGGTCCCGCCGGGAGCGAAGGTTGCGCTCGAACAGCCGTCTTCAAGTACCTCCCTTGCCATCTCGCACAAATCCTTGCCTGACTTCGACATGTCGATTTTCTTACTTTCAATAACTAACTATTCCCTGTATCCGGTTGAGACTCAAATGTTTAATTTAAAAAAATGAGATTTAGAAATAGAATACCTAATATGCTAAAATCATCTATTTCTTGAAAAAGGGGAGGTGGGGGGACTTATTCATCTATATGTGATCGATGTTGATTTTAAAGTTGGTGATTTACTGCGTTAAGTTCGACATATTAAGTCGGCACGCATCTTATTTACTGCGTTTAGAGTCCGACAAACCAAGTCGGCACGCAGCTCATTGATTGGCTATTAAGATCTAGCTCGGACCGTTTAGCTATTTTAGATATATTTCTTACTCTTATATCTAATTTAGTCAAAAGAATGTAATATTTGTCATCTATTTCTATTTAAGAGAGCAAAGATCATGATATTATAGTATTATTTTTATATAACTATATAATACAACATGTATAATTATACAATTATAATAATCACTAATTATTAAAATGTAGTCGTTGTAGATTATTTTTATAAGAGCTTCAACAAGACGAGAACAGCCCCGTTGATTGCAACAGACGATAAGCCATCGCGCGTCCAACCTTTTACTATGACACTCCTGAAGCATGACTATCGAGTTATCATTATTGCGCTCTTATCCCCGTATCGAGATTAACTTTACGCGGCACGTAATTAGTGCTGAGAAATTATTACAAGTAGCGCGCGCCCTCGATTTACGGGACGGAGGGTGTATTCAGCTGTGCGCTGCCGCGCACTACGAAGCGCTTTTCTGATCTCGAGATTTCGCAATCTTGTATCTACCGCATTACGCAAAATCGTGCGAGCAATTATCTCACGCATACACGCACGTATCGGCGCGTACCCTCCATTCATTGCGCCCAACATCGTCGCGGCGCGATATTCAACGAGTACCGGCGCATCATCTGCATCTCGGTCGCCCGGAGCAGTCGGTGCCCCGTTGTGGATATTCGAAAGAGGGATAATTGGTTCGGGAGCGCCATTTCGTTCGCGCGATCACCCCGATATGCATCTTGATACGCATCTAGCAGCGTCGTTCGGAGGCGCGATGGCGATTCCACGAGCCGATTTAATATTCGTGAAAAACGCGCCGGGCGCCTGCTGACGGACGATACGTACGGTCTTCATCTTCGTTTTTCTATCGGCTTATTTATTCTGTAAATTATCGAGATGGCCATCTGCGCGTGTGTGTCGTGCTACCGTGTATAATCACGGAGATGAAGAAAAAAAGTCATGCGGACTTGCATCGAGTTTATCTTCCGCTCTATTTCTTTCTGTTATCGTACACAGTTATAAATTGTGATTATTGTTATCTCCATGATTCGAAGCTAAAATGATGTGTTTGAAATAATTTTATTTATATAAACTCGAAATATTCATGTGTAAAGCGAAGATACGTCATAAGATAAGATATAATAGAATACGTGTATATAAATCAAGGTATATATTACCAATTGATGTTATTTATATCATAAAGTAGAGATTATCTCTTCTACTCCTAATAATATGCAACGAATGGATGTAAATATTATATTTATAGCTACGTAAATTTAGCATCTAAAACTTGACTTGAGTCTTTTATTTATCTCAGAGAAGAGTTTCGCGTAGACGTCCATGTAAAAGTCAATGAAGCCAGCCAACGTGACGTATCAAGCATGGCTCGATTTATAACGAGAGTCCAGGGTAGTCTTGATAAATTGCTGATAATCTCAGTTAAACGCTATATACATAGATACTATGACTCATATCACGTATGATAGATATAATCGGTGTCGGCACGGGTATACGGGCATACGCGACAAATTTATGTACAATACTTATGTATCTGTATAAATGTTGAATATTGTTACAACTTACAACAGTGATTATTAGTGGAGTACTAAAAAAAATGCCATCTTAATTATTATGTTAATTTGTGTATGTAAGAAAATTTGACTTCCTTTTGAAAGTATTTACAACATAAGTTAACACGTGAAATTGAGCTGTTTGTATCTAAATTAAAAATCTAGCTATTGCCAGACGGGTCGATGAAAAAATTGACATTTTTTTATTAATATTCACTGGCGAAGAAGAGTTTGAATTTGTAAAAGTTTTAGTTTTGAAATCTTGAAACATTGAGGTAAATTTCAACTTTTCGAAATTACAAACACATGAAAATACATATTGATTTATATCTGATAATCTTGATTCAAAATTTTTTTAATTTTTACATTTTCTTTGCAAATAATATAAGGATTAGCTGTCTAAAGTATTTCAGTTAGGTAAATGATAATGTATATATGAAACACATGCATGCATACACTTGTGCAGGCTACTGCACTATCTTGGTCATTTAGTATACATTTTCTAGTAGATTTATGTTTTATTATACATATTTAAGATGCCGCGTGCAGACGCGTTGCTCCATAACGTACCTACATAATCGTTTCACTAATAAACTAACGCTATCCGAGACACCTGATAAAAGATAACGCGCAATGTCTGCTACCGCCGTGAAATATTGCCTGTTAACACGAATCTAACGATGAATTAAAGAGTTAACAGGGATCTCTTTCCCACAATCTTTCCAGAAATCTGATGTCGATTTATTTTCTTCTTGTTTATATATATATATAAAATACCAAAAACATAAGTGTAGTAGTCTCGCTTTAAATTAGGGACCTGTTTACTTATATTTTATTTTTATTCAACCATTTAATCGACGAATTAAAATAACAGAATCTTTGATTTGTAATCCGTTTTTAACAAAGTTTACCGTTTTAAGTACGAAGCACTTTATTTAATGTTATTTAACGATTTTTCCATTATTTCATTAAAATAATGTGCTGTCCAAGTTGATTAATGAATAAAAACAACATTATTCCGTCAGCTAACAGTTTATAATTTCGCGCAACACATTTTATGCAAAATATAAGTAGTTTTTTAATTTCTCTCCTTCTCAAAATTATTTATAATTATTATAAATTATTATAATATAAATGTAAGCAAGTGTCTCCTCTACGAATTGTTTACATATAACAAATTTTATTCTACGAAGCGAATATCCTCATCCGTCGCGATTAATTAGCCCTTGCGACGAATAAGACAACGAGAATGATCATTCTGTTTACTGGTTCGTTTAAAATAAGCGGGGATACAATATCATGACTTTTGTAACTATTCATAACTGAATAAATAACGTGAAAGTTACAGAAAAATAAATCTATATCAAAACTATTGCATAAACAGAATTACTTGAAAAACTCTCGATCATATGATTTTCACCTACAGTTAATAAAAAATCAATATAATTAAAAAATAAATGACGATGAGAGAGATCGATAAATAATTCTATTTGATTGTAATTTCCAACGTACATAAAACAATATATTGTTTCAACGTTAATTGTTTTAGTGATTTGACGTTGTTATAAAATTTAATTGCTAAAAATATCGTATATTTCGATAGCAAAGAATTATCTGGACATAAAATTATCCGTATTGTATACTCTATCGAATATAATCAAATAACTTTCATAGGCTGACTTACTTTCACATGAAATTTTACGAGCTGTGTATATGGCGAATAATATTTGTTGAGAGCTTGTAATCACCCACAAAAAATTGAAGCGAAAATTAAGATGTTTCAGAATTTTTGCACAAAAAAGCCGACAAGAGGCGTAGATATTGCCTCACGTTTCTTTCGAGGAAAGTTTTTACAAGGTCAGGCGCGCAGTCGTCATTTATATCCCGGGCGTATATATTGTATAACGTGCCCCGCATTCGTGTTACTGATAGAAAAGTCATAAAGATAGCAGAGAGGAAGCGTACTCGTGGAGGTTTCTTACGACGTATGACTCGTTGAAAGGCAAGCAAAAAGAGTTCGGTTCCTACGGTTGCGCACGTGCGAGCAATCAAATGTATCTACATGAAAACGATAAATAAATAATGGTTATCCGTTTCTTTTGGTCTTCATGTCGAACAACATCAAACTCGAGAGAAGGGATTATTTGCGAAAATGTATTAAAAAAACATAAAAGAAATGCAAATTGTGACCCGTACGAGGAAGACGAAAATCGCGACTGATTTAAAAACCACCTGATCTTTGAATATTAAACTAAAATGTCGAACACGTAAGGTCCCCGCGAGTAGATTTTTAGACAAAATTGCATTTTCCACAAAATATGAGTACCATCCGCTGCGCGTGGAGATGCATTAGTCGCGTCAGTTGCGCATCTGGAGCGAACAGACTCAGCTAATGCAATGGTCGATTTGTTATCGCGCCACCATTAACATTTACACATCATTAACCGTTAGCAATCGATAACCGCGCTGCTGAAATTCCGTCAAAATTTCATAATATATGTGAGAAAATTTGAAAGATCTTCATTTATCTTCTTTATATCTTTGTATCGCATTAAGAACCGCTCTTATTGCAGCAATACAAGTGTGCAAATTATTAATGTATTAATATAAACTAGCGTCTCGTCTCGGCTTCGCCCGAGATAATAGTGTAACCGAATCATACGTATTGGAAGTGATATTTTTCGAACACAGTAGATCTCGATAAATTTGATCGTACTCTATTACATAGTGGCAACCGAGTAAAGTCGGCGAATAAATCCGCGAATACAGAAACCCGGAGTGCTTCTTATATAATCTGCTTGGGGGTGGATGAAGCCACGCGCCGCCTAGCGATAACATCACTGTAGTACACGGATTAGTACAAATGATAAAAAATGAAAACACCAATTTTTGGATAATGAAAATATTTTTAGACATGCTATATAGCCTATGTCCGTCCTAGTATACATGAGAATATGGTGTTAAAATTTGGAGGAAATCGGTTCAGTAGTGTTTGAGTTATGCGGTAACAAAAAAACAGGTTTTCTCTTTATATATTAGTATAGATATGGCTCTAAAGTTTCTCAAGAACAGAATATTTCAAATTAATTAGTGCATCGAAATTAATAATCAATTATATAAAGTAAAGCATGATTTTCCTTAATTAACGTATATTGACGGAGTGAGTAAAAATATGACGTTCTTCCAAAATTTACATGTTATCTTTCTAAAGATTTTCAATTTTGTATACAATGTTCCATAATTTTTGGAATTAGATGTTCTAATGAAGACTGTTCATATTAAAATTAAGGGTGCCTCATGGGAGGTTTTGTAATCCATTTAGCAGCGTCATTAAGATACCTATACAACAAAATTGTATATATCCATTTGGACTCTGAGAAAATGAAGCGAGATAAAATATCGTTAGGCTTACCCTCTCATTGGTCGCCGCGTTGGAGTCTGAGATGGAGAACGTGTCGACGATGGAGTCGAAGCGCACGAGCTTTTTCGGATGATGGGCTTTCTTCGAACGCGGACAGAGCGAGCACATAGCTGGATCTGTCGGCGTGGTCGGGGGCATATTTTCGAGAACGTCTTCTCGCGATTTCACACGATTGTCAGCACTGCGATTGTTTCACTGCCAACCACTCGGCGTAATCTGACTCTTACCCGCCGATCACGTATCGAATCGTCAAAGCTGTTAAACTTTCGCGAAGACACACAAAGTTTTTTGCGAAAAAAATCGTACTTCATTACGTAATTTTCTAATTCGCGTTATTAAGAGACCGTTCACGGTGACAGTAATTGTTTCTCCGTCGTTCTCCGTACATCACTACCTTTGCCTTCTCATTGTTTTTTAAATTGCTATTATTGCTCACGTTTATAAATAAATAGCTTCTGCTACAGAGCTATAATTAATAAGAACATTTTGTTAATAGTTAATCCCCAACGTATTTTTTTAAATATCTATGAATAAACATTAAGAACTTTGTGGGAGAGGGCATGTAAAAATTTGAGAATAATATACTTTTCTAAATGACATTTTTATTATATGCATATATCTTATTGTATGTATGTGTAATATTATACCAAGTTCTCGATAAATTTTTAAATTTTTAAATTTAATTTTTAGACTTTTAAATTTAAAATAAAAAAAAGTTTTAACCTGCAATACATCTATATATATGTCTATGAAAACATATATGAGTTCTCATTTTTCTCCTTTTCTCATTTTTCTATTTTTTTCTTTTTTAAGCTGTATTTTGCTTTGATTTTTTTTCAATTACTTTATGCATTGTGGTTACATGTAAATGTGTATAGATACATGTAATGTGTAGATTTATATGAGTGTCCACAGTATATTCAGTTTGCTAAGCTCAAATAGTTAAAATCGGTCATTTTAGCGGAAGAGCTTTTGGTGTAGCTTGCGAGAAAACAGGGAACGACATCTGACAGCAATGGTGTATACCAAAGTGAAAGAGGTCGGTATAGAAGGAATTCGTTGCACGTTGCACATGTAGCTGCAAAACTGCAATACCTTATGGATAAAGTTTAACGATTGATGGCGGAACATTGCAAAACGTGATCGTACTTTAGAAACGTACAAATTTAGTTTTGTTTTCACATATCGATCTTCTGTTTATATGACAAGCCAAATATTTCTCAAATACAGATACTTTTAAAATATTATATTTCTCTCTCGTCGCAAGCATCGCAATTGTTCCATCCCATTATTCCTTTTGTCCGTACCGCAATGTTTCAACAACACTCTACTTGAATTTTGTTCATTTACGCTCGAGTTTCTCTTTAGCGTGTTGCCACTAATTGATCGATGTTTTTCCAGCTGCTCCAGTTAGTAATTTATTCCGTCGTTACTTTGTTACATAATTGCTTCTCGTTTCTTTGCAAATTGCAATTCATTAGCATGATTTTGTAATCAATAATTTAATTATTATCCTTCCTTTAAAGTCATTTAGCGAAGACTGAGTGCATGAAAATTATGCAAACTTCTTTAATCAAATAATCAACTTCTTCTATTTGACTAATAAAATAATAAAAAAATACAATTTTTTCGCAATGAAAATGTTGAAAAATGTAAAGAAGTATATAAATTTGAATAATCTGGAATATGAAAGCTCGGAAAGATCAACGCCAGCGAAAGCAATTCAAGTGCAAGAGATGCATTATATTACTGAACAACGCGACGAAATTGAGTTTTGCCCCGCCAGAAGGAAAAAACGACACAAAGCGTCCTTCAAGGTGCATTTGGTCCGACGTGCACCTGACAGAAATGCAATTGAGTTACCGGCAACCGCAACGTTAACCACCGTCCGTCGACATCGCTTCGCTCAACCCACGCTTCAGTTAACTAGATATTTCTTCTTCTACATAGCGTAACTTTTACCATTTGCATCGTATGTTTTACTTTTAGTGCGCTATAAACAA
Source organism: Crematogaster levior (assembly GCA_901521435.1). NCBI lineage: Eukaryota > Metazoa > Arthropoda > Insecta > Hymenoptera > Formicidae > Crematogaster > Crematogaster levior. The sequence continues at coordinate 237,837 of CABEGB010000692.1, read as the reverse complement.
TCGTGACTTAAATGTATTCGATTGACGTCACTAGAAAATGGGAAGCCTACATCCATCATTCCCAGCAAACTAACAGTAACATAATGTCAATGTTAAAATTTTCTTACTTAACAATATAACTGATAAGTAAATTGTTAAGTATATAACATACGTTATATCAGTTTGCATTTATTTGTTGAGTGGGAAATTATAACATCCGTATTAATGGGAAACTTGCATGAGTGGTAGATTTTCAAAATTTCTTTATTAATGCATTCTTGATACCTTAGAAATACCTATGGAAAAAAGTTGCAAAATACAACTTAGATATTGAGAAATAACTGTTTAAAAAGTTATGATTTTTAAGCAGTATTTTTCGCCTCTGACGTCACTAAACCACATTTCTAGTATTTCTCTTGATCGGTAAGAGCGCTTTTGTATCGTTCCAAACAAACTCAGTACTTAGGAGATGGAAATGGGTGGAAATCGTGGAAATATTGGAGTGACATATTAGAGAAAGAGGTGCAAGAAATTTTATGAATACAATTATTTCTAGCCGTTAATAATTGTTGTGAACAAATTATAGTGTTATAGAATGGACGACGAAATGGATTCGAAGCAGTATCGTCTCAACCGAAGGTAGATTTGACGATGTTACGAGTAGTATCATTTTTAAATAATACTTCGTGCACACACACTAGTGCAGAAATTCGCGGTATGAAGGCGATCAGATATGTTTGCGCACTATGTTAAAACTAATGTGGTGTAGTGACGTCACGATTCGCAGCATCCAAAAAATGCCATTTTTAATACTTAATTACTAATTAATAAATAATATTTGAAAAATTGCTTCAAGAAAAATCATTTACTTTTATGATAAACTGTCATATAAAAAAAAAAAAAAATCATGCAAGTTCCCCATTGGTGTTTGCTGGATTGTAATTCCAAATTCATATGTTTAAATCGATTTGAAAATCTGAAAGAGATCAAAATTAGAAAAATAAATATTTTGTTACACAATACAAAAAACCAGAAAATTTCTAAATTCTAAAAAATATATCCTGTATTTAGCTCTTCTCTTTGAAAAATGAATTAAGAAAGGTAGAGCAATTTCTATGGGCAAAACGAAACTAGATGACAGTGCCACTGATACATAATTGTATTAAAAAATTATACAAGATATCCTGCTGACAATAACATTACTGTTGAATTTTAATTAATAATCGACACTGAAGATGATTATTTCAAGTCAAAACGTTTGTTATTGTATAATTTTTTTATATAATTATATATCAGTGAGACACTATCATCTTCGTTTGTTTTGTTTTCCTTCGTTTAGAATATTGTTTTTTAAAAAACTTACACAACATTTTATTATTGCTTAGAATATTTGTTGTACAATTTCTATGGGTCATTAAATAACTCTTGTTGATCAGTGTGTACAGACGGCTTTTATACTTTTTACCACATACATTATTTGTAGACGCATATATTGCTGTAAACACGTGTAAATTGACTTGCCGATTGATTGTAAACGAAGGTTTCCTCCGTGTGAAACTAATAAATGTTTCTCCAACGTGAATGGATCGCTCCTGTCTGCCACAGACAGAGGACTAATCGACGCGGTTGTTTTAATTACTCAGCTGTAAACGTAACTTCCAATGTCTGCAGTGGCACATGGATATTGAAATAGTTCACGCAAATTCCACAAATTGAAAAATATCCGTACGCGTCTGTTTTAAGTAACCTACTTTTTCCGTGAAAAATAAACGATTGATTCGCAATAATAGTCCGCATTGACTTTCAATCAATTAATCAAGCTTATTCTTAAGTTCACTGACAAATTGCTGTTTAATTATTAATGTCAGATTTATTTCCTCATTTGTCTTATGGAGTGTAGAAATCGATATTAAAACCACTTATTAGAGATGAGATACGAATTAAAACAGTAAATCATAATTAATTGTAAATTGATACCTTACGATTAAATTGGAAATTAAATTGAAAAGCAAATAGAAAAAGATCGATGAGCGAAAGATCTCTGTTGCGAAGAAGGAAATCTCGTGCTTCCTGTTATTTTGCGATTGCTAATTGGCGGGTTAGCGTTAGTTCATTATCGTGAAGGAGTAACGGGAAAACGAGAGAAGCGAGCGAGAAGTTGGTTCGACAACTCCTACAGTTGGGTCACCGCGCTTGAAACCTCGCTTCGACTTTGTTATCGGTCATTATCGTGACTCCGGACGCAATAAATGTAACGTGCAATCGATAATGACCATCTCTATAGACGCGCACATGAACATGGACTTGGGACATAAACGGAACATGAATACGAACTTGACTAACTGCTCGACAATAATTGGACAGTATCGCGATAAATTAAAGCTCGCTTTTAAAATAATCTGGTAACTCTAATTCACAAGGGTCTTTTTCTTCTTTTTTCTCCTCTAATCGTCTGACAAAAAATTTATAATTTGCTGGATAGTACAGAAAATAATGAAGATTAATGTTCCCACGTATCATGTTTCAGATCTTCTCGCACGTACTATAAAAAAATGTACTTGAGAGATATATTCGCGCGATATTTGTTCAATGTACGACAAGAAACGACCATAAAGAGAATTTAAGATGATTACAAAGTTTCTCCGGGTGTGCTTGTGATTATGGCAAGTGTAACAAGGACCTTGCAGCGTAAAAACATATTTTCCGCGAGGTAACTTTAATTATCGCGCATTTTCTCGCGTACTTTGAAAGTATAAAACACGGTCATCATGCGCATAACAAACGATCCACCTTCGTCTGTTTTCCATGATAAATTGAGCCATTCATTTTGCGATTCAAAGGAGAAATGATGAGATCGCCCAAGACTAAGCTAACGAGCGTGTTTTGTTTGTTAAAATGCTTGAAATACATGTTTAAAATGCATTAGATATATTACAATTCCTTTTTGATCTTCTGTTTCAAGATAAATATTTGTATCTGCTCGGTCTAGATACTGACTATCCAATATTCAGTAGCTTCAGGATATAGATTGACCTATTGACCCTTAACACCATTCCTCTCCTTTCAAATTGGAAACAGTTTCAACTGAGAATAATTCAATATGTATTTTGAATCTATATTAAAATAAATTGTAAGAAACTTGTGCGTTAGTAACTCTTCTCTCTCTCTTTCTTTCTCAAGTTAATTATTAATCAGTTTTCTGACAATTCAACAAGAGAGCACACGGAAAAAAAGATTAACTACTATAGCAAAACTATTTGTAAAATCTGGACAACAAAACCTTCGTCAACTTTAACAAAAGATTTTGCTAAAGTATTAACAAAGTTTTGCTGCTATTGCAAAATTAGCTCTCGCTGCAAATAATAGTCAGCTGTCCATATTTTACAAATAGTTTTGCTATAGTAGCTAATCTTTTTTTTCGTATGTGTGTAATAACGATGAACTGATTTGTTCTCACAAGTTACGTAACATAAACAAATAGACAATTCAGAGGCACTAAATGCCAAGATCGTCTATAGTTGTGCTATTATCCTGAATAGTCGATAAACGGACATTCTTGAACAGAAATCACAGATCTGTGGCTCTCGTGAAGCCATAGGGGTCGATTGATACCATCACGCAAAAACTTGAACGCAACCCCCGATCATTCAATTAAAAAAACTTACAAACGTGATCACATTGCAGGTATGTTTACAAAAAGTTGCGGACTCTACGACCTCGGCAAGATTTTCCCGCTAGTTTCAAACACGACGATAAAAGCCAGAAACTCTCGCGTGCAAGTACGCGCAGGTGTCCATTCTACTACTACTTTAAGAGCTCTCTAGGAAGAGTTATGAGGACGATCGTTTCCCACCAGGGGATCGATAAACGATTTGAATTATTCAATCAGATGTTCTCGATGGATGCCACGAAGCCTTGCACAAAGACACGATGCTAAATTCGCGCTGCCTCGTCGTCCGTATTTCCTTAAATAGTCTTTAACGTCGTTCGTTTTTGTTTCATTCCAAACACGGAAAGGATATTTACGAGAATAAAAGAATATCATGTCGAAATTGTTTTATAAATATTGAATCGTAAATATGTATGCACATCCAAATTTTTGAGCGAAAATATCTCAAGTTTATTTTAAATGATCTATAATGTTAAAATTTAATTAAAAAATAATAATATTCAAATCCAAAGAGTAATAACGAATAATGCTAGGTGACAGTGCCAATAATATATAATTATAAAACAATATACAATAACAAACGTTTCGACTTGTAATAAAGTCGATTAATAATTAAATTAAAATTCTACAATACTGTTCTTTTTCGCTGACATTCTTTCTCTTGATATAATTATATATCATTGGTTGTTTGTTATTGTCCTTTGGATTTGAATATTGTTATTTAATAACAATATTCAATTAATAACTTACGAACATTACTCTAAATATTTATTTAATGTTAAAAATAATATTTTACATTTATTATTTTACATAATAAATGCGCACATAAATGTTTTAGAGCTCTATATTAGAAACAGAAGGAGAAGATAAAAAGATCAGTGGCATTTTTGTTATTTCATCGTAATTTGATCAAGGTTGACTATTTAATTTCTATCTGTTGGTCTCCAATTGTTCCGAAGAGGAGTCACTGACTTAACTCAAATTTCTTAGCAGTGAATGATTTGTAGCCATGATATTCTCCACTTACAAAGATGCGTTCTCCGTACGAGGCGTAAATGCGTAATCATCTCGCGACACATATCCGTCGTGCACGTGCGTGCACATATGCGTGTATGATTTACGAATTGCGAAACACCTGCACGAATATCGCAGGAAACCATGCCTTCCGCGAATGAGTGAGCGTGCCAATGATAAATGCCACGTGTTCATTGTCGCGATAATATTATAAATTGCGATAGCAAAACACGATGATGAGACATGTCGTTAATATCGATATTCGAGGACGATATTAACATCGTTATCTCTCATTGCCTCGAAGTTTATTATCAGCTAACACATACACACCGTCTGTTTATTTATTTCATTAGCAGTTTCACAACGCTTCGTCGTGCAAACAGATACATTTAGTGAATTACGTTTTGTTTTAATTGGATTCCGTTGCAACCTCAATTTCGTTCGAATAAATAGAAATTTATTCCAATAGAAATTTATTTGCTCTTGGTGAGGCAATGCCGTCCGTCGGGGAAACACAACGCAAAAGGGGTGAATGAAGCTGAAATAAATGTTTTGTCTTAGAGTTGCATTAATCAAATTGAAATTCACAAGGAGGGAGTGCACTTCACTCTACCTAAGATTAACTCGTCTTTCGAAAACTTTCCTGGAAGTGTCAAGCGATTAATTTCACCATACTAATTTGTTGGAATCAGCCACGCGTGCGTTTCAAATGTTCATATTCATGACAGGAACGTTAAAGCTCCTGAATACTCACCGCGGTCATGCAGAATCCTGACGTCAGAAGCAAGAAATGACACGTTGAAAATTCTTGTGTGCTATTTTCAAATAAAAAGATGTTTCGATAAAAAAATATTTCAGATCGCTTTAATACAATTACGTAATTGTTCGCAACTTATTCTTTTACCGTGACAGTTAATAAAAAAACAGCCACAAAATTAATGGAAACAGGATAGTTTTTGAATTAAGTGTGCTAAAGCGCGAGAATTGTCATTTCTCACACCTGATATCACGAGTCAACATGACCGCGGCAAGTATTCAGAAGTCTTAAGAAGGTAAAAATGTATTTTCCAAACGTGTCGTCGTTGCGAATACTGGCCTGTATCACTAGCCGGATCGACACAACATTTGTGAAGCATTACGTAGTCTCGACACGTGTGTTTCTGTATTTCTCGCGCACAGTGCGCGCTGAATACGTTTTGTACCATGGCACTATCGACTTGACGGATTGATCGGTTAAATATTATGACGGTACTTGGAACTGAACGGCGGATACGTGCAACGATAAACAAGCGAGCGGAGGTCAACATTGCAGTGCACATTATTTTGGTAATGAGATCGTTACAGCGATGTGTGTGCAAGAATTGTTTCACGTTTTTGGCAAATAAAACTGGAAATACGAGAGTTTCAACTTGAATTTTTGAACAAGATAAACTCGTAGTAACTTTTACGAGTAGAAGGGAGCTCATTTTTGTCGGTGTTAAAATTTAAATTAATTTAACAGTCATAAAAAGACGTTCCGATAAATCTCATTCGTCAATACGAATTTGTTGTAGGAAAAAATGTAAATTGCAATACAATTATACATTCTTCTTCGATATTTCTTTATCTATAAAAAATATTTTCCAAATTTCTCAGCTTTGTTAATAATAAATAAATATAATTAATAATTACAAATCGCTCCTTAATTCCTAAAATACACGGAAAAAAGATTAGCTGCTATAACAAAACTATTTGTAAAATAGGACAGCTATTATTTGTAGCGAGAACTATAATTTTGCAGCAAAACTTTGTCAATATTTTAGCAAAACCTTTTGTTAAAGTTGAATGAAAGTTAATAAACCATCGAGGAGAGAGCTCGAGTTTTATCTCGAAAGAAGCATCACCAATCTAATCTCGTTACACAAATACGAGAGAGAAAAATGAGAACTGAAAGTGAGCAATAATAAAGTGACACATGCACCACTTTAGATTTTCTCAAAATAAATTCAGCACGTCACGGCTGAACGAAAAGAAGGGACGATGAAACGGGCGCGGAAAAAGTGCAGGGTAATTACCGAACAAGGAAAGACATTCTCTTCGTAGTTGATCCTTGCTCTGTCCGGGCGTCGTGACGCGAGAGAATGGACGAGTACGCAACAACATTGTGCACTTGCAAGCACGGCTACACACGTGCACACTAGACGCTACACTCTTTAAATACCTCGTATTGTACGGCCGCGCTTTCGCGCAACAGCATCTTACGTACGCGCCTCTGCATGGCCGGATGCTGCATGTATCGTACATACGGAGGCACTCCCTCTCGCCTCCCACGGCGGGACACGCGAGCTTTAATCTGGGTGAGCTTGCGGGCCGTAGTCGCGAGCACTGACCTACGTCACTGAGAGCACTTGGAATACTAGCAGGCATACCGCTGGCTGCGCTGTGTAAGTGCGTCTGCACATGTGTGGGTGGTCCTCATTCTCTTTCTCTCTCTCTCTCTCTCTCTCTCTAGGTAGCATATATACCTATCTGACCCTGTATATCTGTATTTCGTATTACATGTACGAGAACCACGTACGTGTCGGTGCGACCGACTGCGCGACTACTGACGGGGTGAACCATACCGCCACCTCGCGAAAACTGCATCCACCCTCGAGAGGCCGCATCCAACCCCGAAACAATCCCGCCGGAATCCTTTCGGGGATTCCGCCGACCCCTTGGCAGGCACTTCGACGTTGACGAGTGCATTGTTATCGTAACGAGAGCCGCCGAGGCCGACGTTCCATTGCGCCGACGACAATGATTATTATTATTTTGTGTCGGCGCACCTTCATGAATATTACTTTCGAGAATTATTGCGAAGAAGTTTGTCTGTAGGCTGTCTTAAGGCAGCATCATGTCGAGGAAGAAATTTTATTCCTTGACTGAAGAATTTCTTGCGAAGCCTATTAATTGTCGTTTTTGGGGGGGAATTTGGTTAATTCGACAGAGATGCTTTTTAACATTCACCGAAGTGACAATGATTACGAGACGACTAGAGAGATAAAAATCTTTGTCAAAATTTAATCAAAATAGAATTGTTCGTGTCTTAATCCTTGGATTAGGTATTATTTTAATTTTTCTCGTGAAATTGTATTGGAAATTCACGTGGCGAATAGTTGAAATTCGATTTGATTACTGCGGTTAACTTTGCTAGTTTGCAATGAAATTTCTATGTTGCCACATCTATGTTGCCCGTAAGACAACAGGTCGGGTTTTCATTGTTTCCAGCGAACAATAATCGAATTACAAGCGGTTTTCGATAAATGTCTGGGAATGTTTACACTGAAAAACATGACTTGTAGGCTATTCGGTATAGAGGCACTCGCAATCGTTTCAAATCGATATGCTGGTGGAATCACCTGTTAGTGTAGTGCTTTCAAAAGCATTCCATATGTAATAAATAAAACCGAGAGGGAGAGAGAGAGGAGGGAGGAAGGAGATAAATAAAAATAGAGAAGAAAAATAGAAGAGAAAGAAGAAAATCATTGCGGAAGCTTTTAATTAAAAGCATCCATAGCGTGAACAAACTGTGAACAATGCAACCATTGTATTGTGTGCCATTTGACAGTCGGTTGCCAGAATGTGCCGTTTTACACAATATTTTCTGTATATAAAGAGGGATCATTCTGAATGGAAACATCGATCGTTCGCGGATCGTTATTACTAAATGGAGATTCTTCCATGCAATGCTCAACGAGATGTAACGTTCATTGTATGTTTACTCTTTCATTTAGTTCTTCGAAGCGTGAGAGTACTCTCATCAAACATTTACGACAGATAAAAAAAATACGTACTCACAAGACAAAAATACAATCGTTAATTGTACTCTTCTGGCATAAAACAATGCCAATTTTCCTTGTACTCAAAAACGTCCATGTTTTCGCATAAATATGATTGAATTTTAATAAGAAGAGTATAATAAAAGTATTATGACATTCATCGCAACCATATTTTAGCTGATTTTCCATTCACGTCAGATTAAATAATTTTATAAGAAAAACAAAATATACTTAATTTATAGTGTAGTGAATTTGTAGTATTAAATTGCACATAAAAATTATATGATATTTATTTGATAATCGCCTTCCACTGACAGTCACTGATGATTAACAAAACGTCAGACAAAAAATTCAGTGTCGCTCAACGATGACTGTCATGAATGTGTTAATGTATAATACTTGTATGTCGTAAATCTGATTTTATGATATATACAAATAAATTAATTATTTTCATGTAGCTTAATATTGATATACTTTTATTTTTTGTATGCATTTTATTATTTTATTTAAGTGCACAGGCTTCGAAGCATATTAAAACTATATTTTATCTATTTACATTTATCTCTTATTTTATATATAAACAACAATGTTATTTTTAGAAACATTTGAACGTTTCAAATATTCAAATACTTCTGTGAAAAGATTTTCTAGGTATTCAAAGCTTTCAAGAATTCTAGACATTCAGGACTTTCAAGAATTTCAAATAATATAATATTCGAAACGGAATAAGTTTCCACTTTTGTGTTGCGATATCGAGCAGCAGTTGTCTTCATTTTCCATTACGAGACACGTATTCACGACCAAAATAAGCATTGAATTCCTCGAATACCTTCGAAAGAAGGATTCGAGCTACAAGCACGCGAGAAAATTATTTTAAGATGTTGATAATAATAATAAGATGATTACGATTAATAGTACCATTTCCGTGTTTAGTGAAGCAGGCGAAAGGTGACAGATTGAAAAAAAATCTCGAAAGAGGTCTCGGAAAAAGATAGTGCTAGATAGTGATAGAATAGTGATTGGATGCAAGTCACATGAAAAATTGTAAGACCGCGGTAAAACCTTTCATGTCGCGCAGCAGAATTCTTCGTTTCTCAGGTACATGGCACGCGTGTTCACGACTGAGCCCGAGTCACGAGTCTCACAAAGTCCCTCGATTGATTTGCTCATATCACGAGAACGCCTCGCTAAATATATTCAAAATGGAAAATCGCGTTCTTTTTTGCCTGTGCGCTACAATACCGTGCAGTAACCTAATTTTTTTCCCTGCGAGTATGCATGCATATTGATTCCGTTGGAAATAACATATTTCACATTCCGTGTTCAATTTCTATTGTCCACGCTTAAAACGTTGCGATAGCGTTTACATTCTCTTTGTGTTTAAGAAGAACTCCGTAAAAGACTGTAATGTATTGTAATTGATTCGAATGCATTATCTCGCATCAAACAGCGATTCTTACTCCGACTAGCTTCGCGCAGCCACGTGATCACGAAAGACTAATCGCGATTAAACTGGAAGTTAGAATTTAACGTGACACGTTAAGTCATCGTAACACGTGTCACGAACAAACGCACGCAGCGGTCGCGAATCGTGATTTAATTTTGTCGCGTGATCTATCTCGCTCGAATCACGATTCGCCGAGCAATCGCGGCCTGATTTGTAATTTACAGTCAGCTTGTAATTTAACTTTGCTCGGAGTTCTCGCGCGAGTTCTCTCCGATCCTCCGTGCGTGAGGAAATTTTAATTGCATCCACTGATTAGATGATTTCGACTCATAGTCCAGGAATAAATAAAATCCTCGATCGCGAAGATTTCGATTAACATTTAATTGGGAGTATAATGCAATCGATAAGGTAAAATGTCAAGGCAAGATTGCCAAGAAAATTATAAACTTTACATACATGCGCGGGAATTACGGGTGTGCGCGATAAAAATTAACTGCGCGCGATTAAATAATTATTAAATAATTATTCAAGCCTATTCGTGATATTTTTGTCGGTCGCGTCATGCGCAATACATATAACGCTACGTCCGAGTGTTTAAAGTAAATGTCAAATGGAACTCGACATGGTAGGCGCGTACATGCAAAGAGTTCGTTACACTCCAATTTCAGCAATCCTCGCCGGGTGACACGCATCGCGTGCACATTAATGATTAGCCTCGCGATTACACAACGCACCTAGCCACCCATAAAAATCGAACACGCTGGATAATATTCCTACATAAAATGATAAAAAAAAAAAGGAAATTAAAACTGAATTTTCCACTCATTATTATATTATAATTTTTTCGAGAAGGGATTTTCATTTCTATTCCATAATATTTTGACACATCAAAACGTATTTTTGTTTTTAGTACAAATTATTAGCTTATTATTTATTATTATTATTTCAATATAATTATGTCAATGGATATTATTGAAAAGAGTTTGATAATGAATAGGTACATTGAGTATACGCAGTTAAATCGAGGATAATTTTGTGGTGAATTAATGGAACGTCATCTGTGATGAATCTGTCATCAGATATCGAACTGGCAAGTTACGTTAACGCGAGCAGTTCGATTTTTCCATAATGTGAACTGACATGAGTAATTCAATAAAATCATTATCAGTATTCTGATAGTCTGATAGAATTTTATCCTTCAATCCCGCGCAAATATATTTCAATGATTTTTGTTCGTAATTTTTACAATACTCTTTGCGACTGAAATAAATGTCCATGACATTCCGAAAAGCTCCCACAATTTTTAATGCGCTAAATCATCGCTGTACATTCACGGTTTCTTTCTCAAATGGCTTTTTCCTGCAGTTTTGTTCTTTAAAAGATATCGAAAATTCTCCATCGCTTCACCGACTTGAAAATTAGGTTTCACGGCACGACGAAAGTAACTTTTATCGTCGAACGTTTCGCTGACCGAGAAGCAGCAGGAAAATGGGCAACACTGGTATCTAGGTCGTTCTAGGTCACGTGGAGGTCGATTATCCGACGGTGTCGTACATGGAGAAGACAAGAAAAGCGTATTCTACTTTACTGAATCCGACCCTCATCCACCTTAATCTTTCCGTGTTTAGTTTCCGTTTCCTCAAGTCTGTCACTTTTTGTGAGATTTTAATGGAAATCCGCAGTTTCGGTGAATTTCAAATCTGCACAATCATTTAATGTATTACTTTCGCTGATAACATTTTCGTGCGCAAAATAAGCCAGGTGACGGTTGAATATCTTTGACCTAACGTGTAATCGTTTTTTCGAGAAGCAAAAGTTTTAAAGTTTTAAAAAATTTTTAACTTTAAATAGAAATTATTAATAAGTACTATTTAATAGTAAATATCTTTTCATATTATTGTTGATACGAAACTTAAGAATATGTAGGCAGATTCAATGAAATTCTCTTGCACTTATGACGCGTATTGTCTCCTTTTCCCCGTGTTTTTTTTTCCAAGATCGATATGGACTGCTACTCCTTCACCTGGCCTCGATTCGTCGCAATTGGAAAGATTCACGTAAAAAACGCGTCGATAAATCACGACGAACTCGGAGGGAAGCAAAAGCGGAGCGAGCTCGCGTAAAGGAGAGAACAAAGAAAGGAAAAAAGACGTCACGGAAAATTCGTGCGTCATCGTTGCCGGGATGAAATTATATTATCGCGTGTAGCGAACCATCGTGTTGGATAGATAGGATGATGGGGATGGTAATTTATCGCGCGACATAAATTATGTATAACGTTGAAAACGACCCTCTTGACGCGCGACGAGTTTGTAGTTACCTTTATATAACCGGTGCTTCTTGTCTTAAGTAGCTAAAACTTGGTCTTCACCGAGCATTTGCAATCCTCGTGGATAGGATCGTTTCGCAGGAAATTATCAGACTACCTTCCGAACTAACTTCCGCTACAAGAGGCTTTCATCGATCGGCTAAATACTTTTAAAAGACATAAATGCGCTTAACGATTTCATATTAACGAACTACCGCTGATGTTGAAATTTACAAGAAAAAACATGTATATATTGCGCATAAACTCACTACTGTTTGCACAAATAAAAAAGATTAATGCGCTCGACAAATACTTTTTACGTGGAAACATTTATGATACTATAATACAAAATTACATAAAAATTACGTAAAATTACGTAAAAATTACGAAGAGAAAAGCATCTCGACTCTGTGAGGTGAAATAAACTTTCAACGCAAGATATCAATTCGACGCTAACAATAAGTAAAGGCTAAGTAAAAAGGCTCCAACTATCTGTCGCATTTGTCTATATCGTTACACCATTTTTACATACAAATGCTGTAAAGGATATTGTGCAATACAATCATATTCCCGCAGAATGCATGTTCATTCTCTCTCAACGACTTCCGTTTATGAGAGATCCTTCTTCCTCCTCGCAATTTCAATTCGCGCGTATTCTCGCGATCAACGATTAATTTCGCGAAAATGACCCACGTTCTCTGACGCAAGTATATTGAATTTCGCGATGCTATCTCGTGTTGTGCCGTGCGTCTGCATAATTTATATTTAACGATCCTTCCGTCCGACGTAATGCGGATTCGGATTCAATACATATCGATGGTCTCGGAATTCCGTTCGTGGAATACTTAAGGAAAATTTTGAAGTTGTCAATAAAATTTCAAAGTTTTCGAAATCTTCGAAAAGGGTCAGCTTTCAAACTCATGTCACATTTTCGATACATTCGGCATTAATATTGATAAGTATCTCAGAGCGAAATGCAACAGATTAAAAGAGAATATAAAATAATATAATATTAATAAATGTCAAATGCACAAAATGTCAAATAGCGTTATTAAAAAAAAAAGTGAATTCTAAAAGGTTACAGGCGAGTTTTGGAAGTGATAGGCGTTATCATAAACTCATGTAATTAAAACCATGTAATTATCTCGGAGTGGCGGCAGTGCGATAACGCACGGTGAATTAATTAACCTAATTCCCGAATTATTTATACGCGAGCGAGACTGTTATAATTGTATTGGCGCGGTTACGGGAAAATTCGACGTATCTAGTCGACTTGGTCGCCCCGGCGTTGGTGGCTACGTACAATTAAATACCCGCCGGAAGGCGCGATCCGGATGTATACATCACTCCGCGTCGATTATCGAACGATTACCGGACGCGGGACCGCGAGATATCCCACCCTATATCGGTCTCGTTATCGACCGCGGCCGGCAATAGAAAAACATTGCACCCCACAAAGTACGATCAATAATGCCTTTCGGTTTTTCACACCCAGGTATCCAAGAACGTCGGGTCCAACGCGAGGAAACACCCTCTTTTTAGACCTCTCCGTCGAAGGATTCTCGTCGTCACCCTGTGTCACGCGGCCCCTATGGAACCGGATAACGTACCGATGCACCGCACAGTCACCGGAACTATCGCGACCGAATCGCCAACCCGCGAGCTCAGTCGCATGTCCGAGTCTCGAGGCCGACGAGCTGCAAAGTCGCGACAGAACTGTTTTGTCCACGTGTTGCGGGCAGTTAACGGGGGCAGGATAATGCAGACTTCGATTTTACCACGTGACAGACCGTAGCGAGACCGCGCGGCCTTCCGGGGAATCCCCGAGATGACCTCGCGTTATCTCTGCCCTCTGTCGGAGGGTGCAGCAGGCTATTCCGAGGGTGGTTTAGCGATTCTAATCGAAATTTGAATATCGAAACTTATTACTGTGAGATCAGAATTTTAGTCAACGATTTAGAAATATTTAGACAATTTGGACTCGTCCAAAATCTGTTCATTAAATCTGTTTCGCTTTAATCACATTAATTTAATTTTAATATAATTCTAATTAAATTATATTCACCGAAATTCACGATAGTTTGGAATGCTAATTTTTTATTCTAATTACACTGATATGCGAAGTTGTATGAATAAAGGATGTTATACCTAGATTTCATGATTCGTTAACGTTTGTCAATACTTATAGCATACGGTAACGTGTAAAGTTTATTTTCCAATCATTACCAACCGCAGGAGAAACGTGTTCATCGATCCTGTGGTAAGGGTGAGTATCTTCAGGGATGAAAACGTAGGTGGCGAACTTGTGCATATTGCGATCTTGTACACGCATGCGCCACTCGTGAACCCTTATAGTATATATACATATAACTTCATCTCATTTATGCTGAATTTAAACTTTAAAGCAAAAAATATAGACAAATTTAAATGTTTACATAAAAATCGAGTTCTCTCTTTCTCGTGTTTAATTGTACAATAATTGATATAAAACAGACGTTTAATGTACTTTAAATACACGTTACATTTTTTATCATGACACACTTACCTTGTTGATCGTCTCATGAATGATTTGCGGGATACCATCTGGATGAAGAATACGATCGACCGAATTCAATCTAGGAACTCCATCCAGCTGGGCCGCCTCTTTCAATTGGGGTGGCGACGGTGGCGGTGGTAATTGTTCTTCCACCCCTGTACCGTCAAATCTCGTTTTCTGTAACAGAAAAAAAAGCAATTTCATTATGTTATTATTCCGTAAAGCAAAAAGATCATGAAAACTTCTTAGAAAAATATTAATCTTGGACATTGCTTCTTGACAATTAAAATTGAAATGTGTTCCAATATTTTCCCACTATTTAAACACTGTAGTTAAGATATATATATTTTTTCTTAACATTCCCATTTAATTTAATATAATTTTCTCAACGTTGATCAACTGAAAGATTTTCCTGCTCCCAATTACGATCTAATGCTGTCTTACGCTTACTTGCATTGTTAGAACTTACGTGATTCCAGCAGCATTCGCAAATACCCTTGCCGTTCTCAAAGTTACGCGAAATCGCATTATTTGCGCCACGATTGTTGGGTAAACTCGGCGTTGAATTGGCGTGTCGCTTCGCTCTACGTTTTCGTATTTTGGCCGGCACGGCGAACATGTAATCACTGAATCGACGCCTTGAGTGACGTACGATTGACACCCAGTCTATCATCATGCAAAAACAATCCGGTCACGCCTGATATTCCGGATATATTTTTCAGTGTACGCTGAAAGTCCGTCAAACTCGATTTGCCGTGTTGTGTAAATTTCAAATAAAATAAAAAACGCTATAACACCAAGGAAAAGAAAAGCAAATTAAAAAACATGTCTGTTAAACAATAGCCATTTGCTTTGTGAATTTTGCAAAAACTATTACGAAAACTATTCTGGATTGCATCATTTAACGCGAACTTAAGTATTTTATTTCCATATATTTTTAAATGTAATTATTTAAAAAATTAAATATTTCCACACGCTGTTTCTATATATTATATATGTAATTATGTCACAAATTTTAAACAGTTAGTTTTTTATAGCTTCAATTTGTAATTATTTTTTCAGTTTAATTGTCAATATATTAAAAACAACTCTCTCTCTCCTCTTTCTCTTTCTCTTTTTCTTAGGAACAAATTCTTGATTTAATTATTCTTCCACTTCTATTACTTCAAAATCCTTACAAACGCAAACTTTTCAATTAATGTTCAAACTTTTATGCGCATTTCTGGCTTCTCGAGGTAAATTTTTGTGGTTCGTTTAACATGCTGCCGTTTTCATTGGTTCGCGTTACTCAAACGAGTACTTTCAATTGAGTATTGCGGGCGTGCCCATCGTCGCTAGAGATCGATACCAATAGTGAAAAGAAGTGTTGAGAATATATAGGGTATGTTGTATCACGATCAAATCCCCCTTCTTCTCGCTTCTTGTATTCTGAAAGCGTGTATAAGTATGTCTCTATATTCCCTTGTTCCACTACATGTGCTTTATTTCTGCGACATACATAGTCGCGTCGATCATTATTCGTCGAGTGCATTCTCTCTGGACGCGAAATAAAAATGCTGATATTGCAATTGGACGCGTATTTATGTCGAGAATCGACGCGGGTGTGAAAATAATATTCAAGTTGCTAATTAGTAAAATGAATTAACTGAATTAATCATTGGCACCCTTTTAATAAACAATCCTCGAACAATTACGTAAAAATACTTATCTATCAATCTACAATTACAATTCTACAATAATTGTACGAAATAAAATAGTATTTTTTCCATATTTTTGCAAGATAATATTACAATAAATAATTTGTTAGTTGAAAAAAGAAATATTTTAAATTTTTAATCCATTTTTATTTTATCTGTTATTCGAAGTTAATCTGTTAACTATTATTTTACCTTTAGAACATTGTAGCAAAATACTTCAAGCTAAACACATTATATTTATAATGATATTTAAATAAATTAATTTAAATAAGCTAATTATTAGTTAAATGATTTATAATATTTAATTTATTTTTATTATATTATACATATTATATATTATTTTATATTTATATGACATTTAAACATTTCACACGTGTGTATTTTACGATAATTGTGTATTTCATCGAAATCTTTACTCATATTTTCACGGAAATTCAGTGTAAAAATAGATAATGTTTGGGTGCACCACATGCTTGCTATGTTCGGGTAATTTGCAACACGGGTAAAGGAAAATTTCAGAGTGATTGAAGCGCTTACGGGCTTCCAAGAATACCAAACACCGCTGAATATCGTTTATGGAGGAACCACGCGTGCGAGAGGGAAATAGTTTAGACAGCGGTACTTCAACGAGCAATCTCCATCAACATTCTATTCGATGAAAATGCATCCCTCTTCATAAATCCCTTAATTTCATATCGTGCATCACGTTACCACTTTCAATATCGTTCTTTTGAGAAGACATTTTTTATATGCGTTTTTTTGTGCAACGCACGACCTCGCATTTTCATAGCAGTAGAAAAAAAAACGAAGTTTTTACAATGATAGATATCATCGGATTCATTCAACCGGGAAATTATAGATTTTTATTTTTGTTTCTCTTTTATTGTAGTCTTCTGAGAAGATTTCTCTTCCTTCGCTTTATCCCAAATTTCTTATCGAATCGCGAGGTAACTCTTCCAAGAAAAACATGATCGCTTTTAGAAGCAAGGTCAATTATTCGTGCCCATTAACAAAAATCTTTTTTTCCTTCATTTTGAACACTAGATTGCGTCGATGAAATCGATGATAAGAAAATAATTATTTAAAATTACATATTATATTTCGTAAAATTAATATAAATATAGACGGAAAAATTTAACGTCATTTTTATATTATAAGTCTTAATCTTAAAAATATCTTTAGTTTTATAAGTATAAATCACTTTAAAAGAAAATATTTCTATTCGAATAAATATATCAATACATTTTCGTTGTGCAAAGATACACTTTGTTTGCTTTATATCATTGTGCACAATATTTTTGTTTTCAATATAACATCCATGTTCCAATATCTCACAAAACACTTTTTCAAGAAACTACAATATTGATGAGTAATTAGCAGCGTTCATCAGGCTAAACAACTGCACTTGATCACACGATCGAGTCTTGACGATTTTTTTGGAGCAGCCGACTTTACACTTCGGCGTGGAAGACGTCGGTGTCCGTACTGATGTAAAAGTGACTCGACGCTGGTATCAATAGCACGTCGATGTTTTCAAAGAAGGCGTTGCCATCTAATTCTGACGCTGAAGCATCTTCGCGATTGGACGGCAGTCTAAAAACTCTTTAAAAAGTTTGTTTCTCTTTTTCCATCAAAAAATTTCAAGAACCCAGATGATTAATTAATCGTCATGCGCTATTTATAAGTTTAATGAGTCACACCATTTATTTTTCTCTTTGGCTCTCGACCGGCGATTGTCATTAAATCCGCAATTACGAGTAAGTGTCGAGTGGCCGCGACAGCCATATTACACGAAATGTAATCCTCAAACGATAGTGACGCAATAGTGGCTTGAAATTGATGAGAAAGAAATTGTGTTCGCACGCGAATTTACGTCCAGCTCGATTAAATTCTTGCTTAATTAAACTTCACACGCGCTACGAGGACAGCAAGATCTCCGGACCAATTCCTCGGAATTGCATTCTAAGTGGACAATTGTTTCTAACTTACGTTTCATCATATTTTTTCTACATATAATTCATTAAATTTCATCAGCAAATTAAAATTTAATAAAAATACACAAATATTCTTGATCTAATCAAATCGGGACATTTATCGGACGAGGTATATTTGATACGTGCAATCGCTCTCTGTTTTCTAACGAGATAATTAAAAAATAACAAAACACAACGATGGACGTCCCAAGAGCTGGTTAAAATGGCGATCAATAATAAACTTCAGTTAATGGATATTTTTCCTCATGCTGTGCAACGGCAGGCGGTATCGACGTTTTGATCATTAAATGAATTAAACAAACCTGCATCCAAACTTGAAGTTAATCAGGTTACCCAAATCAAACGGAATGCATCATAATGTAACTTCGCTTCGGGTACAGTTTCAAGCATTTCGTCGGATTCCATCCGTAAATACGCGGACCGCAAAACGGCATCAATAATGACGTGATCACGCTGATTTTCAGTTTGGTTTACAAGCTGGGTCGTTGTGACAGCAAGCTATCGATGCGTCGTTGGTTGCAGCAAATAACGGCAACGGCCAACTTGGTTCACCAATTAATACTCAGTCTCGGAGCAGCAAATTATGGAACTGCGAGGTTAAAACAGATTGGCGAATAGCAATTGCATTTGTCCGATTTATCATTTAGCTTGTCGCTTTATGCATTGGAATTCACTTCAGAGTTACTCGCGAGCGCAACAATATAACGCGAAATATTGTATAATTCTTGCATGAGGTTAATTAACCGTCACGCACACCGTCTATCGCGCCGGTCTTTTCACGAAATGGCTTCGCGGACTCGTTTTATTCTGCGAATCGGATGTCCATTACGAGTACAATGCCTGGGCACAATGCGGCGACTCGCAGCTTCAGGAAACCTTGGACTTGATAGAAAGAACATGAGGAGATAATCGAGAACCGCGCGATCGTGGCTCTGAAACGAAGCGAAGAATTGCGCACGGTAAGGTCTTGCGCTATACGACGGCGAAAGGGTGAGGAGCAGGACGGTGGAAAATTGCAGTCTGCAGCTGACGTTAAAGCGAATTAATTTCTATATTTATAGTTAACCGAGGTAAACTCCTTATCGTCTTCGTTAAGAAGCTCAAGCAGACGAATGCTCTTTTCATATTAAACTTTAAGTGCGTGCTAAGCTCCTTGAAGGCAGCGAGAAAACGGTATTTGGATACTTTATGGCTTGTATTAATATAATTAGTAGTGTATTAAATAGAATAAAAGGGCGCTTGTATAGTTAGATTATATATAAAAACACTTTGAGAGTTAATTGCGTCGTTGGTCTTAATTAGCCGGCTTCAACTTCAGTCAAACCTAGTTCGAG
Organism: Crematogaster levior; assembly: GCA_901521435.1. NCBI lineage: Eukaryota > Metazoa > Arthropoda > Insecta > Hymenoptera > Formicidae > Crematogaster > Crematogaster levior. The sequence goes on along the minus strand of CABEGB010000692.1, from coordinate 218,058 downwards.
GTGTAATTTATACTTATACATATATTTATTTATAATTATATTTATTAATTATACTTATTTATAATTATATTTATTATTATATATTATATTATATATTATTATAATAACTATTATTTATAATTATTTATACTTAATTAAATTATAATTAAATATTTATAATTTATACAAGTGTTTTATTTATAGCAAATTTGATTGGAACAAACTCGTGCACACTTAGTTTGCGCTGATTAAAACCATTCTACACAAATCGACGTAATATGTATATATGTATATATTTATTATATAAATTTATATAATACTAATATAAATATATAAACGGATTAAACCGCGCGATCCTCAATATATTTTGTGCCATTTGGAAAACTATGTATTTTATCATTCGAGATATTTGCATTTCACTCTATACTCAGATTAGATCAGCACAACGGTTTTGATATGCACATTAATGCATACGACCAAATTTGTATTATTAAATTTAAACGAGCTTAATTATTGCAATCGTAACAGTTTGTTGTAATTGAATTTTGTTCGAAATGGAAGATCACGAACCTACAATTCATCGCCGATAAAAATTTATCGATATTTTGACATAGAAGGATCTCCGATGAAAAGAAGCCGATGAAATAAAATCGTGCTAGTTGTGAAAATTGTTGATGGGACCGGTGAAAACGCAATCCATCGAGTATTCATCGAGATTTACGTGCACACGCACTGTGCATATTCATTCCGATTTCCGCGAAATGCCGAGACACGATAGATATGCATTAAATCGATGCTTTTATTTTCATGCTGAAAATAACGCTCATACGCCTCGGTGCTACTCGAACGGACAAGTATAGGTACATATCGAATAGATTTAAGTGATAAAAATGCGGGCACCGATTTTTCAATGATACGCCGCGTATATCACCACGTACGTGTAAATACACGCTAAGTTACGCGCGTGGTAATAAAATTTTTCGAAATAGTCATTTCACATTGCACTCGGGAATATATATCACGTTTCAACATTTTCGTAAAACACTATACGCCACTGTTCCATTTCAACGTTCCGCTTACAACTTCCACAAAGCATTATATCATCACATTTGTATCTTCTTTGACGTAAAGAGATGTATAAAGCCGGACTGTTAAACGATGCGTGGCTCAGCGAGTCCATCAACAAGTTATTATAAAAAAGAGAGTATTCGCGCAAAGTGAACTTATTGAAAATAATAAGAATGGCTTGCTTAATGGGTTGGTAACAGATGTTTCAGACAGTTCTAAGCACTTTCTCTGAGATTTATCTAAGATCAGTTATGAGAGCATATAAAGGAATTCTTCTCTTCTTGACTAACCAGCAACGCAAGCAATTTTAGGTTTTAATAAATCTAAAATTAGTCATATTTCAAACACAAATAATTAGCTGCAGAGAGAAAATTGGAGAATGATAAATTACCTTAAATAAAAAATTTACAAACACATTGATATAATTATCGTCTATTCCTTTTTTTAAATTTTATTTGATAATTATCAGTATTCTATAAAGAAAATGAGAAATTTTTTGCAAGAAAGAATTATTTCTCAAAGTATGCTTCTTGAAAATCGCGTTATCGACGAAGAGATGGTTTTGGATTATGCAGATTCTGGGCTGTGCTGCCACGAATATTTCGGACGAACAAGTTGGTAAGCCAGGGATCTTCCCGGGCATATTCAACTACAGAAAACGGGTTTACCGCTGCAAGCGACTACGAACGATCATTACCAAACTTATTACGCGTCAAATATGAACAATGATTAATTAATACTTCGTAAACACTGATCAATACATTCACACGAATTTCACGGGATACAAGAAATCACTGTAACTCATTTGAAATTATCAATTATTGATTAAACTGAACAGCCTTAGAATGCTTCGGAACAGAAAGAACACTTTGCTCCAAATGTCCACTCAATGCTTCGTTCGTCAGAAAGATTAACACCAAACGTATTCGTTAATCATGTTATGATAGTCACTACTCTGGTTTGTTCACGGGTCCAGTAGAACAAGTTTTAGTTTGCAATAACAGTACATGTCGCGGGAGCAAATGTGTTTTAAAGGTCCGCAATTTACTTTCGCAAAATTCACTCGTTTACGAACCTGAGTCTCGTCTAGATTGGAGCCTGGAACGTCAGGACTGGCCGATCTGCGGCCATAAATGTTCGACAGAGTCTGGGTCAACGGCAAGGCGGAGGCTGGACCATCCTGAAACGATCACATCATCTGAAAAACATACCATCGTGTCGACGATGAAAACGCGTTTTGCCGAATGGCAAATCCCTCTCAAATCTATCCTTGTCGAATTTCAATAGTTTCAAAATGCATTTCTTACTTCCTAATTAATTGCTTACTGTAAACTCGAAATCATATGAAAACACTGTTTAACAGCCATTAATATCTCGCACGCAAAAAATATCGAAGATTTTAGACGCCAAGTTTAAACCCGATATATTAATAACCGTAATAATTGATAATTCGATCAAAAATGTTTCATTGATTCGTTAAACAAAGTACTGCAGGAAATTACTAATGGATTTCGTTCCTAGCGTGCACGGTTCGAGATTGTTCTCGTAACAAATTATCGCGTGTGTCTTTCGTTTTCTGTGCGCCTGCGGATTTATTTTATATTGTATTTTGTCATCGGCTATAAACCCGCTATCAAACTATTTCAGATATCTATTGTTGCAGAAACTTTGATACGAACTGCGTTCAAACAGTAAACACTTGATATTTGAGTTATCAGGCTTCCCAATGCTAACCCGCTCGGCGGGAATCGGTCGCAAATCGATCGCAACAAAACGTTTCTGCGTTGAATAAGTAGGAAGAATAGGTAAATGGAGGAAACTAAAATCGCGAGATGTAAGCTCAATTATACGACTGGGCCAGCTTGACTGACGTTTGGCGGCAAAGCGCTAAGAGAGCCAAATTATTCATAGCGCATTTTGATACGCACAGGTACGTTTAGCATCGCTTTTATCTCCCTCAAAGAACGTGCTTTTATCTCCCTTTATCAAACGTGCATCGTCTTCGAAATTCGCCCGCTGCGTCGAAACGTTCCCCGACGTTAACCTACTCTACGGTCGCATTTCTTATTTATAACCGTTGGCGGGATAACGAACACCGCAATCTACTTTAAAACATGAGGTACTTACAATTATTAAGAAAAAAGAATGTAACAGAATGCCCGGTATTTTAGAAATGCAGCTATTGTTGGGAATTTTTAATCACACTTATCAGAATAGTCTAGCAATAATTGAGCGGATTGCTAATTCGTTAATTACATCGTATTTAGAAAAGAAAGTAAATAGTTTCGAAGGTACATGTTAATTGAACTCCGAGTAACGAAGCTCGACGTTATGAACACGTAAGAAAGAGATTGAGAGTCCACTTTTGCGTGTCCGGTGTAGTCGGATTCGCCTTTATTCGCTCTCGTGACAATCGTGAGTGGTAGAGGACGTTACCTCGACAATGTAAATGTCACTGAATGATATTTCTGGCATTAATAAAAGTGTCCTGTCCTGCCCTGTATCTTGTCCTGTCCCAACATCGCGCGCATGGTATAAATAAAACTGGATTGCGTGCATGTGTATGGGTATACGTGTTTGCGCGGAGATACGGTCCACGCTCATATTCCCGGCTCTCAAAGATGGAGCGCGTATTGGATAAAATTGAGAAGTAAAGTAGCTTGCGCTAATATTTTATGATCTCTCAAGTTCTGAACAGTATACACTGATGCAAGCAGTTTTACTTTTACCGAGCGAGAGTAGACTATTATCTCGTTGTCGCGCGCGCGATTCCGGGATTCCTAAGTGCTCTCCTTTTAGATACATCATACAGCTGTATATGCAATCGTATCGTACAGCTTTTAATATTCAGAAATACCTTAACGTTCCCTGTAATTTTTTAATCGGCAAAAACGTTGCATATATCTTTCTATTTTTTCCCCTCTATTTATATTTATCCTTATTATAGATAATATCCATCTTGTTTCTCTTGTGTCTATGACGCAAATAAAATTGTAGAAGCATAACTCTTTATTCTGTAGAAAATATATACCTAGTATACAGAATAAAGCGCCGTATACTGTACACACCACGATTTTTTAACGTTGTACCAAAATTACGTAGAATTGGTTTCCCGGGACGGGAATAATATCCTCCTCTGTGCGCCTTGTAATATAATTTTTTCTCTACTTGAATTCATGCGATTATCGTCGGATATCTCTCTTGTAATCGGATTAATTTGTTGTTACTAAGTAACGGGAAATAGGGGTTGCCGGAGTCTCGCACGTACTTTCGAAAAACACGAAGTACTTCCTCGCGTGCCAGAAATTTGATCCTGAGCCGTGGAAGGAGCTCGTCGAAATTAATCCATGGGCGCTGGATGTTCGCAATTGTTTATAACTTCGCGAAGTGGGAGTAATGCACGTAAAGGATAATGGTGTGCGTCGAACATGAGCGCAGCGGAGTGCGTTTTCGATTATCTGCGGGCGCTTCCCTCCCCCGCGATTTTATGATGTCGCAATATGCATCGCCCCGATAATAGAGAGTAATCCTCCGGCGATGCATTCCACGGCTGAGCGACTGAACGGCCGAAACTGAATGGCATCGCGCTTCGGCCGATTTGATGAGAATCTATACTGATACTGTCGATCATTACCACTGGTCGCGTTCTGGAAACTGCCGGCGTTGCCGCCGAAAGCCAACCGTACTCGGTTGAATAGGATACGCGATAGTCAGCGGACGAACATTTCGGTAGGCCGCTGTTTACGCGTGGTAAATTCCGATCAGAATATCCCCACGCAGTCTCGTTCGTTGTGTTAAACGCAATTTGTTTCTAAACAAATTGAAAAAAATTGACCGAACACTGGGCGATTTTCCCGGACAAATGGTCATGGATAGCTACGCGCGTTTCTTGAAATTTATTTACCTTTCTCGCGCATATTTACTTTCGCGTTTATTCACGGCATACGAAATGTTTGTGACATAGAAATTTATTTTCGCAACTCGAACATTTCTACGCGCGCGTGGTACCATATCCGATATCGTTTCGGTAAGGTGGTGTTTGACTTGCCGATAGATCGCTACGATGCAAACGTATGTCACGTCTGACCATAACGCGGACATAACTACTGGCGGCCCCGACACGTCGAGTTACGACCAGGCGACAACTGCGTGACAGTGGCTGATGCGAACCAACGGGGTGCGTTTACGACATTCTCCCTGACATGATATGCGATTAAAACGCTGCGCACGAAGCGTTCTGTTCTGACGAACGTTCTGTTGGAAAAATGCATGGGCAGGACGTGGTTGTAAGGTAATAGCGCGAATTTAGTGTAGTTTGATTTAATTGGTAACGTTAATCTGTTTCAGGTCGACCGAAGACACTCGGTTAGATATCAATTAAAACTCGCGGCATTAGATTCGCTGGCGTAACGGCATTTGCGAGTGGCCATAAATTAATTATTCGCATAAATAGCGAAATTGATCGTTACGAACACGAGTATCTCGCATCAGCGCGTGCAGCATTATTGTTTAACGGCTTGTTTGTCCATTTATTAATTAGCATTGTTTTCGCGTTATTAATACAGACTGCTGGTTAATCAATAAACTTACATCATAAAAATAACTTAAAATTTGCTTCTAAAATTAATGAGATCGTTTATCGTGTAAAATTTCAACAATACAAGCAGTCGTATATTTTTTTATTAATTTTATTATGCAGTCACTAAATGTTAATCATACTCTTTCATGTTTTGTGTGAAAATTTTAAATTTAATTGAAATAGATTAAAAATCGTTTTGTCATATATTTATATAATACAATACAAAACAGTTTTTAATTTTATTTTATATTTTATGTTATACATTTTTAACTCTATTACATATTTTATATTTAAGCTGACTGTAATTTTTTTTAAAATAATGTAAAAAAAAAATATTTAAATTTTTAACTTTTTCAGTGCACGTTAACACTGTGCGCTAAATTTTTTTAAACTGCATTCTAGAGAAAAATATAAACTCGCTAAGAGTTTTATGACATACGCAGCAATAATCGAAATTTAAACGTAAAAATAAAACCAGCTTGTAGAGTAGATGTAAAAGACCTATTCCTCGAGATTAATGTTAACAAATGAGGACTTTGTATAAAACAATTAATATTAACAATTAATATGGTGAAATGATTCTCGCAAACTCGCGAAACGATCGACCGATAATAGCTCAATCATGTGCAAAATTGCATGGTACGACACAATTGTAACTATTGACACCTAACCGCGCCAAATCTGATCTCCTCGGTTCGACCACAAAGCGGCGGTGTTCATTCGCCTTGCCAATACCAACCAGACAGACTGAAGACACTGCCGTTGTGAAACCGGAGTGTGCTTGGCGACGAAAATGTGATACCACGTTTCCAATAATCCGCCGCCGTTGATTTGCCGAAGTACACAGCGAACGTCTTCGAAACTCCACAAGACACCGCTATAATGAGTCTTTCGTACTCTAATCGCATACGAAGAAACCGCGAAGACATTTTGCAGTAAATTAAGCGTGTGCACCATTTATAGACGCACACATGGGAAGGCAGTAACAATCGTTCGGAAAGGAGTTCGAAAACTTGTAGCAACTCGAGACTGTTCTGCAAGAGGAAAACTTGTTGGTACATTGATAAATCGACAGAATCTTCGCGGGAATCTTTCTTTCTGTAACTCGATGTATTCCGTGATCATTGTTATCGCACATTGTGATGCAAAAAAGATGAAGCCATGTCAAATCGGAAGATTTTTTACTCCACATTTCCTACCACAGCGTCATTCTCTTTTTTTTCTCGCAAGAAGAAGGTAATGTTTCCGGTCTGTGTATTGTGAATCCGAAGCACGTATCCCATTCCCGTGAGGCAATGAGCATATACATATATATATATGTATTGAACACAATGTTTTTTGTGTTCAATAACTCGAAAACTTAGCTCAACGACTTTCGACAGTCATGGAAGCACTCGCGAGCGAACGCTGCTCGACGTCTCTCTCGACCTAGCTTTCTCTTTCCCCTTTAACCCCGGATATCAATAACGTGGATTTTGTTCCCGATAACGCGCGCTTATCGCTCTTAACGCTATCGTTGGCGCATGGATTATCGTCGTTTGTCTGGATTTTAACGCGGACATACACTCACACCTTAAAAAGAAAAGAAGGATATTATACAATCAATGTGTATCTTCTTTCCTTTCCTATTTTCTCTTTCATCACTTCACTTTATTAATTTATTAATTTACAAATAAAAAAAAAACAATAAAAAACGCCACAAACTCTAGTTGTACACTTTTCTTGAGACTCATCATAAAATATTTGCGTATGAGTTGATTCTGGACCACATTAACTCCATGAAAGTCATCGAGGGTCACATGAGATTCAATTTTCGAAAGTTTCGGTGATTTCGAAAAACGACATTTTGTCGATCAATATATGTATTCCTAAAGTGATTCCAATGTTGATTCCGTGAGCCAGTTTTTTGCCACGATTTTAGATTGCAATAAAAGTTTTAGATTCTCTGGTTTTTAATTAGATCAAATATTTACAATGTGTGTATAAAAGCAATCATCCAAGTTATACCGCATGCGTTTCCAATTTCATGCTTCAAAAAATAATAGTTGAGTTACCGCGAATATTTTTTTAATTTTTATTTGAGATGGAAATATCTGCATGACGAGTAACTTTATCAATTTTTGCATTTGAAAAAGAATAACTGATGTACCCATTCTTTGCGCAACTTCTCTGTTGCATTTCAAGTGGGATATAAACATCTCATAAATGCTATTTAAAAAAACTGGATATGGCAAAACTAATTTAATTTTGTAGCAAAATTCTTACAACTTCTGTAACTTTTGCTTAAAGAAACGAAAACATTTGTTTTAAAAAAAGTTTACTTTAAAATATTTTTCTTCTATATCTGGAAGAAGTATGCGTACTTTTCTTTTTCCTCTCTCTTCATAAAATTACATACAAAAGGAGAGAGAGTTATCTTATATCAATATTGTCAATATTATCTTAATTTTTGCGGTAATTTCTTTTAATCAAGCAGTCAGCATCCAGTATGATCAAACTCCTTGTCAGATGCTTGTCGAGTTGTTTTACTTAGACTACATTTCGTTAAAGAATTGATTAGAATTGAGAGTTTTTCGTTTTCTACAAAGTAACTACAATTTCTATGCGTTTAATCGTATTGAAAATTCTGTCTCGTTATCGTGATAGTGAGAAGGTTTACGCTTGTTGCATTTGTCGATTTGAAACGAAAGAAAAGCAAATTGGAAAGCTTTCAGAATAGAAGTCTTTTACGAAAGCTAGTCGTTGTCTTTTCTCGACTGTTTATAAAAGAACTTCCATTTGTACTTTTATATATATTGTATTTTATATATATATACTTATTAATCCAGCTTTATTTCATTTAGGTATATGATGAAGATAAAATTCAAATAAATTAAATTAAAATACCTCAGTTTTATCATCTGCGTGAACATAAAGCATTGTACATGTAGTAGCACTAGAAAGTATTTTATTAAATTCAAGCAAATTATATGAGCCGTTAGATAAATCTGAAAAGCGCTTATCTGTTGTGGTTTACAGTAAATGATAGTTAGAAATATCGATTATCGCTTAACTCTGACAAAAGTTAAAAGTTACGTTAAGAGAAATATAACACAAAGGGAAATATAATAATAAAAAAAAGGGACACAAACTTTCTTGACACACACGTGATGCCGCGTCTCAAACTTTTAGACCGATATTATCAGACCTGGACGAACAATGTACAGATAATAGCTTCAACAAATGGCTATAAATGGACTCGCGAGCATTTCGGTTATCTAATACTTACAAAAGCGATAGCCGAAATGAGATTCTTGGTGTAACTCCGTGTTCCCGGACATAACTCAACTATCGAACGACCACATTCTCTCCCCCCCTGAGGCAGCGACACGTCAATAGCACCGACGAGAATACACGGCTTTACACACCGGTGCGAGCAATGTGGGCAACGCGGATACCGTTGTTGAAACTAATTTCGTCGGATAGTATTGGGGGTTATCGCGTGATGTCGATGACGCGCCCTTAGGAGGACGCGGTAACAGTTTTATCGCAGGACATGAAAGGACGACGTTCCGGAAAACTGGACTGGATGGGAGATGAAATATCGTTGCTTCACCGCAAAGTATATTCCGTGACCATTGAAAGGGTGTCGTAATATTGCTCCATTCGTATTATTGGTGCTATTATTTAACCGTTCCTCACGATGGCAGGACGAGATTACGTGTAAGCGCCTTGTCGATCAAGTTTCTTGTTCGTTCGATTTCGCGCGGATCGTTTCCATTTAAATGGACAGGAAAATTTTCATGTCATCAATACGAGTATTACGTTCAACGGTTGTCGTAGCTCTAGGAGATTTTTTGCTCAAAGTGTGTTCATAAAAAAGTATCGCTTTTTTATCTAAAAGGATTGTAAGCTTTTATATCAATAAAATGTTAGCAAAATACTTGTGACTTGATGCGAATTTATGATTATTTTTTAATATTTTCAAGAATTTCAGAATTTAATTTATCTCGTCTGGTACGCGGATGCTTTAATCAGAATACTGGATCAGAATACGAGGATATAGACTGAAAATTTTAATTACTACACAACAAGTATTGACAAGTGAAATTCTCATTAGCATAAAATGAATGAAAGGCGGAAGACAACAGCGGAGTCGATCGTGACATGGAGACCTGAATTTCTCGTATCATATCTCGTCATTAGCGAAAATAGATCGTGTTTTCCTACGGGCGCCATATTACTCAGATACTTTAATAGACCACAAAAAGAAGAGATTCGGCCATTAAAGATATCCCGTGGCGCTTAACGATAACGCGATAACAAGGGGCCTTTGGAAAGTCATGAGAAACGAGAACGAACGCGGCTTGTTCGGGCGCTGAGGCCATTGAATATGGAGCTTAATAAAAGCACGCATAAATATCGGGAGGTCTAATACCGCCGGGCCCGGCAATCCAGCCGGTGGCTGATAATGAGGTCGTTATTCTACGGAATATACATATGTATATATATATATATGCGGTAACATACATATATATATATACATATATATATATATATGTTACCACATATACGTGTAAAAATATACGTACACATGTTCTTTTTTTGTTCTCTCTTTCGTTGCATTGCACCACTGTTTTCCTTCTCTAAGTTGCCGTAATAACTCCCGCCTAGGGTGTGTCTCTTTTCGTGTCGTGTTTCTCTTTCGTGTTCTTAACAATATATACATTATGCTGTAATTACGCCCTCGTGGGATGTGACGTTGTCCCTGCACCACTTGTGCCAAGAGAGAGAGAAAGAGAGAGAGAGAAAGCGATGTAATGCGTGTGTGAAAAAAAAGGTACTCGAATACAACAATTTACGGTACGGTAATTTGTAGATTGCTAAAACATATCGCAAATACATCTGCAAAACAACTTGTCGATAATATAAATTGCAAGGAATCATCTCTTTTTTCTAATTAAGAGTATATTACATCCTGAATGAATCTTTCAGCACTCAAAGATAGATAGACGATAGATTTTGCTTTAAACAAAGAAATTTTGGTCTTCGTTACATTTTCTTAACCTTCCATGTTAAAACGAGATCTCGGATAGAATCGCGTTTTACATCTTAAATTGAAGCATTTGAAATAAAAATGAATTATAACAGGAGTATTCATAAATGTTCTAAAACATTTTAGAAGTTGTATCTTAATCGATTATCAAGAATATTATCACGTGGTGTTAATGAGCAAACTTTGGTAAACTTTTGAAGCACATTGCTCATCAAAAGTTTCTTAGTGATATATCACGCTCTAATTACGTGTTGGTATACATATATATGTATGTAAATGTTACACGCGCGCGCATGTGTGTGTGTACGCTAGATTCACACCTTGACATTTTTCGTATTATAATCGTAATATATTAACCCTTTATAGCGTGTGACTTTGAAGTCACATACTAATATTTATCAATCTTGTTGATTTATTTAATTTTGTATTGCATATACATCTTGTTGTATAATGTGAAAATCTCCTTGGCAAATAATAACATTCTTCCTAGCGGTTATCAATTCTAACCTGAGACATAAAAAAAATATCATATCATTGAAAATACTGAATTCATTATTAATTAGTATTTAAAAGTTGATATTGTTAACTTCATGTTACATAAATTTTTTTATATAGCCGCAAAAAAAATTCAGGCTACAGAGGATTAAGTGGAAAAGGGTTTTAAAAGTTTGAAAGCAAATCGAACATTGTTATAAATTAAAATAATAATAAAATTTTTCGCTACGAGTCTTCAGTAAGCTCTGATATATTTTCTATGAAGAAGAAGCCTTTCAGAAAACAATTCATACAATAAGACTTATTCACGCGCTCTATATTTAACGCGTAAAATTTCCCGATAATTAAAATGTATTATTATCGCGTTGTAAGAAACATTATATATAAAAGTCGAGAAGCATCAGTGACGAATATTAATGATCGGTATTAACGAGCAAAACCGGGTTGCTACGAGATACTCTCTTGTCGCGGCGTTCGACTTCCCTTCCGTAATGATACTTCCTTGCTCCGTGTGCTAATTACGCGCTTAGGGTGTAATCCTGTGCTCTTTGCGCGAGGAAACGAGAATATATATCATGCTAGGAACTCATAGGTACTCGGACAACGGAACTCCAAAAGCTGCTAAGGGCGATAATTATGAATCAAGTTTCCCTGTATTATGTTTTCAGTTCATCACTGTTGCTGAAATAAACGTACTCGCGATGTAGTATAATTATATCACGTATTATCTTTCAGTGATTTGTGATTCTCTCGGATTTACATACACCAGTTTATCGCTTCAAAAGACAGAATCGTGCGCGTCTCTGTTTTACTCGTGCGTAATTGTTCGCATCTTTCGTGTCTTACGAGTTCAAATACGTTTTCTCTAATTGGGAACGCCGCTCTTACACCTTCTCGTCACTTAGCCAAAGCAGAAGCGATCGATGCAACGTAACGCACGGGCGCCCGCACGAGTGGGTCATGCAATTAACTCCGAGCACTGAATTTCACGACGTCCGGGGACATCGATCTAGATTACAATTGTCGGCGTACTAAGCTTCATTCACGGCGAGCCGGTATTACATACAACTCGATGTAATCCAAGGCTGATTGGCAGCGCCGAAGTAAAGCTCGTATTTACGACCGCGGCTCGTCGCTCTGTTTATCTGCGATCGAGTCGATCATAAGGAGATATCTAATCCTCGCCATTGGAAGGACGCTTTGAGCAGTCTCCCGTGCAAACCACGGGGAATGCCGGCCGCTTGCGAGAATATCCGGAACGTTCTGTGCTCCATTTCTGCGCTTAATGCGATATCGATGTCAAGCGCATAATACGGGCGGTCTCTGCTTTCGTTTCTCGCACTTGAATCACTATTACCGGCATCCACTGGAATCTTTCGTAATGGATATTCTCATTCGCGTGCCAAAGAGGAAATATTTTATGACTGAAATAACGCGCGATGCTTTTAATTGATAATTCCCGTGGCGAACGGAGGCTACAAACGGAAGCGAGGCAAAAAGAAGCGCACGATTTCGCTGTGACGCGGCTGAAATACATTTTAGCGATCACGAGGTTGCCCCGCTACGCGGATTACAATACCTTTTTCCAAAGTGGCAGTGGGATACGATAGGTTTATAGGTCCATCGATCGAGCAGACAACCACCGCTCGGCGACCGCAATATAGGCCGGAGATTTAGGACGTCAACCTTTACTGCCTCTAGTGTAATGTACAGGGTATACTGAAAATACTCGCTACGAGCATTTATTTTCTCAAAAGCTAGAAAAAGTTATGATACCTCCATTGTGTTATTAAAAATAAAATAAAAAAAAACTGTCTATCTTTATCCTAATTCCACCACCAACGTTTTTTCCGTAACTTAATCTCTTCAGGGTATTTCATGTCGAATGTGTTTTTCACTATGTTAATAGCTTCGAAAAATTTCACAAAAATTTTATAATCTCTTTATACCTTCGACTAAAAATCAATGTAAAGAAAATTTGGAAATTATTTGTTTAAATATTTTTTTATAACAATTATTTGTTGAAAAACGCACATTACAACTAACGACTGTTAGAAATGGGGGGGGGGGGGATACATGAACGATCTTGGTTGGAGAAATTAGAGTTAATAATAAATAATCTTGCATAAAAGTTTTACATGACCGAGTGACGCGAATGACGACATGGCTACATATTCAATTTCAATAATTTAATTAATTTCGTGAGTGGTAATTCATGTAAAAGTGTTATATGTGCAGAATACGGTTAATCTGCTGTGCATTTCAGTCTACACATTGACTTCCATTAATGCTGAGCAAAGAAGTAAATGCCTCTGCTTCTCGGAGAGTATTACTTGCAGTGCGTCACGGTAAAGTTGTCGAGTTCTGTGGCCACGCTCGTCGGCTCTTCTATTATCCCGGCTCCACAAGCTTTGCAAGCTGATGAAAGGAAATCACGCACCGGCACGTGACCGGATATAGCCGAAGTGTATTGTTAACACTAGACTCGTGCCTGTTTCGCAGTTTCCAGTCTCAAAGCGGGATGCAATACCCGCCGCTCTCCCTCGGGTGTGTGGCTCGGGTTTCATCCCCGCGCGCTAGTGCATTCGCACGCTTTCGCGTCGCGGTTATTGCGGCCGAGCGCGATTTGCGTCAAAAGGCTGTCGAACGAGTCAATAAATGTTTTGTAACTTCAAGCGTTCGGCTGCACCGTTCGTGACCGGTCGATTGCTCGATTCGCTGTACTGCGGTTTGTAAATAGCGTTTGACTTCCCTGTCCTCGATTTCTATCCTTTTATCCTCGGAATGGAACTTTACACATCGCGCGGCTGTTCGCGTAAACGCGAACTCGCACGCATGGTTTTCTGTTTCAACGCGCGATAATTTATGTAATGTAGTGCTAGATGAAGTTTGTGTCGTGAACGGCGAGCATAGTGCGTCACAATAGCAGTAGCAATATAATTTAATAGCTCGCTTATGTAAAAGAATTATGTAAAAGTATCGTTCGAAGATATTTATAAAAAAAGAAAGACGTAAGAGGATACCTCAATGGTCTTCGAAAAACGGGATCTCTGACAATTTCTAAACGTCATGGTCTCGCTTAAGAAACGAAAAGCACTTTCGAGCAATTCAGGATTTTCTCCGATTAATGTACTTTGGAGAAAGATTGAAGAAAAGATGAAAGATCGTATCGCGTTCTCTGGCGAATCTACTAATGGCAATCTTTATACGTTTTAACGATTTCCTATTGAAAAATTCTGATGCGTCTCGTGTCGGTTTAGGATATTAAATATTATAAAAAAGCAATATTGGAGCCAGTGAATGAAAATTTTGTAACTTGTTTTAGACAATTGAATATAATTTATGTAGTATAAGTGCTATGAGATTTGTGTAGCGAAATTCGGAAAATATGCATTAAATAGTTGCATAAAAATAAATAGTTTTCTTTATGATATTATTATCGCCTCTAAAAAGGAATTAATTTGGGAATTTAAATTTGACGATTACATCATCTCTGTGAAATTTTTTTCATTTCGTGAGTCAAATTGAAAGTTCGCATTTGCGTGACGATTTCCTCGGTGCATTTATTTCTATGCCCAAAAAGTTTTGGTCGATCGATCAACCGCATTCAGCCGTTTCCAGTCTTCGTAAACGTGCGTAGTGTGCTCAAGAAACGCCACGGTACTGATCGTTCAATTTGAAAACCCATTCGAATTGTCGAGAGTGGAAGACGGCAGTGGAATGGAACTGTCGAGTTCCGGCAATTATGGTAGTTGCGAGTAACTACGGTAGACGATAAGCCAAGTTTACAGTGCGAGACTATTTTGCGGCAAAATCGTAAGTACGAACAATTGTACGTGACGCGCGATCGAGACAGAGAGGCTTAACTTACACTACTTACACCGAGTATTGTATAACTCATAATATGTTCACTTGCTCCGATTCTTCAAAACTGAAAACTGAAAACTTAGAAAATACAGGTCATTAAACAAATATGTTTCCGAAGACAAGTTGCAATGATAATACTGCCTAATGCGATACTTCATAACGGCCGAAATCGGCGATAACGTCGAGTCGCATTTGGAGCGAGGACATAAACAGCCAGTCAATGCAGCATAGATCGCCCTGTCATAAAGCTAATGGCCCATTCCGGTGAACGTGAAATCTGGCGGCCGACGATCGCATGAACGCGTGCATCATATCTGGCGTGCACGCGCGATGATGCAGCTGCGTCGCATACGATCGTTGAAAGATGACTGTAGTTTATGAATAAACCGCGAATGTATGTATATCTAGGGTTGCCAGATATCCTCCAATTTAGTAAATTTTTTTTTGTCCTCCGGAGGACGCTATTTGTTCTCCAATTTCGGCTAATATTTCCCTTTTTTCTTCCTCGGTGCTATTCGAGAAAAAATTAGAGAACTTCCTACTTCTTGCATCTATATGCACAGCTCTGATTTTATTTTCTCGAAAATTGTGTGACTAGATAACTAATAAAATCATAGGTATTGAAAATATTAATATATATTTTATATATATATTTTATATATTTTATATTAATTTTATATATAATAACACGTAATTTAATAGTTATCTATTTTATACGTAATTATAGATACTAGGACATATTTGTAAAATATATAGGTGTAGGCTATACCTGTATATTTTATAAATATGTTTTATGTTATAACATTTTTAAAATAAAAAATTATTAAAAGGCTTTTATCTCTTTCAACTTGATTTTATATTAAGGAGCCGTAGTAAATTATTTACTTATTTCTTGAAAAAATTATTTTTTATTTATTAAAAATGGAATCTCTCTCCATAAAGAAAAACAGGCTTTGTTATTATAACAAAAATTGAGAACAAGAACATAAATGACTTCATCAAATGACCAACAAAATGAAGCAAGATGTTTCTTATGCAGAAAAAATTTAAAATTTCATATAAGATATCAATGGCAACATAGTGTAGCTTATACATACTTTAAAATATACCAATAATTGTGATTGAAACAATTCCGCTTTTTTGCTTGGTTACTAAAATTGTTTTGCGTCCTCCATTTGGAATTTTTATATCTGGCAACCCTATGTATATCTGATATTCATTGCAGCGGCCAGCCGAAATATTTCTGTACGTGAGCGGCGCAAAAAGACAGTGAGATACGAGTCACATCGTTGAATCGTGCGGAGATCTCGATTTATCATATGCGACCAGGCGGTGACGTGTGAGCCGCTCTTGTATAGCTCCAGCGGGATTTAATAACGCGCCACGCGCGAAATGTAACGCAGTAGTCAGCTCGATATTAAGCGCGGCGTTTTACTCCGTGGGTTTGAACCAAGTCGAGCAGTCGCTTTATCACCGACCATGAATTCATTACAGTCACGGAGCGGAAAATGGTTATTAAACGCATGACTGGAACGATGTATATTTTGCCAAGGTATTAACAGCGTTTGCAAAAAGTTGGAAAAAATAACGCACATTCTAATGATAAAAAAATAAAATATGTTTCGATATAGTCGATATATTTCTATCCGCGCAATTACAAACAAATTGACAGATATTTGCTGTAATTTGTTACGAGATTTATTTTATTATTTATTTTTTCTTTCATATTGACACTCGACAGTGTGATTTGTGCAGAATATTTTTTATACAAACTAAAAAATCAAATCAATTTTTGAATATACTCGCTTTCAATAAAGTTGTAAAAATTAAATCATAAAAAAGGGTTAATTCAAAACGCTCAAAGTTTGTTGCGTTCTCAGAAAGTCTTATCGAATCACGCGGTTCTCCCCATCGCACGACAATCAAAGCAAGAGCGGTTTCAATCACGAAATTCTGTAGAAATTGTGTGGCCCAAGTCCACCGGATGTCGGATAACGAGATTGGCTGGCTATGCCGGCATGTTCGTAGTTCGGAACGGCGGTTAGCATCGACAGCGCGGACTTCAAAGCGGAACAAATCCCTTGGAAGTTGCTGTAGAAACCTACTGAACTGCAGCGTAGTTATACATGAGAGTTCAGGACGACTCCCAAGACTCAACCGTTTGCATACGCGCGAGTTATAACAAACAAAACACAACTGAAATCCCAGAATAACATGCTCCTTCATGCATTTTACAATACACTTTTGAGACGTGTCTTTTTTTTTAACAATGCGTTTTATCGCACGGAAAAAAAGATTAGCTACTATAGCAAAACTATTTGTAAAATATGGACAGCTAACTATTATTTGCAGCGAGAGCTATAATTTTGCAATAGTAGCAAAAGGTTTTGCTAAAGTATTGACAAAGTTTTGCTGCTATTGCAAAATTATAGCTCTCGCTACAAATAACGTTAACTACCCACATTTTTACGAATAGATTTGCTATAGTAGCTAATGTTTTTTTTCCGTGCGAGCATTCAAAAAGTGCCGGTTGTTTCATATATATAATTTTTTTCTAGTGAGCTCCTTGACAGCGTTTCGAAATTGAAGGAGAAAGATCAGATTCATTCACCTTACATACACCTTGCAAACGTTAATGGGACACGAAGTGTTTGGATTATATTTCTCTAATCACTGAGGATCTCGCTATTCTTTTAATTATATAGCGAGCCGTAATTAAAACGAACGATCAAGCGGAAGCGAAATTCAAGGAATTAAATCCGTGGAATTAATCTCGTGCGAGGCTTAAATTTCGTGACCATAATTAGAGACCTAGATCCGCCTCAATTTGGGTAAGCCCATTAATTACAACCCATCAATTACAACGTAAATAATTTCTCACGTCCCGCGAAATTTGCCTTTGGTTTGCGTACAAGCGATATTGCGTCCATCCATCGCAAATTTCGCCCGAATTCGAAACAGATCTTTTATTCAGCGATCGCTTTGCATTTACAATGTTACTATTGTTTTTTTCCGTTATATTTGGTCACCAAACGTAATATGTTCCGTCACTGAATTTCCGGGTTATTGCGTTGAGCGATCACATTCTGTAAAACTTATACTTGTGCAAATAACCCTTCAATCATAAATTATACTTGAACGCAGGGTGAAGTCCAGATTACATTAAATCGCACTACGATAAGAGAAATACTACTTCAAGGCTCATCATCATAATGTCAGAATTCGCGCAAGAAACGTAAAGTGATTTATGTGAAGAGTTATACAATAAATTGTAAATTACCTTTTAGCAAATTAGCATTTAAGTTCGCAATCTGCCAGAAAATTAACATCAATAATTCGTCGTGCATTAAATTGCGAAACGCATTATGTAAAGATATTTCGCCAAAGCGACCCCGAGGGGTGGTTCTTGAAGCAATTTTGCAAATAACCTGGTCAAGCGTCAGCACCATGAGAGAGACTATGTGCAAAGTTTATATTAGAAGTGTAGGCCCTTCAGCTGGCGGTTATCGATTTGTGGATATAAGGTAGATTAAGGTGTACCAGAGTGGGTAATTAGTTCAGTCGGGTCGTCAGTCCACGGTTTCAAACGGCTTAAACACGTAGTGGCCGCTTGCGCGCGTTTTGCTCGGAACACGCCCTCTCGTCGGGTCATCAATCAGCAGGTAACTAAACGTGATATAACCCCGCTTTTGACCCACGATAAGGGCGACGTCTCGTTATACAGTCGTAGCTACACTAACGCGTCACGCCTTCATAGGACTTGATATGATCCTCTCGTCTTCCTTGATGTCCTCCTTCGCGCGATAATCCTGCATCGTAGATTATCATTAACGTGACAACCAGTCTTACGTTACATCTAGTTGTGCCGTTTCTCAAGGTCAATTACTAATTTTTTAAAAATGCAGTTGATAAATTTTCAAATTAATTAATATGAATTATTTACCTATATATAATAATATAAATTACCTAATTAATTTATCTAATTTACGAAAGATGGGATTGATTAGTGCTAAAAATTAAAATCGATGTCGATTTTAAGTGATTTACTGCGTTTGAAGTCCGACAAACCAAGTCGACACACAGCTCATTGATTGGCTGTTAAGATTCAGGTCTGACTGATTTTAGATACAGATATCTTAATTAAATTCAGTCGTGATTTAAATTAGACACTTAGAGATTAGTGCTATGGGATTCTATATCACATCTGGAGAGACAAAGTGAATTGTGCGCATATGGTATCATCGTCACTGCCATCTGTATCACGCACAGCCATAAATCATCCCGAGCAACGAGGCAAATTCCAGTACGAGTAACTAGCTTGCGAAACTTTCAGCACCTCCAGCTAAACGCTTGAATTTCGAAGGATGATTTCTTTTGTCACGAGAGTTGCTAAACAGGGAGAGAAGCACTATCAAAGTTTCTCCCATCGCAGTCGAATACTTCGACTAAGATACGTGTACCCATCCAGGAAGAAGTCCTCGAGATACGCTCGAGGGTAGTCGGTGTAAAACATCGTCGTGAAACTATACCCCCGCATGCAGTAAAGAAGCTATTGACGTTTTCACTGAAGAAAGTTCTCGAGCCTGTCTCTCTTATTCTCTCTCTTTTTCTGTCTTTTCCCTATTTTTAGTCTTATTCAGTAGTACTCTTAACAGATCAGATAGATTTGAAGATAACACTCTTTCGATGTAAATAAATGGTAGACACAATGTAAAAAGTATAACCAATCTGCTTTATAATTAATATTAAAGAAAAGGCAATGAGAAATCGCTTTTTTTATGTTAAGTATAAGTCAAATGTAATTCTCGAAATTTTTGAATTATCGCAACTTGAATAGTTTTGACGTCAAATAATGCCTTTCATTAGAATTGAATAGTTTTGTTTCTTATTATGTATATCATGTTACCCGAATCTGCTCGAAATCTGTCCAAGTGAAGATTATTTCGCGTTCCGAGTTAGCTATCGACTGAAGTTCCAAAACGGTCGGTGAACTTGGTGTAATGTCTTTACGAGACTAATGCGGTAGCGGTGTAACGCGTGTCATTGTTAAACTATTCTGCACGAACTAGCTAACTTGGGGAACGGCTAATCAGATTGAAATTCAACTGGAGATAATATTGTATGGTCTGGAAGTTAGCTCTAATTTAGCCTTTCAACAGAGTTCGTTGAGCGCGAGGCGTTCCCTTATCGCATAATCGCGAGCATTAAATTGCGTGGCATTTTTCACTTGCTGTGAAATGGACGCAACAAAAAAATATTCATCTGATGCACCCTGATTATGACGCGAATGCGATTACCATCGTCACGATGGGATAACTATTTCTCGGAGCGTGCAATACATTTACTAGTGCTATCGTCGAAACAATCTGTAATTACATGGTAATAATTTTGTTGCGAGATAGCGATAACTTTCGCGAAGCAAGGGAGAGAAGCAACTTCGTTCAACACGTGCAGTTACCGGTGCAAAACATCGCGTCGGATTGGACGAAGTTCTTCGGGGACGTCTCTCATTTTCCAGCAACATCCGAATAACGTGAGCATTCTTGATATCCACGACAAGCGCAATTTGCTCGTTTAACTGGTCGGCTGATTCCATTCGGCGTCGACGATCGACATTTCCCTCCCGTTGATTATTCAACTCGCTCGGAACCGAGCGTTACGTTAGCCTGCTCGGAAGTCATTATCGATCCATGAATCTTTCACTTAACAGCCGAACGGAATACGCTTCGCTGCGTGCGATGATGTGCGCGCCGGGTGCCGTACGTCAATTATCGCGTAATCAAAAGTTACGCGCCGTCCATGCGCCATTTCCAGCTCCGACATTAATTGTATTATCACGCAAATGCGCACAATCGCGATTAGCATTGTGCAAAATAATATCTAACGCTATCACTTTAGGTTCAATCGTTATAATCACAGACTCTAATTTTAGTTTAATATAATAATTCTTTTTCACGCGAGAAACATCTTGGACGAAAAGAAACAAAATACGATAGCTATGATAAATATCAGTCGTGATTAAACAAAAAAGGAGGCTCCAATGGCTAGCGTAATAATTATACGTGGCGAATATATCGTTTTATTTTGTGACAAGCACCAAGTAGACTGCGTCAATGTTAAGCACGCCGCTGACGGATTTAGCGTCTTACGTCGTCAGCGTTAATGCATCACAAGCGCAGCCTGTCGATAGGCGAAATTACACTGGGATCGTCGCGACTAATTTACGGCAGTGTGATAGCCGTGTGTATGGATATCGTTGAATGCGGATTTGCCGGGACAAACGACAAGCGATATCCCAAATTATGGACATCGCAAATCAAATTGTACCGCCGCGCGTATTTTCGCGTTCGGTATTTTTCACTTCGTTCATACAATAAATTCACGAGACGCCGCGTCAATAAACAATTTACGTGGCCATTGCGTTCGACGTAGGATGTGTGAGATGTGCCGTTATTATCCATAATGTAAACAGCATGTCGGACGTTATTTATTCTGCCCCGAACGTTTTTAACGTGCGCGAATGTACGAGTGGACAAGCGCTCATGTGCTATTTACCTGTGACACGCGATAGGTATGCAGAGTCTGATTTGTTTAATAATCGCATTAATTAAATCTAGGACAAGCCCCAGATAATCGATTGTGTTAAACTCGTAAAGCGGGCGCTCGCAATATCGCTTGCAGCTCAGTGAACTAATACACTAAAAATTTTCCATTCCGGAAGAAAAAAGAGAGTTCGAGTTTATTCTGCGTGTAGTTAACGCAAAAAACTTTTATTTAACGAATCCGTCGAAACCGGACGGGTAAAGTTATAAACCGTATTTTTGCTTAACTCGCTTACCTCGCAAAAGCCCGGATTAGTTGGCCAGACTCTTTTTATTTAATCGTTTTGACGGACAATTCGCGGAAGAATATTTTGATTCCCGTCTACTTATTTATCAAAGTTCGATGCGAAAGTTTCGACGTTCCATGGTCGATGCTTTAAAATGGCTAACCAAAGTACACTTGGGCGATGGGAAAATCGCGACGGTTTCGAACTCGAGCAATAACCCACGTCGAAATGGGCACGTTTCGAGAAATGGAACTTTCACGAGGAATGCGACTTGGGGTTAACCGCTCTTTCCCTTGGGAGAGGTAAAGTTTCCAGGCTGGATCGCCTTAATAGAGCGGAAAATCTTGCTGGTTCGCCAGAGTAAAAGTTTAATTCGATCACGTTCGGCGATGAGCTTGAGGACCATCATCGAAAAGCCGCTAAATGAAAAAGAACTAGAAATGGGCATGGTCAAACCTGATTAAGTGTAACAGAGTTTCTCCTGTGAGGAAAACATCAATGATAAACATATCAGTGTGTTATAAATTAATTTCCTACAAATAAAAACAGATTATACAAATTTATCACACAGCTATCAAAATGTCCGACTAGATAAAATAGTTACAAAATCAAAATTTAACTGCAATGACTATCGTAACATTTAATTTTAGAATAAATAATTAGAACAAATAATTTTAAATACACAATGAACTATAATTTATATTTATTATAATTAATATTCCATTAAAATATTCATGATCGGATATAACCATATAAATAATATGAATGAACTTAATTACATTACATCAGACTCCATTGTTGTAAGAAATTTTCAATTGTCCCATATTATCGCGTGTGATTCTCCTGCCTAATCGTAGTAATATAGTATATGTCGGGATTGTCTCAATATTCAAAAGACATAACAAAAATGCATCTACATTAGTATATGTGCTTGGGAAATTTATTCGCGATTATGCCGAGTTCTACGTACGATGTAATATTAAACAATGCTATTCTGTTCTCATATAACCGGTTGTCCTTCAATGGCAATTCTTCAGCACCAGCCATTGTTATGGGATAAAAGTTTTAACGACTATGAGCATGAGTGGGAAAAAGAGAAATGAGAAAATTAAAGCTCGGTGTTTTAGTACAAAGCGATTTTCACTAAACTACCAGTATTTGAGATCGCCATTTCTGGCGATCGGTGTCGAAAGTTGGCGAAAATTTGGTATTCGTGTGAAAAATTATCGAAATTAATTTTAGTGTACGACCATGCTAAAGCGTTACGCCAGTTATGATAGCATGGAAAGAAAATAAAAACTAGTATTGTGTAATAAGTAGGAATAATAAAAAAAAGGATGTCTTGTAGATAAGATTCTCTTTTTTTCTTATTCCTACTTATTACATAATATCTTGTAGAATCTACTATAGAGAGATCACGAGATAAATTGTATTTGAATTTAAAAGGTATATTAAATTATATTAAATATAATTTTTCATCATTTTATGCGTTATTGTATTTGATATCAATAACAACTAACAACTACTCAATTTTAATAATTGTATTTGCAATTTATGTAATCACGATTTGTATATTTTGATCTATTGTACTATGGTAACCATGGAATGGAATTATGTAACGCTGATAACTTTTTAAAATCCACAGAAAATAATCACTGGTCGCGCTTTTCATTTTTATTTTTATCTCTTAATTTCATTCACTGTTCTCGTTAGAATTTCTTATTTCTGTCTCGTAAACTGAATAAAACGGATTCTATCCGCTTCGACTTGGAGGTAGTGAAGGGAGAAGGAGGGACTGAGATATCGTTTCCTTTTGTGTTCAGTTCACCGGCAAGCGTGGAAAAGACGATGGCAAAAGTAAAAGAAAAAAACTAGGATAAAAGCAACACGAAAGTGGCAAAGATAGGACATGAGGAAGAAGACGAAGAAGAAGAAAGAGAAGAAAAAAGAGAAAAAAGAAAAGAAAGACGAAGGAGGAGATTCCAGTAATGAACGAAGGTTACTCACGGTTTAATGAATCCCCAAGAAGGAGCTCAACAGAAAATAAAGAGAACATAAGAGGCAAAAGATTTAGAAAGCTGGAGATTGCTTGCGAAGTAGGAGAGAGGGAAAGAGAAGGAGGAGAAGAGAAAAGAAGAGGGAAGAGGAAAGAAGAAGAAAGGAGAGAAGAGGAGAAAAGAAAAAAAAAGAAAAAGAGAAGAAGAAAAAAGAAGATTGAGAAAAGGAGAATACACAGTACAGATTATAGAAATTTGTAAGTATGCACAGAAGGTTTGCATGGGCAAATTAAGACGACGAAATTTGCAAGTTTACTTCAGCGAAAGAAATGAATGGGTATAATTTTTTTATTAGATTATTTATTAATCTATTTGTTATTATATTATGTACTACTATTTTTGAAATATAAAAAATAAATTTGTAACACAAAACTGATTAAGAAAATATAACTAAGACTCAAAGATTAAAAAATACAAAAATATAAAAGAAAGCCACAATAGAGGGTTTGTGTTGATATAATTTATTATAAATAAAATTCCATACATTTCTGTGTGTACTCAGACCATTCTCAATAAAAATTAAAATTTTTAATAATAACCGGAAAATAATCATAAAAATACAAAAAAGTTTATTTTATATTTATACATCGCGCGTGATACATATAAGCTTAGTGGTTGTAATCTCCGTAATAGTTAATTTAGAATAAAAGAACCCTGTAGTGACTCTCAGTCCCTTTTACATTTTTATACTCATTAAAAATATAGAAATTTTCATATCAATGAAAACAAGACCGAAAGTTATTTTGCTACTATATTCCATAATTTATAAAAAAAGCAATTTGCTCTCTTTTAGTTTTCTTCAGATACTTTACGGATTGAATCTACAACAGCTACACAACGGAGTTTATAAAAATTATTTTGTTTCGATTGTTGTTAAAATAACATTAATTTTAATGCGAAAATTGAAGTTTTATTTATGCTGTTAGCATTTTGTAATTTTTCTAATGATCTAGTTTAGGTTCAATCTGTAGAATAAAGTATCCCGAGGAAAACTAGACCAGAAAATAACAGATTATTTCCTTAGAAGTTACGGAATCATGGTAAAACTTAAAATTTTCGGTTGTTTTCAATGACAAAAAACTTCTACGTATATTTTTAATGAAAACTTTAAATTTTTCTTTGCCAGTGAATAAGAATAAACAGATTTTAATTTTTCATCGATCCTTCTGGCCATTTTTATTGATTGTTAGGTAACACAACGTTTCGACCTCTGATTTGAGCCCTTATCAAGAGTATGATTTTTACATATAACTCTATAGGAAAACGTACGCTGATATCTGTTGACATTGCGCTCAAGCTACATCACGCTAGAAGTTAATTTGAATCGAGGACTATTAGCAACGGTTAGAAACATGTATAATTATTGTAATTATATTATAGAACTCACATATTTTGTACGTCATAGCATGTATGCGACGTACAAAATATGTGAGTTCTATAATATAATTACAATAATTATACATGTTTCTATCCGTTGCTAATAGTCCTCGATTTAAATTAGCTTCTAGCGTGATGTAGCTTGGGCGCAATGTCAACAAGACGGATATCAGCGTACGTTTTCCATTTATAGAGTTATATGTAAAAATCATACACTTGATAAGAATCCAAATCAAAGGTTGAAACGTTGTTAACTAACAATCAATAAAATTGGCCAGACGGGTAGAAAATCTGTTTATTTTTAATATGGATCGATGGAAAATTGAAATCTGTTTATTTTTAATAAAGTTTATAATACAAATTAATTTTCTACCTCTCTATAATATAATTATCCTCCGAAAAGTTTAAATTCTTGCTTGCAAATCTTGCTTAAAAATCAACTTCTATTTGAGTTTCCCTTCCTAGAGATTCTTTGACAATAGAATTTCAAAATAATGTCATTATATTTGTCAACAGATTGTCGCAATTTTTCGTAAACATTGGATAAATTAGATACAAAGGAGAGATGCACAAGATTGTATTTATTTTTATTTCCACCGTTTATTGTTCTGTAAATCTGTCGGAGAAAAATCGGAGTACATCAATTTCTTGATCAAACATTTTTCAGAAATAACAGTAACAATCGCAGGACCAAACAAAAGTCGGAAAGCAAGATATTCTGTCTTATTTTGTTAACAGTAGGACATAGAAAGAAAATTTCCAATTTGCAAATGAGAAAAAAACAATAAACTACAGTGGTATCTAAATTCTAAATCTAAAAAATTATAGATACAAGCAATAGTAGAATTACCAATCTAAGACTTGAAAAAGAAAGACTTTACAAAGCAGCAAGCGGTAAAAATAATTACAAAATACAAACCGACACACATCAAATGTATACTTATTCAAAGTCGAAAGAGAGAGGGGGGAAAAAGAGAAAACAAAAAGAAAAAGAATGGAGACCGATTTCTACTAAAGCAAACTTTATCGTAAAAACAATTTCTCCGCTACTACTACCCCTCCGATTCTCCGGAGAGACGAAAAGTTTCTGTGTTTCTCTTCTTTCTCTTTGTCTTACAAAGAAGGCTTAAGCTTGCGATCCACGATTCGACTTGAACAGCAGGAAATTGAACAGTCTCATTTAATCGAGTGGCAACTTGTAATTGAATTACTTCGCGTTCTGGAATATCTTCTTCACACATCGCATTATTAAAAATGAATTTCATATAAATGTTTGAGGCTCTTTTAATTTGTCTACAGCAATATAAAGCAAACTGATTTACGGACGCGTTTACTTTTTCCTCTTTGACCGTTTTTCTTCTTTGGCTTCTTTCTTTTGGCTTTTTCATATAATAATGATTACACACATTACAATAATGACGCTATGGACATTTGGAATATGAAATTTTGTACACGCAATTGCTACTAACTATGTTTCTAAAAGTCTCATTAATTCTCTCGTTCGTTCATTGGATAATTCTGGTAGACTACATCCTCGATGCGGCAAATCAAATGTGATCAAATGTAGATCGAGCCTGTTTCTTCGATTTACCAAACGGACGATCCGACAACGTGTGGTATCGACACCTATTTCCAAATCAAGAAGAAGTGTTTGCCGCACACTCGTCGGTGACTGTTCAACAGCGTGGAAAATAAATCCACCTCCTTCCGCGGAGAAACGCGTAACGAGATGCCGCTCGATTCTGAAAACCGTGTAATCTGAAAGTCGATTTATATAGATTCGGAATCAGCGGAGGCGGCGGAAAACGGCGATGAGGATCGGCTAACCGGCTTTCTACTTCACGATCCAGTTGATTTAAGATATGCCGCCTCTTCCCTCCTCTCCTCCTAGCATCGAAACTACCCTCTAGAATCTCCTCTCGAGTCTGCTTCCGGCAAATGTTTGTTCGATCTGATCTCCGAATAAAAGCTTCGCGGAAGCGAACTGGAAGATAAATACCGCTCTCTTTTCGTGTCGTCTTGCAAAATAGAATAATGCGGGCGTGTTTCCGTGTGCTCCTTCTCCTTTCCGTACTCGCGTGTTCAAATAGCTCGAATAAAACGCATTTGCTCCTGTAAAATGGATATCGTGAATTCTTGCCCGCGAAGTCTACAAGAAGCGAAATCGATATTTTCATCACTGTAGAAAGGATAAAGAATCTTAAATTTAGCAGCACGGGAATTCTATATTGTAATGCGCACGCAAATTTGTTTACATAAACTATTTATACATCTGACAAGCAACTTTGTACAGAGAAAGTTTTATCCGCAAGATCGATCGGGAGTTCAAACGGTTAATAAACAGAAGCGAACGATATAAAGCTATAGGAAAAAAGTAGACGATCTGAAAAGCAAACGGAAACCAGCATATCACGTTGTTCTATTCGACGAGACGACGAAGGTAGAAATGCTCGCGCTTGCATAAGCGTAGTCTACGAGCGGTACGAATGCAAATATTTTCGAATTTATCCAGTGCATGCACGCTAGCGGGGTAAACAACCGAAACGCAATTGAACGGCATCTTGACTCGATTGTGACAAACGTTCGTCGACCTCCTCTAAATGTATGCCGAAATACCGTCACGCTGGCGAACATTCGCGAGCACGCGAATGTGTGTTCGTAGCTTCCCGCGAGAAAATTTCGAAAACGTTCGTCTATGACAACAAAGAGGCCCGCCGTTGCCGTTGTCGTGCCACGGTGAGAAATGGAGCCGCGGGAAAGGGCGGATGCCGTCTTTTCTTTATGTCCTCTGCAGCTTTTCAGACCGTCGTAACCCTTCTCGAGTGTTTTCAAAGGGACCATAGCGGGAGGAGCGCTCAGGACGAGAGAATGCGCCGCCACGTATAAAGCGCAAAGGCAAAGAGTTTATACGACTGGCAGTGATCTTCGTAAGTTCGTTGGAGAACACTTTTCGACCAAGAGCTTCGCAATAATGACGTAAAAGCGTGTGATGTATTCAACTTAAAACGTCGTTTGTGTGTACGAAAAATCCGCACGGGTAACCAAGAATTTAAGGGTCGTATACGGAGTATCATCTGTGGAGTTTCCCTATATATTTCCCCTTTGTTATTTGTTTATTCTGTAAGCGGATATTGTAGCGCCGAAAATGTTTAACGAAAAATGTTTATTTCAAAACTAATTCGGTTCGGGAATACGTTATTTTCATTCGTTTCGATAGTATTTATTTCCGTGCGAAGAGACAACGACTCCTAATATGACAGTTGATAATTAGGGGGATTCACAAATAATTTCAAATAGGTTTTCAAATGAGGACCGTTGCTTTACTAATGATTACATAAGGCGAAACGGACGATTCCGGAGAGTGTACCTGAAGTGCAATAAAGAGACTGAACTATATATTTAAGTACTCTCTCTCTCTCTCTTTCTCCTATCTCAGTTTATAATTCCATTCAGGATTTACCTCGAACTCTTTAATTATACCTTTTAACAGTTTACCAAGTGTTATTTATTACCATTCGTCCTTGGTTTGAACAATTAAGTGGTTTCAAGTAGATTCAATTAATCGTAATAAATCAAATAAATAATACATCTGATTTAATCTTTTGGAATGTGTACGTAAATAAGACGCGCGATTACATTTCAATGTCCATCCTTAAAGGGTTGTTTGTGCTTTTCGTTAAAAACTAAGCTAATCGGTATAAGATTAAAAGGATATAATAGCACATACATAAAATAATAATATCACAACAAATAACATTTGAATAGCTTTTGCCGATGTTGGTTGAATAATTGTATAGTATTATAAACGGGTTTTATAATCCGAAAACTCTAAAGAGGATACGGGAAAGGGAGATCTATGCGCGAGAAAATGCCTCACTAGCGTTTCAATAGCGATTCGATAACAATTCGAAAGCGGTTCAATAGTAGTTGATAAAACCACTCAAATCAATTGACTGTCGCAGTTGACGCATATTATATATTAAACAATATGTTATATATTAATGATCTTCTATCATTGTTCATAACATTAACAGTAAATATAATTAAGAAAAGGTATAATTAGTATATAAATACATATAAATAAAGAAAGGATATAATTAGAATTTTATATCAGTTAATTTTTTAAATTTGCAATTAATCGAAAGAATGAAAATAATCAGAAAAAGATATGGTAAGAACAGAAAAAATTTCGAAAAATTCAAGTATTGGTCGCGATGAAATAATACATAATCATACATAATTGTGTACAAAGAATGAATGTTTACTTTAGAATAAATGTCTTATTATTTTAGAATTAATTTCTTTTTAAAAAATTGATTTAAATAATTATTAAAAATAATAATTGTCTTTAATAAAGTTAATTAACATAATTTTTATATTATTATTTTTACGCGTTTATTTTTCTTTCTAAATCTTTCTTTGGTTTTTACTTGTTTTTATTACAATGCATATATATATATATATACATATATATATATATATATTAGATAATATATAATATATAATTGAAAATATTATATATATTAAAATAAATTATCTTAAAAATACTATTTTAATCATTTTCTTTAAAATCCTCCTCTATTTCACACAAGTAATGGAGATTAAATAACTAACCTAATAAATATTGTGTGTGATTAATAAGTTTCTACAATTAAACAATAGATAAGAAAAAGTTAGGAAGAGAGAAATAATTCAGAGGGTATATAAATGAAGATGAAATGAAGACAGTTATACATTACAGAGGAAAACAAATATATATATATATATATTTGTCTTATATATATCATCTTATATATATATATATATATATATATATATATATATATATATAAGACGAAAATAACTACGGAGAAAGAGAGAACTACACAGAAAAAGGAAGAAAGCTACGTGCTATTGTAGAAATAAGAAAGAACTATTGCAGTGTATTCTTAGAGAGAGAGGGGGGGGAGAGAGAATCATATATTGTTATGGGAGAAAGAAAGAACATTGCTGATGTGGGAATACCCTCTTTTTACAAGCCCTTCGCCTAGTAACGTTATGCTTTCATGTCGCATGGACCCCCTCTTCCCCGCACTTTCCATCGGAGTCCCCTACAATGTTATTTATAATTATTTACTGTTCTATCCTCGCTCGGCGAGAATGCGAGTTTCCGTTTGGGTCGGCGCTATCGCGCTGGATGCAGATCGCTTTAGTTACACAGCATTCGATAATTATATCACCAAAATTCAATTCCGCGAACTCGTGTCCGAAGAGGAGCCGCAGAGGATGCATATAGGGCGAGTGCAATCGCATCCCTCCACGGCGCGTCAATATTGGCACAGAAGTGGAACGCTGCCGGATCCCCAAATTCTATTCGGCCGTTTGTACGTATGCTGAAAGCCGCGACAGCATACACAACATGCGAGCATGTATCTGCTGCACCCCTTCGGACTACACGCCGATAACCAGAATTGATAGAATGCCGTATAATAATTATAAGCACTCGGAGCAAACAGGGTGAGTGCCGCAATCTCTAATTCTCCGAGCAATCCCAATGAACAATGACACGCGCTTCCGAATGCGTAATTCATCGGGATACCGCGGAACATCGTCAATCACGAATTATTTGTGTCACGAAGACGGCGATCGATCGCGCCCGTCTCGATTTTCCCTCCTTAGCTCCATCCCGGATTGGCGCGCATTGCGCGAGGAAATATTAAATCCTCTCGATAGGTACTCGACGCGGCCTCACAATTTTCTGCATCATTTAACTCTACACGCGTCGTCGCGCAACGTTGCTCATGCGTGTCAAGTTTGATGGCGTCATTATCTTTTGAGAGTATTCAATGCGAAAGCGTCTACGGATAAGTGGGGATTCGATTAATTAACTCTGATTAATAATAAATTCTCTTTTTGCTCCGCAGACGGGGTAATCAACGTCAAAAACGAGTAGAAAAATCTGGATTTTATTTGTGCGACTATTTACACCATCAATTTTGATCTCTTTTTCATTCGACTCTACATAAATGTACTCCCACGCGAAATTTCCGATATATCTAAATAAACGAATGTCTCACAAGGCACGAATCGTTCTTGTTGATCGCAAACACGCGCTGGATCTGACCCCCCAAAATCTCGTCGGATCGGGACAATTAATCCACTGCCATCAATCCGACTGGACGCTGGAGGAATTCTTTCTCGCCGTAAAACGAGATGGAGGCGAGAGAGGCGAAAACTGTTCGGACAGTAATTTCCTCGAAAACGGATAATTACGGAGCGAGGCGGAAGTCAGAGCTCATTCCGGCCACCGTGAAATTTCATTCGCCTCGATTTCTCACGTCGCGGGTAGGAGAGGAGAGAGAGAAAGAGAGAGAGAGAGGGGGAGGGCTGGGCAGGGAGGGTGGAAGGGAGGGAGGAAGGGAGGCAGAGAGAAACTCTCTCTCGCTTCCGGAAGCAGCCAGCCACGACCAGGCAGACGATGCACGCCACATCCATCAAGCGGGATGAGAACGGCGTTGTTTCGTGTATAGGTGACGTGGTGCTGCGAAGGCAGGCAGGCACCAGCACCATCGTCGCTGCCTCTGACGACGTGGAACGCGATACTACGCTCGGATGGGAATTACGCGAGAGGCGAGAACGATGGCCTACGTGTTGTCTGCCGCGGCGCTGAGATGCACTAGGCAAAGCCGAGTTCCACGAACGACACACGCTCAATTTCCACGTTCACCGGACTCACCGCGGTTCACTTTATTGCAAATGTCTTTCAAGCATTTTGCAACCGTGCGCGAATAACGTTTTATTTCATTCTCCTATATAAGTTGAGGTCGGAAAGGTGGGGCGCTCTCCAGTCGAGCAGTTAATTGATGCTAGTCGGCAAAAACGACGATTTGTTGCACATTACCTCGGAGAATTATGAGCTTTTCCGCGTCAGCGTGCACGATGTAATATATGTATATATACAGAGTGTTCTAAAAAGGTATGTCAAAAATTTAAGGAGATATATTCTTCACATATAAAGGATGAAAAAATATTGGAAAAAAATATGGACATAGGTGCGGAAACGTTTATTTCAGGAATTATGTTGAAAATACTGTTGGCTGTATTACTTACACAAGTAACAATTTAGGATTAATTATTATAGACGACAATCGTTTAATTAGGTTTACTTACATTTGGTTTTAATGTGACCTTGAGTATACAACCTTGAGTTACAACAAATGTTGAAAATGTTCACCATTCGCCTGAATACAAGCAGTGACCACGTCGACGCACATTCAAAAATGCCTGGCGTACAGCAGATTGTCTCGCAGCCTGCAGTGATACGGTCACATTAAAATCAATTGTAAATAAACCTAATTAAACGACGTCGTCTACAATAATTAATTCTAATTGTTCCTTGTGTGAGTAATACAGCCAACAGTATTTTCAACATAACTTTTAAAATAAGAGTTTTCGCACCTATGTCTATATAACATTTTTTCAACCTTCAGGTGTGAGGAATATCTCCTTAAATTTTTGACATATCTTTTTAGAACACCCTTTATATATAGAGATAGCAGAGGCATCGACTTGTTCATACGCTTCAGGTTTTTTATTAAGCGTTTTTTGTTAAATCATCCCGACGCTTCCACGTAATTCTATTTGTGAAGTTCTAACAATTTCGTCAGGCAATTCCTACTGGCAAACACATTACACGAGAATATTCTTATTAATTCTCAACCTCTCTAAGAGCCACTGCATTGTGTTATTCATACACGACCGTTTGTTCTGCGCGTGGAAATGGCAGCGAGCCAGATAGCGACATTTTGCGACATTTTCCGGCGGTAAAGTGCGATGGGACATTTTCCGACGACGGAGAGTGTACATTTTATATGAAACGCTTTTTCGTCGTCTAACTGCACTTCCCTGTTGTGATAAACTGCCATATTTTTCTATGCCTCGAACAATTATCGTTAACATCGGTTAAATGCGCCTTACTACGGCTCGCAATCGTAAATTTTACGATGTCGAAGCGATGTTAAAAAGAAGCTGTCGACGAGTCATTAATGAGATATGCTCATGGAGATACCATTAAGACATCATTAGACAAACGCGATAATTATAAGCTCGCAATATGCGCAGCACGTTTTGCGCGCGGAATATCGCCCACGATATTTCAATCTCGCGTTAAAAATTAATTCGCAAGACGCGCGTCCGTCGGCATATTTTTTTCGCCGGTTTTCTTCAACGTTGGAAGCGTCAACACGCGCGTATGCCACGTACAGCGGCAATTCACTAGAGCGAACCGCCGTCTATTATGCGGAAGTCACTTTATTGCAGCGAAACGTGCATCTCTTCTACAGCAGGTGCAATTTTGTTCTCCAAATTTTTGTCGCGCCGTTATTAAATTCCGCTTGTCATCAGTGCTCGCGTCCTGATCTGCGTTTCTACATATCTACGACGTGCATTCCGTTGTCAGTCGCACTTTATTAATTATCCTATACGTCCGTTTGATGGAATCGACGTCAACACGAAGTGTTTGCCGTCTGCGCCTTCCAAGTTCTCCGAAACTCGCAGAAAATGAGGAAAGTTCGATCATAACCGCGCGTCGAGAATTTCGCAGGGATATATTTCTGCAAAAATCTCCTGCTTTTTCTGCGAAAAGACGGAAATCGCACTTCACTCTTCACCGTAATAGTCTTCTCTCGTACATCATAGAACTTTTGAATTATCCTGACGACTTGATACGAGACTCGGTAGAGATTTTGCTTTCGGACTCAAATGTTCTTTCACATGGCCATTTCTCTGCAACGCAAAGTCGTGGCTCTTCGTTTCACGAGTTGTTTCCGATGATTTTGCAGAAATCCGAAGACTCGACAGACTAATGCGCAACAAGAAGTTGTTGCCATTCATATCGGTACAGAGGATAGTGGAATTTAGATTTATGTTATTATAATATATTTATGTAAATATATATGTGCGATTTATCTACGAGAATTTACATATAGTAAGAACAATACTATCCTCAATCGTATACATTCAATGCTATTTTATCAATAAAGTAAACAAGTATCTATACAAGTTGCTATACAAGTATCGCAACTCTAGTTCATGTTTCGTATTTACTTACTAATTTTTTTACTGTAAAACAAGATTTTTTATAGAAAAAAAAGATTTGTCCCAATTAATCCTGCAAAATTATTATTTTACAATTATTTCATCGCTACAATACATTCATTGATATTCATCGATATATTCTCATTCACAAATAACAAAATAAAACATTTAAAATTGGTGGTTAAAACAATCAATAAAATTATTTCAAAATACTTGCTCCGATGTTTATTACGATCATAAAATATATGGTCGTAAAATGTTTAAAACATCTACATAATACAACCTGTTTTCTTCATTATAATATCTCGATATTCGATATTAACTCGATATTCTGAGTCAAGTAGAAAACAACGACGATGAGGTACCCTTCCGGCAACATCGAAAATGGAAATGGGCCGGGCTTCCATTAACTCCACCGACCAGAGCTCTAATAAACACCGTAATCTCCCCGTTTCCTTGGTTTCTGCGCTTCCGCCTTCGCAGATCCCGCGGGATCCTTCTTGCGTAATCGGCACAGAGGAAGGCGCCGTTCGCGGAGGAAGAGACGGTCGTAGCAAGAACACGACACGGCCCGGCCGGTGCTTTCGATGTTACGAGCAAAACGACCAATTCGGCAATTTGTCAGAAGGTGATTAATTGGCGAACCGCCATCGACGCTCGCCTTCTCACCGACCTTCCAACATTGGCGACGGTACGGCAGACGTTCTGTTTGGGCAGAATTTATGCAATGAGTTTTCATCGGCAGATTGTGTGTCATCATGATGTTCCGAGTGCGACAAACTTCCAGACGGTTACAATAACTTGAATAAAAAAACCTATCGTATACGTTGTGGATACTTAATCTTAATAATCTTATTTTAAGATATAGGAAATAACAGATTTTTTTCTGAAACAGACCTCTTGATCTTTCGCAATGCTGATCGTGAATGAGATATATCGATGAAAAATAAATATATAGAATACGGAAAGGAAAAATCTAAAAGAAAATTACCGTTTTAATTAATAACCGACACTGAAGATAACTTTATTTCAAGTCGAAATGTTTGTTATTGTGTATAATTTTTTATATATCAGTGGCACTGCCATCCAGTTTTGTTCGTTTTTTTGTCCTTTGTTTAGAATATTGATCTAAAAGAAAGGTTAATTTAAAAGCTGTAACTTCTCAGGAAAATTACTTGTACCATAATATTCTGGATCTTTTTAGTAATCTATTATTAAGTTCATCACTATAGTAGAAAAGAAATAAATGTACAATTCGAACCACAATACTTTTTGGATAATATATTATTATTGATAACACTATCAAAAATAACATAGGAAATGATTAATAATACTTCAAAATACAGATGCAATGCTCGCTTCAATATTGCACATATAGTACTTGAATTTTTGTTGACAATTTCGTATACGAATACATTTATTTGTATTCGCGGCAGGCAACAACAGTAAACTTGATAGATATGTGTCTAGATGTACGTAATTTAAGAAAAAGTTACGACAAGGAAAACTGTACACGCTGCAAAACAAGTAGTGAACAAGCTAGCTGGACATGGTGAATTGTGATCGCGGACAAAGAACGTCCCAAGAACCCTTCGTAAGTGGGTGTTCCGGGTGTCGCCCATACATTTCGTGGGACTGTAACGAGATCTCGTAACTCGTGTCGCGTCGTCCGAACCAACTTTGGTCGCTATTGTGGTCGGAAAATTTAATGTTGACCGTTAAGTAAAGGATTTGCGAAGTGGAGGCGCGGACATCGAGCGCTTCAACTAACAAACAAATGTTATTTATCTAATGTTATTAATGTTCAATCATTATTGACAGGTAGTCGCGTCTTATATATACGATAATTATAGCAGATTCATATTTTAATTGAAAATTCGTAAGTTTATTTTTGATGCTTTTGTCTTAACTTTCTGTTTCTTGTCTTAACATTGCCTACGATTTATGATTATGAAGTAGAAAAAAAGCAATTATTAGAAACTCCGCTTTTCACGAATATTAAGACGAAGTCTTTCCAGAATAATTTTGTCGCACAATGTGTTTGACGATGAATACTCTTTCTCGAAATATGACAGACGGTTCTCACGTGTAGTTCACAAGTGCGTTAAGAAAATTAAATGTTTCACTTTTTCAGAAAGAGACTTGCACGAGAGCAACAATTTTACAAGATGACATTTACTTTCTTCACGGAAAGAAAAATATTACCGGGGTACATCGCATTGTGTGTATGTGTGTATGTACCGTGCCTTAAGAATGTCTCTTTTGTCGCAAAGCAGCTCGACGAAAACTTTCTCCCTCTCTCTCACTCTCATACAACATTTTTCAGAGTAACCATGCGTGTGTCGTCACGCAAAATTACTCACAAATCCGCCTTCCCTCCAGCAAGTCGATAAGCTATAAGTCAAATGGATTTCGCTTTATCATGGATACTGGAAGGTACGGTGTACCCGGGAGCTTTATCCACGTACTACGACGGCTTAACGCATTGCTGCAGTTTGGCAGAGAAACTGATGGGACGAGGCATTGTGCGATCGAAACATGAGAGAGATATCACTGATTGACAAAATTGTTTCTACGGATGCCAATGTAAATAAAAACCTAAAAGAAATTTATCGCAACTGAAGATTATACGTACAAAATTTCAAAGCATAAAACGTACCATTTGCATAACGCGATTGGACACAGTATCATATAACGCTCATCGATTGATCTCATCCTTCTAATTACATATCGAAAGCTTCTTTCTCGATAAACTGTAATTATACGTCGGATTATATTGTAGTCATAACTAGTAGCTTAGCTTATAATAAATTTAATAAGTTAATAAAAAGAGATCATTCTAAAAAAATTCTATCTAAGAGCTAAAGTTAAGAAAAGTGGTACAATGTAGAGTAACTTTTGAGTGTTTCCCCACGCACTGGGAGTTTAGATTGGATGAATTCGCGCGTGGATACGAACAAGTTGGAGAGCAGTCGGGCACGATACTTGTTGGATGAGAGGCCGATGGCGGGGCAACAGTGAGCGCATACCGTTGCTCTCGCTGGGAGTAATTTACGAATATTTTACAGCTCCCTAAAGCCGTAAATGCAACCGACCGCGTATATTTGCACCGTGCCTGCCGCGGATATTAGCTTCCAGTCTCGTGTATGCCCCAGGGGCAGAAGACGTAGAGATAGTCGAGTGATGAATGCCCTGTCAGCAACGAAGTGGTTTGCCAAACCTTTCTGAGGAAAGGACGCAATAGTCGTCGTGGCCTTATCTACCCTTGTATCCTAAATAATTTGATGGCGGAATCACGGATCCCGCCGAAGGTTCTTATTCTGCTTTCTTCATTCGTCATCACCGATAATGTCGATAACGACGAGGAATTACGCAGACTACACGGGGATTTTCTCGAGATTTACAGTTGGCCAAGCTTCCGCAGATTTGAATATTATATGGCTCCGTGAAAAAACGGAGATTTCCTATTGAATCCGGATATATTGATGTATGGTGGACAAAAAAACAGTGGAATATATCGCGCCGAGTGACAGTAATATTTTATTATTGCACATGAATATGTATATTTTTACGTTTTTTCGTAGAATTATACGCTCCTAGAATTTTGTTGTATTACAAAAGGTTTTAAAATGTAAATTTCAATTTGAGCTATAAAAAATACATTAAACTTGCATCAGATCGATGTTAAAGAAAAACGCGTACGTGAAGACGACACACGTGGCTGCTAATTTTGTTCTGCAGTTGCTGTAGTTAATATAAGTGACATATCAAATGCTGTTCACATCCATGAAATTAAATAATGTAAGATTGGTGTTTTTCCATCAATATATACAATTTTCGATCACGTGTGGTGTTAACGAATTCTCGTGATTTATAAGAATCAAAATTTTGCTAAAACTGGTGCACTGAGAAAAATTGCTACTGAATCCGCGCTTTTTAGAAAATTATATAAAGCGATATATCTCCAGAGGGGATAGAAAGTGGGGATAGAAAATATCTCGTGTAGAGATAAGAGTTACGAAGTAAGGTGTCTTACAACCAAAATCGATTTTCTATTTATTCTAATACAAGGTTATCTCGTTCAATGGTATCTTGATTTCTCGGTATGTCACTGTCTATTTCTGACTTTATGCGGTCCAAAATACATTTGATCTCTAAAACAGCATTATCGCGTCTCTCTGTTCGCCACGATTATTGCATCTAGGGATTTCAAATTTTAAAACATACATCTTTGACAAATTTTCTAAACAAAAGGCAAAAAACAAACACGCTAGATGACAATGCCAATGATATATAATTATACAAAAAAATAACAAACGTTTCGATTTGAAATAAAGTCATCCTCAGCATCGGTTAATAAACGATTCTATGGTATTGTTCCGCTAATATTTCTCAATCTTGAAACTGCATGCAATCCGCCATAACATCTTTGAGTAGGTCGGGGATTGTAAGTAGACGTTATTAAAGAAAATAAATATAAATTTTCTTGTTTCATGCGACAACATCGAACGACAAAACCGAAAGTGAACCGTTCGTATTCACGCGAGTCACGCGAGTGATACGCACGTGCGCATCGTTATCCAGCGGAAATCAAATTAAATGCAAGAAACATCGTCGGGATTTCTTGGTGTTATTGCTGGTTTGGTGTTATCTTATCGTCGACAAGAAGCAAAAGAGAAATGTGCACGACAGTTCGACTCTCACGGTCTGACGCGATAAGAAATAACAGGCTCCTCGTTAGGAAGGATAAAGTCGAATGATGGTCGGTGGAGAAGACCCGGAAGATAAGCACGGCGGTCGTAATTGGGGATATTCGCGAAAGGGGAGGGGGGGTATTGTTCTTTCGCCAGTTGATTCGTTTTTTTTCTCTTGTTATGATAAATGTCGTGTGACATTCGTTCTTTTTGTTTGGGTAGAAACAAATAACGTGGTGGGTGGGACAACAAATCGCCGTAACTTTTCAAACCACATATTTGCGTTGCAATATCTCTTCGAATTATTAAACAACACAATACGAAAACCAAATATGAGAGCCGTATGGTGCTGGATAAATTACTTTCGCACGTTTCAAATGGCACCGGTATGTAAAATCCTTTTTATTTGCGCGCGGCGATTTTATTCCATCAGTCGTCATTCCATCACAAATTTCCGCACCACACGCAATAGTTGCACTATCGCGAGAATTACCGTATGATAGAGAGCCGCGTAAAGTAGCATACCGTCGCAGAATTTGAATCGAGACGCGGCTTTACATCGATATCCAATATTTCCGCAATGTCCAGCACTTTTGAAAGCTTTGAAATACGATACGGGTTGTGAAATTCTTTGCGGTTGCGAGGTAGCGGCGAATTTTCTAGGTTGCGCAAATGAATGGACGGCATTCACCAATGCGATGCATTAAGTTGCCAGCCGCAAACGCATGCATTTTTAAACGGATCGAAGAGCCGAGTAATGCTCTCTCGTTTGGACTTTCTTCCATTTATCGGAAACGGACGCGTTTTCCCGAGGCGAAATGGGTTTCGGGTTGCACAGGCGACTCCGACTATAAATTCCCTTTTGTCGCCGGGAAGAGGAACGTCGTGCGATTGGACGCGCGGGTTTCGAGGAGAATGGTCGTAAGCTCGCGATTACGTAATCCCGTTTTTAACTCGTGACACTTTTCCGCGCGATGAAATAATCACGCAATGTGAAATCCGTGCGACTGCGCGTCATTTCAAGCGATGGGGTGAAGCGATGTTTGTCTTGGATGTCTTTCGCGCATTGCGAAATGCCGAGACGAGAAAACGAGAAGCAGCTTTGTCCCCCTTCTGTCAACTGTCGTCCATCTGACAGAGTTTTGTGAGCGAAAAATGGCTTAAAATTCTCTGCACTCAGAGGGAGTCGGAGAAAAGTTTTCCACATTCCTCGAAGGTTTAAGCCGTTAACCAGACTCGTGAGTTGTAATCTCGGAAATCTGTACCTAAAATGGAGGGAGGGGAGAGAGGTCATTTCAATAACCCAGGAAAATTCTCTTTATGGAAAATTTTATCGCGGATTCCGCATGTATTGAGAGCTTCAGTTGTCACGTATGAGTTTAGATTTGGTTACCATTAAATAACATTAGGAGAGTGAAGTGAAGATGCGAAAGTACATTGCGACTATAAACATTTTGACTGTACAATAAGAAAAGCAGCCGTGTACTTTGTGCGATGGATAATTAGGATTAATGGTGTGAAAGAGACGCGCTTGATTCGCAAACTACCGCTCTCAGAAAACTCAGCCTTCGGCGCACACCTTCAGAAAATTAAATTACTTACTGTCCGATATTGTTTACCGATACCTTAAATCGACCGACACAACGAGCATCGACAGTTTAATCTCTCCGCGGCCTTTCCCGCACCCTCTCCTCCACTGTCTTGCGGAAAAGAAAGGTCAGAGGAGCGGAAGCGAGCGACCCTTATCGATTTCAGCTGTTCCCACGGGAAATCGCGTTCGTTCAGCAGGGAAGAACCGGGAAGGCGGACACCGTGGAAGGAATGATATTCACAGCGAACGGCGGGCGCAGAATTTTCCATTACACCGAGTGCGGTTACCCACCCTTATCATGCCGGTGCATATTCCAGCGACGGCGAAAGGCGACGACTACCTCTCGCGTAGTAATGGAAAACAAACAGGGAAAATATCGTCCGTTTACAATGCCGGCGATATTCTACGCCTGGCACGCTCCTTAAAGCCGGATTCGCGGATATTCGCGGGGCGTGGCAATGAGCGTGATAAAGGGTATATTTCTCGAGCTTGTTTCTGCATGCATATAGTGGCGATATAATGACGTGACGCGCGTCTAAAATATAACTTTCCGAGTGTCGACCTCTCTACGATTTCACAAATAATTTTCGAGTCATTTATTGTAATTCCGTCTTTCAAAATCAGCATGAAGTATTTCGGATGGATGTTGCTCGAACCAAGTCATTTAATGTGTTACTGCTGTACAATGTTTCTGTTTTGTATATAATTATCGGCTGCGAGCGTGGTGTTTTTGAGAAGGGAGAAGCCGCATTCTATTTGTTTGAATTTAAACTCTTCCGTAAAACCCGCGGCGAACGAACGAACAACCGGTCAGTAATGTGTATCGAAGTTTTGACGGGTAGCGAATGGCAAAACGGTCACTATAACAAAGAACAGCGGCGTTGTTCCGCGACGATAATGGTCTGCGTTTAATGCGCCATTAGAAGTTGTTAACTGTTGTTTCAGAGAGTGTCGCGTTATGTATATAACACATTATATACCATAGTACACGCTGCGACGATATGCGTTATTCGACATTATTGCGCCGATTTATAGTTTTTGACTTCGATAGTCGGTAGTTAAATACTCTTTCTTTTTAACGTTTTGTTTTTTTTAAATAGTAATTGCATTTGGTCAACAGACCGACATTGTTGAAAGCAAAAATTATTTTTCCTCTTTGAAAATCTGATCGTACACAATTTCGCAATTTTCGAAGTCCTAATTGGAAAAAAAACTAGGAAAAACTCAAATCTCTCGAGATTCTGTTCAACTTAAAATTAATTGTAAAATATGATTTTATATTCTTTATTTCTATATCTACATATTTTTCATTATTATCAAAAAAATATTTCAATTTGCACAAGAAATATATTAAACATGTCTATTATCGAGCACCTTGTACGAAAAAGCATTCGGTAATTATAACTGGAACAAAACATTTTTCAATTTTGTTCGAGAATAACTTTCGGCCAGACAGTTAGCTTTAATTATCGCAAGAGCATTCGATATATGTATGAGTAATAAAATATTAAATTATCAAATATTTGATAAACACACTTTGCATTCTTCGCTTCCGTTTCCATTCCTGATTCCAGATATTACTATTTTAAAATCAAATAATGGAAGCATCGCTTTTGTTTCTTGTGCAATAATTATTTTGATTAATGCTCAAAGTTATATTTCAATTCATTTAAAAACTGCTATTGCTCGTGTACATGTAAAGAACCGATGTTTCTTTTTGCTTCTTTAATAATACCGCTATTGCAGAACAAAAAGGTGTTTCACAAAATAAAATTGGCAATATGTTTTCTTACAAATATGGAGAGTAAGGCCATACTCTTCATTACACGCTCCTTTTTTAAAAACTGAAAATTGTGGAACCACTTTGGAAAAGGCTTAATCAAAAATTATATCTAATAGCGATATGCATATGCGGTTATACGCGGTAAGTAGTTTATTAAGCTATTGTAGTTAAATTCGACATAATCGAAGCTAATTAACGCTAATTTTACTCGAGTTGCTCAGAGTAATGATATGTTCTACGATAGAGCACAATGTACAATAATTAAACTTTAATAACACAATGTAATTAAACAACACAATACCTACGAATTACATTTAGTATGCGCTAGCAATGAATCGCAATGTACTGATTTGCCTTCAGCTGGTTGCCACAGCACTTTATATTAATTCGTTACAAATACACAAATATGCATAAATCTCACCATTACACTTACGCATTACTCAAGACAGTAATGTAACTCCAGCTGAGAGACACTATCAATTTCTATCGTAAATTTTCTAATTGAGCTAAACAATTTTCACAAAAATAACATAAAAATGTTTTATTTATGCAGTACATCCGTGAAATTACATACACAAAATTAATTATAAGATAATAATATAAGATTAATTGGGTAAAGAAGTAAAATACAGTCGACGTGGCACCCAAAAACGGAGCGCAAACAGAATCTCGATCAAATTATGGAGAAATGCCGCACACGGACTAATCCAATCATGATATGATATACATATGCAATAACGTTTACTTGATCGCACGGATACATATTAGAGCGTGTGCACATATGCGGTGTAGGTGAATGTATGTACATGCTGCACGCGCGTCGACAGTCCGCTTATCCTGTAACTTATTACACGAAAGACAGCGAGAGGGGGAAAAAGAGAAAAAGGGACGATACTTCGCTCAGGACGAAATATTGTTATCCGTGCAGTGTAATCCGCCTTTGCCCAGCGTGCGTGCACCGTAATTATAAAACGAGCGCAAACTCGGGAAGTCTCATTAATATTTCGCTTTGTTCTTTCCTCCTAGTTCTCCACGTCGTGAAGAAAATGCCGGGAAGCTTTTATTTAAAATATTGGAAAACATTGACGGGGGGAGGAAGGGGAGAGAGACACGCGTAGTACATTTGTGTATTTTTTAAATTTCGGTCGACGGTATTCGTAGAGGGAGAAATAGCGACGTCATTACGAATCGTCGCAGATCTCGCAGTGTCGCGCGTGTTGTCTATCTGAAAGACGTTAAGCTCGGACGATTAACGCCGCTTTGCACGGCAAAAATCGCGCGAGGAGACGCGGCTCCTTTACATCTCTCACGAGAATTTCACGGGACGTTCTTCTTTTGCGAGTGCAAAAATGGAATATCTGCCCATGCGTTGAAATGTACGTCCGGAATGCGTTATATAAACGTCGCTCGTGAACGTCGCACATTCAAAGGAAGTCGAAAATGCACGGTAAGCGATAAAAATACCAAAACTTTCCCTCGCATGCGTCTCTTTCTACGGTTACTGCAGCTTGCTATATGTCAGTGTTCTTCATGTGCAAAGAACAGCACTGTTCAAGCAAGATTATATTGAAGATTGATTATGTTGCAGATTATACAATATATTGGAAGATGTGTTAATTTAGTGAAAATTTCTGCTATACAATTTGAGTAAAGGTATGTAATTTGATAGAGCCAATATGGCATTTGATTGGTATAATGTTTCATTACTTTTACAAAATTATTAAAAATTATTATTAAAAATGATTAAAAAATTATTTTAAAAAATAATATCGATTAATTGACGCATGGTTGATCAATGTAACAATATATATTTCGTCGCTTTCGTTCAGTCCCATTCTCTTTTCATAGAAATAAAT
Organism: Crematogaster levior; assembly: GCA_901521435.1. Lineage (NCBI taxonomy): Eukaryota > Metazoa > Arthropoda > Insecta > Hymenoptera > Formicidae > Crematogaster > Crematogaster levior. The sequence continues at coordinate 173,773 of CABEGB010000692.1, read as the reverse complement.
TTAAAATTTACAATTAAAATTTACAATATATAGTATAATGTAATAACCAGCAATTACATTTCAAAAATTGGGAAAAAGGGAAAAATGATTATGAAATATTAACTATAAATGTATGGCAATTAAAAAAACAAATTTAACAATATTCGTATTATACTATTTAAATTTACAATATATAATATATATACAGGGTAGACTATTTTAATCAATACACACGAATATCTCGAAAAAGAAAAGTTTTTTCAAAAAATATTTTAAATAAAAATTTTATGGTTTAAAGGGGGCGATCAGGTGGTGGCAATGATTTGACCTTGGAAAGTTATTTGAAGGTCATGTAAAGGTTACCGTCAATTTCTTAAATGGAACTTCCTATTTTTCATTGCATATTCTTATAGCTTATCTCAAGAGTTTTTCAAAACACTATAATAAAGTATTTTTTCCTTAAGTATTTTCCGAGTTATAAGGCTCGAAATAATTTCTTAATTTTACATAAACTATAAAATATCTCATAAAATATTCACTTTTCGATGACTTTACCTCAATACTTTTATGTACAGAATAATGAGAAGAATCAATTGATGTAAAGAAATCACATAGTTGTTTTTAAAAAAAAATATGTAATTGTTAGTTACAAATTCATCATCAAATCGTTGCCACCATCTGATGGTCCCCTTCAAACCATAAAACTTTTATTTGAAACATTTTTTGAAAAAACTTCTCTTTTTGAGATATTCGCGAGTATTGATTAAAATGGTCTACCCTATGTGTATATATATATATATATATATTTAGCAACAAAAATAATCACTTATATTACCTTTGTTATACCGAGAACGATACCTTTATTTAGTTTATAAATCACATTTTCAAACAATAGCGTCGCCATCAAAATGTTTCTCAGCATCTTCTTTTTTTTAGTGACATGCTAATCATGCAAATTCTAATAAACGTGATCAAAAAATCAGCGGCAAATAGCGCGCGGTTCTTTGAAAATCGTCTCCAGAGACATCAAATGCCATTTATTCATCCCTTGCGGAATGAGCACTATTTTTATCATCCTCACGACGTTATTCTAACGATCAAATTAATTCGGAAGAGCCAAGCGTATGTGATCAAGATTGCACGAGGGACTATACGCAATCATCGCACCGGCTGAATGTCACGTCGATGTTCGCCATTATGACATCGATGTCGATATGCCGTCGCAACGGCGCATGTCGATTTGCGGACGGGCGGCCCACAATTAGCAATTAAAATCGGCGGACTGGCCGATTGATTGGACCTATATGATATCCTGCGGCCCGATCGACTCGTTGATTATAATTACCAGCTCTAATTATGCCACGGCACTCGCTGCACGAGGTACTATCAACACTTACCGCGACGAATTACGAATCGGAATATTTCCCGTCATCGTGCCACACTGCCGGGATTTCAATTTCAACAATTTCGTTCAGAGTAACGATACGAGTGAGAGCGCACGCATATTTATTTTTGCCACGCGTCGGAATTGCATATCTCATCGAGATTTATTACCAGCTTCGGCGCGCCGCGTCTCTCTCGATCTTCTCGGGGAAATTCGCAACGCGATTCGCGTCGAACGGCGGTGCATGCATTTTAATGGATGGGAAACAGACTTATAACTGTACTCACGTCGTTCTGGGCAAAGGTCGGCGTGATTGGCCCGTCGCTGGCTTCCCATTTGTCCGCGATGCGGATCGTCTCCGCCGTTTTCTGCTGCACCGATTTCGACTCGTCGAGCAGCGTCAGCTCGTAAAACTCCTGGATATCTGCAACAGTCCGGAGAAAAAGGAAAAGACGTATTACCATCTGCCTCAGAGTGCTCTCGACGTTCGGAGGTAAAATCTCCGCGGACCGTATGACCCACAGCGGTCTCCCAGACCGCCGGGGGATTTCATTTCGTTTCTATCTGGATTTCCTGCGTGCAAACGCCATGATAAATTGACCGGGGACTCGATTTAGCCCGTTCGTTCACATCGGATGCATAGAGGAAACGTCAGAATGATATAATAGGGCTAACTGAGAGACAATCGGTCGTAAGTCGTATTGCATAAGAATGGAATAATAGATCTGGCTTAAGGATTGCTATCTTCGATAATGAACGGAATATATTTAAGATGAGATGCGCACGTTCCGCCAATTCAAGTGAATAGATTCGCTTCGTTCGATCGTTCCCGAAGAATTTAACGTTAGTCCCGAGACGTGAAGGCAAAGCCGCACAGACCGATAAGGCGGTCACATAATTTTCAATAGTTACACCGGTCGCGTAACTCGAGTGGACTCTCAAGCTAGCGCGTGTCACGGCGACCGCGTTCTCGAATATATATCACCGGCACTAGGATACGTCGAGTGCAGCAGGTCGTCTGGGTCGAAGGAGCCCGTAACTCCTTGCCAGCATCGCTCGCTTCTCGCTACGACGTTGCAGAATGGGATAAGGCTGTCTCGTGACAACACAAGAATCGGATAACGCGGGACATCGTCTGAATTAAGAATGAACCGCTTGAAACTTTGAAGATCGATTTTTTTTTCATATTGCAGTCGCATTCTCTTCCTGCGCGATTTAATACATAGACATGTCCCGGAGATATTTTGAAAGATTTCAAGAAAAATTGCAAACGATAACGTAAGTTGATATTTTCCATGAAAAATGCAGCAGGTCCCGTGCAGAAATTTCTTAGGGATTCCCAACTTCCGATCAGATTCCAATAGGGAAGTGCTATGGGTTCCCCAAATGAGGTGTCCTTAATAGAATCCAGATATAGTCTGGATGATATGTCACAAGTATATATTTCATAATTTTTATAATGGATGGCGCTGATGTAGCATGACCGTCCAATGAGTTACACATACGGAATCCGATCCGAATCAAGAGCGGATACTTTATTTATTGCTTTATTAATATATGGATAAAAAAATAAATAAGCGTGAAAAAACCCGGATGCGAGTACGTCGTCATCGCAATGTTCACCGGGAAGTTCAACTTGAAGTACAACATTATGCTGAAGCAAAACTACTACTACTTCAACGGTTACAAGTAAAATAAGAAAATTATAAATTTATTTCTAACTTATAAATATCACAACTTATTATCGATAGTAAAAAACAAAAAAAAACATAAAAAACATTAAAAAAGTATATATATATTTATATTACATAAAATAAAAATATATTTATATTTTACATTTTCATTTTTATTGCATTTAATTCAACGTCAAAATCCCTAAAATATTTGATAAAATATTTGAGGAATCCAATTAGTAATCACGAATGGATCCAGATCGGAGATCCCTATTAGAATCCAGTTTACCAGCGTTACATTTCAGTTATAGAATCCGATCCGATATCGCACTAGATCCCGATCGCGATCTCGGGATGCTACTCTGAATCTAGCTGGATCACTGACAAAATTTCTGCACGGGGTGTGACGCAAAGACGCGGTGGCAGTTAAATAATTTACAAGAACATTGCTCACAAAATCGAATCGGTTTGTAACATTCGAAGCAAATGGCGAACTTTCTATCTGGAGAAAAAAGTTTCTTTTATATTAATGTTTTTTTTTTTTATATTAATTGCTGCATCTTGTTCTGTAACTTCCATCATTTTATTATAAATATTTTCTTACAAAAATTGATATTATGTCGTCTGTAAGATATACGAGTGATTATTTAAATTAACATCGCGAATTTTTACAATTTAATTCCTTCTATTAATTCTGTACAACGGAAAAGGCACGGGAGATTCAATCTTTCTCTTGAGAAAGGCGCCAGCTATATCTATGCGGTTTAATTTTATCTCGGTGAACCGTATAATATCTCCGAGTTAAAGTAATTTCCAACATATAACCCACAATTCTCCGCCCTTATTGTAGCGAGCATTACTCTCAATTTCTTTACTGAGCTAGCGGGTGTCTTGCGCATTAGTATAGTCGTTAATGAATTGAAATTACGGTTAGTGCTTTGAAGCATTGCTCCCGAGAGCGTTGCGTATTAATTGCTCCCGCGTGAGCAATTCCTAAAGGTAATTTCCAAGTTACATCATTACAGCACCTGTGTGTTTCGCGTAATACTGAGCTTTCTATAATTACGCTCGTTAGTCGGTCAAGTAGACTAAGTTTCTCCGTCCTTTCACCAAGATGATACCACTTCTATATCCTCAAAGAAGCAACACCTTCGCTATGCTTATGAGATGAGTCATCAAAGTAGTCTGTTAACGATATATGCACAATAATCTGCGATTAAGAAAATTTAACAATATAACTTTACAACAATATCTTTCATCATTCTCTATTTATTTATGCTCGTTAGCAACATAGAAACATCAATACAATATCATTTGAATTTTTTCGTAACGTTTAAGAAATCTAGACAGTTTGTTTGCGAAATTATCGGCAGCATCTTTAAGAAGACATGTAATTAGTGTTAACTAAATTACGTCACGGAATTCATGCTAGATGCCCATGTACATATTTTCATTTGATTACTTTACAGTTTTTGATTCGACAAAGAAGAAATAAATTTGCTTGGCCACGTCCTCTCTCATTTCCATATTTCCAACGACGATTTCAAAACTACGCACGAATAGACTACTTTAGTTTAGTCGCTAGCGTTAGTCATGAAAGGATTTTTTTCCGCTTTGCCTCGAGGCGTGTGAATGTACGGAAAATTTTCAGAAAGTTGCGGAACGAAACATTTTATCTGTCGGTCGAGTGGAAATTCGGAGGTTTCATACGTATTCGCTCGAGCTTCGCCTCTTTTTCTTGATGTCTGCAATCAGCATCACAAAAATAATTTGTTGCGCGCGAGAAAATTTTAAAATTTTTTACTATCAGCATCGAGTGCTGTGTATTCTCTTATGCTTGAAATAGAGTTGCTGGAACAATGTCACATGTTTTTCTCCAGGTAAAAAAAATAGGAAAGCCTCGATTTGCAAGTGCGTTGCTTTTCACCTTCGCAACGCAAACATCTCGCATGCTGTAGAGTCGGATATTTACGACACCAGCGGCGTCGAGGGCGTTATTGCATTATAAATTTTCAAAGGGCGTCCCGATTCTCCACCGTGATAAAAATGTACATCAATCCTGTTCGAGTTCTCGGTGGCGACGGCGGCGGCACTCTTTCACCATTCTGCATGGTGCGACGATATCCTGTCTAAATATCACCCGGCGCATTTCTCACGTGGAATGCGAGAAATATATATCGAAGACTTATTTCAATCTCCTGCCTTACACGCGACGTTGACATCGGTATGTGAAACGCGTGCGGAATTCTTTCCGATAATGGGCATCCTGTGTATAGACGGTGGCGTCTTTCCGGTGAATACCGGCGCCGCCGTGACGAAATTTATCTGACATTTCGCCCCGGCGAAAGAGAAAAATTTTAACGTCTTAATCTCGAAATACAAAATACGCAAGCGAGAATACGAAGAAACAACAGAGAACAACCTAAAAGTCTTGCCGAGAGCTTTCAATACTTTCGCAGTATTTTTTAGGAACATAATGGCGAGGAGAATTGCGAGAACCGAGTATTGAGGAAGTATTTAGGGAAATAAATGACGATTATGTATGATTATGATGATTATGTACGATATTACGCGATTCAATGGTAATTAAGCAAAATTATCTTTGTGATCAGAAGACGTGAGAAAAGTTACTAATATACTACAGTTTCCAAGTATTGACCTGATTAAATATATTCTATCGGTTATTGTATATCGTATAGCGATAATTGATTGCAAAGCAATCACACGTTCCCGTAGCGTCATCCCTTTATAATTAGCCCAATGTAACCGATGCCATCGCGGTTCGTCCTCTTACTAGGCCAATGGCTGGGATTGCAATTAGAGACGTAGCAATATCGATAATCGATGCATGCCGTGGGCATGGAATAATAATTAGATTACTGGTACTTAAATCCGATTCGCGATATACATAATCACATAGCTCTGCTTCGATGTCGCAATTGGACCATGTTGACGTTCCACTTATGTCATGCGATATATATCTATATTATATTATACATATTTATATTAACCGTACCATATTCATACGTGTTGTTTTTGTGTATAACTCTCTCGATGTTTCTAACCCAGAGTTTTGAAACCACAAAATTTCGTTTGTTTCGTTTCGTTATGACGAAAAAAAAGGAAAGTAAAGAAAAAACAAAAATAATGCAATTAGCACAATTGACATACAAAGCCTATAATTTAGAATCTCTCGAGATATTTTCCAGAGTACGCGTGGCCATGAATGACCACCCTTTTTCCTTCTACTCGCGATTTATTTTACGTTCTTGTATTTTCCTATTTTTCCTACCATGCGGTTGCCGGCCGCAAAGTGCGTGCGATGAAAAAAGTTGCAACAGCACATCCAGGAAAAAATATCGCTAGTCCGGCTTTTCGTTAATTTTCCACCGTTTCGCCGTTTCACCCTCCCCTCCACCGGACCGCAACGTTACTCTTGTATTTTTTATCTCCTTTCGCGGAATTACGAGTGTATAGTGCTTTATTACGTATTATGGTGGTGCATTAAAAAATTTACGTTTCCTACGATAGCGTGACGCAAAATAGGAAAAAAGCTGACAGAAAAGACGAGATTAAATTTGCATGGCGCTGGTTGATACCGGGAATTTTTTAATGTACTTTGGCAGTTGGTATACTTTTGAATACTAATGCGCCTTCGTGCTTAACGAACGCATTTTGTTTGGTTTATCAGATGAACGTGACGGCACGTCAAAGCGCACTCGCTGCATAAGCTTGGAATTCCCGTTGCAACACATCGTCAAAATGAGACAACGTTACTAAATGCGTAAATATTCGCACACATTAATTTGAGCTTTTCCGCGCATTCTATTTAAAATATTCTATTTAAAATAACAACGTTGTAACAAAATAATAAACAATGTACAACAAAATCGATTAAATATTGTTCATATTTTGATTCGATATAATGCCTCCATCATGGAGAGGCATTATTTATCGAAGAAACATGATTCTGAAAAATGTAAAATTTTGAAATTTTCACACAAAATATTAATGAAATATTAATGAAATGAAAGCAGAGACGATTTATTTAGTAGAGTGACTTATAAAGCTTATGAAGTCACGTGCGTTAAAAACGCTTTAATCATGCAGACAATATTAATACTATTAAGAAGTTGCGACCGATTCTAATAATCGATAAATATAAATAAAATGTTATTTTACGGTCAGGATCTGTGTGCAAAATAATATTATTCGTGAGAATTTTTATATACATTTCACATTTCAAACATAAACCAGATTAGCACACCGTTATTTTCGGTCAGACGAACTCTAGAAATTTCTAGACGCTAGAAATGTACGAACATTAAGGATTAAATTGAATATCAATTTAATGCTAACAATACTAATATGTATCTTCGAAAGATACGTATTTTTAAGTCTCTCCTCCTTTCTTAATTCACGGCATTACAAAGAATACGTTGCTAAAAATCATCTCAGTCAGGATCTGGCACGCTAGAAGCGTGAAATGTAAAAATTCTCACGAATAACATTATTTTGCACAACAATCCAGCCTCATAAAATGGCACTTTATCTATACTTATTGATTAATACTAATATTTTCCTCTTTCCCTTGTCCATCCTTTTGTCAATTAAAAATAGAACAAAGCATGATTTATTTTCTACACAGAATACGAGGTATTATAATAGATATATCAGATATTAGATATATGTACACAGATATGTATAAAATCTTCATTTTACCCTTACAACTTCACTCGTTTTTACGTGGCAGAGCGAATGCTATGCAAACGTTTACACAACGAATAATTTTTAATTTTCCCTAGTTTCCGATTCCACAAAAGAACCGTTACGAGGCTATCTTCTTGACCCTTGTTGTCTCTTCGTGCTTTCACCTTCCTCTTTAAGCCACGAACGGAAGTAAGAAAGTTCGCGGAAAAAGCAGGAAGGATAGAAGTTATTTACAGAAATGGCGTATCTTATACGGGCAGGTCTCTACGGTTGATGTTAACGAGCTCCAGTTTATCGTCGGCTTCGTCGTCGTTTTCGTTCTCGTTCTCTCTATCCTCCTCGTCGTCTCTTCATCGTTCTCCCTATACCGTACGCAGCACACAGACTGGAAAGTTCCGTCGGTGTGGAAATTACGTGTCGCGGGGGCTAAACTTCCGTCTTCGGCGGAGTACGAGAGGAGTTGTTAACGCCTCGGCGCCGCGTGTAGCCGACGTCGGGCGTCGCGACGCTCCGAGCGTGCAAAATGGCTCGTGATGTTCTCGCACGTCCATATTTACCGCGCGTGAATTCGCAGGACGGGCGCCAGGATGTGACCTTCAATCTTTGCCAACGTTTTGATTTGAGTATGTCCAATTTCTTCTAATTATCAAGCAAACTTCAAGCTCGACAGTAGTCAGACTCAAACTTACTTCCCTACTTCAATATTTTCCTAACTTAATCGCTATTACATCCCAAACTCTGAAGCCTAACACGATTACGTAATCAAACAATATCGATCAAAGTTTCGAATTATCATAACAGTATAGTTGTACGCGATCTGAGACACATTCTTGTACATCATAATGTAATTGCATCAAAATTATCGTAAAGAGGTTAGTTAAAATCACGAAATTCACGGCGATAAAATTTTATTTTTGAAAATTTTAAGAAGAAGAATTAAAAAATATTCAAAAAATATTATTATCTTAGTTAAGACGATAAAGATAAAAGGCATTGGTCTAATTATTATTAATCGTTTCTCTCTTTCTTATTCAATTAATTTTTTAGTTAGTTAATGTTATCTCTCTCTCGAATATCCTTTTATAACGATGTGCAGCGCTTAGATGTCTACTCCCTACTACTAATACATAGTGTTCGAACCATGAATAATCAGTTCAATTCCTGCAGATTCCAAAACCGCAACGAATTTCGCACGGTAGAAGCGAGGCAGTTGAGGAGGAAGGTACGGTGAGGTGATATTATCCTCGAGTCGTCTGCTCATCGAGTGACATACTCCTGCATCCTTAGACGTCCTTTCACAATTACTGCAGGTATGAAGTTTGATTTCGTGCAAGAGACCTAATGCACGGATCGTCGGGATCGACGCGAAATTCTAGAGATAATTATATTCAAGTACGCGAGAACATTGTCAAGATATCAACGCACAAAATATTCTTCAAAGGAACAAGAAAGAAACTTATCGTGCGAGAAGAAATGATTACACATTTTTAAAAAATGCGTAATTGATGAAGCAAATTTTGCACTTCCGGAATTATTTTTATACTTATATTTATTACTATCATGGTACAGATTATTCCTCTTTTCAATATATTCCAATAATTTTTAAATACCTGTCCGATATATTTTCTATACGAATCTAAAATTAATTTTTTCTCCTTTTCTTGCAAGATATAATTTATAAAGATAAAGTTATACCAGTCAATAATTTAAAATATTACTGATTGTTATTGATGTAATTTTCTGATTACAATTAACAATTTAATTTTAATATGAAAAAAATTTTCTCTTCGTCAGTGATTAAAGATCCAAAAAGAAGGATAATATTTGACTGCAAACTGGCTGCAAATATAATTTCTTTATTTATATCTACAACCATTATTACACTTGAAAAGGACCAGAACCAATGGCCGAAACGTTGTGGATATAAATAAACAAATTATATAGTCAATTTGAAGTCAAATATTACTCTTCTTTTTGGAAATTTAATTTTATTTAATTTTGTATATGTTATTTAGAGAGTTGCATATATCGTTGTTTCCTTTCATTCTGATTAGATCTCTTAGAAACCTTCGGGCTCCAGTACGATTGTTAAAAGGGTAATTCAAACTATCCATCACTAACGCAATTTCGCACTGTGCTGCGAGTTTTAGATAGAATGAAGTCGTGCGAGAGAATCGCGGTGAAGTTCGCATAGCTTCGTCGGGATATCGTGTGAAATGTTCACTGTAAAACGGTGCAACACGTAGTGTACAGCTAAATCACCTGCGGTGCAACGATAGAACGAAAATTCTATTGCATACGGTAAATCGTTTACAGCGATCAGCAAGTGTTTATTTTCGTGGCTCGCCAAAATTATTTGTGCACCGTGTTGTTTCGAGGAATCGCGACAGGACGCTGATAAATAAGAATTTTAAATCAGCAAAATTAATTAAATATAAGACAAGTCGCATATAAATTCAAATTTCTGAAATCCAAGCTTTGTAAGGTACACTTTAAACTTTTTATAAATTAATTTAAATTACATTTATCTCTCAATAATAAATGCAACGATAAAATCGAAATATTTGTAAAGCAGACAATCGGAATTAAAGATAATTGTGTGATTAAACATTTATTATTTGCATTAAACATTAAACATTTATTATTTGCCATGAAGTTTCGACTTGTATTATCTCAATCACGAGGGAGAACTCGGAGTATCGCAAATACAGCGAACGTATATATAGTTACAGACGTAGTAGCATTATACATAATGATCTCACGCGAATTTGCCGTTGCGAACGCGAGGTTCGTAACGAGACCGTTCGTTGATTAGATTTGTGATTAGTTAAAATGTTATATATGTGATACATCAAAGAACATGTCTTGGTTAATGCATTAGTTATTCTACTATTATTAAATAAGGATTATAACATTATAGTACTTTAGATATAGTACTATAGATACTATAATATTATAATATTATAGTATCAAGTACAGAAATGATGATAAACTGTTTGAATTTGATAAGAATTCGAGTTTATTCTGCTGCATCTGAAAAATAAATCTGAAGTTAATATAATTTGATAAAATTTCACTTATTTATATAATTTGATTTAAATGTAATTACAGATATACATTCTCTCTCGTAACGCCACATTGAGAGATAAAATTACTCTCGTTTATTCTACTATTTTATTTAGTAGATATGTATGCAAAAAATATTAAGAACACTAAAAATACTAAAGAATATTTTTATTTTGCACTGTTTTCTGTTTACACGACTGTATCCTAATCATCGTAAAATGAAGAGGTTGTCATAATAGGTAATGTGACCTGGATATTGCCAATCGACCGCAGGGCATCGTCTGAGTCTAAGTGCAAAGCATCGTATTTGCGCATAGCGGTTAATGGCTTTGCTACGCAGTCAAATTTTGCTAAAAGGTAGCAATATAAGCTCCGCATCCCAAGTACACAACAATCGTATACTCCAAGAGAGAACATTGTAGCTTTAACGTTAGTTGTTGACATATATTTAAAGCAGTTGGTGCAACATTTGTCAAATATTTTATATTCAGCTATGTGAGCTCTGTAATTATTTGATTGGATAATATATAGTATATATAACTAACCGATTTAAATATTAACCATTAGATGTGTGTGTGTGTGTGTGTGTGTAAAATTTACTATTAATTTGTTATTAATTAGAAATTTTTTTGTATATTACAATTATATAATAATTATAATCATAAAATTATCATTCTGTAAAAAAGGATTTTATTTTTCAATTATTTCAGTAATCATACGACTTCTCTACTTCAGATATGCGAAATTTCTAAATAGAAATATTTTATCGTATTTGCATATGCTGCTCCGAGTGTAAAATACGAGCCGCTCGTAGTCGATTCGTTTTTTTTAATTACACGAGCATTTATGGAGATGACTGGTCGGTTCATCGGCGAATGAAACGGCTCTTCTCTAGAACTTGTTGAGGGTCTCGTATGGTCTGATACCAATTCCTGTTTAAAATGCGGATCACGTTTATCGGATTACGCGGACGGAATGGTACACAGGTACCAGGCGAGTACGTCGAGAGAGAGAGAGAGAGAACGCAGACGGTGGATAGTCGTTTGAAAAAGGTGGGATGAAAGACACCTGAATACTCCGCTGATATTTCTACGTTTTACAACTGACGGTTTAATTACGTATGGTGCACCGACGCTTCGTTAGCGACCGCTGCTCGACTTGCAAAAATCTGACATAAAGGAATCGTTGATGTGATTGCGTAAATCGCTGACGTGCAATGGCATCCGACATTACTATATTTATTAATTAATAAAAATTAAACTTATTAATAAATAACGCGAAACGTCTTGTATGTATCTTTCTTATCATTGCATAACATTCAAATAACGCTTATAAGACACGGTACATTATGAATGAATAACGACTGCTTTCTCTTTTATCACTGGACTGACACTCAAACAGCGATATTAATTAGGTACGCCTGTGTTTACTTTGGCAGACGTTCTTGCCTTTTGTTTGCTTTATTCACAATTTGGTTTCGATGATAAAATTACGTAAAATAGTGCGATAAATTCAGATACTGTGATAAAGATACTGCGTTAAATGATGTATATAAAATATCTCGAGTTACAATCAATTAGATGTATAACAGCGATTATCATAAAATAGTACAAGTAAATAAGTTACATTTAATTGATTGTAACTCGATTGAACTTGCACTCAAAATTAATAATTTTATATAGCAGTTTAAGACTGTAATGAGCTCTCAAAGAAAGATAATTATTTCACGACCGTTATTTTTTGAATATTTCGCAAGAGTTCCGTTTTATGATTACATGTCTTCCTTAGTGAAAGGACCGACATGCATATTAATTTTTTCTTTCTCTTCATTTCCTTCTCTTGATGAGGAAATAGTCGAATATTTTCTGCTAGAAAGAACTATCCGCACGTGACACACACACACATACACGTGAAACATGCATGCACGCACGCACGTATGCATGCATACACGCACGCACGCACGCACGCGCGCGCGCGAGTGTGTGTATGTATATAAAACCTTTCATGACTGTACGAGGAATGATAACTCAGGGGTAATTCATTTTTAATCCCCGTTTGTCCCATGCGACGAACAGGATGCACGCGCGCTTGTTTATTTCTGACTTTCATCAAGTTTGCTAAATGATGCGTCGAGATTATTGCATCTCGCACGTTCGCGAGTAATTAATGAATCGCGATAATCTCGCTCGCAGAAAAGAGGGACGTAATTTTGCACAAACAAAAGTGGAACACAAAACAAAATATATGTATGAAATGGAAGAAATTTAATGCGGAGAAATCGTCTTTTGAAATGAAACATGATTTATGAAGCAACTAAATATTACATGTGTTACATAGTGATTTACTTGTTCACACAGCTCATCAGTTAGCACCTAATACTTTTGAACTTCGTGAACGGGTCTCGAAATTGAAGCACGTCAACGTTGGAATTATGCAACGGTTAATCTTTGAGAGCTCTCCTTTTCGTACGAAAGTTCTCTTCCGAAAATGAATCAAGTTTCACACAATCGATGAGGTACATTGGATAAGATAAATGATAGACATTGTGCAGGGCAGTAGTGTCTGAAGGTCGGTTGCGCCAGAGTAATTTATCAAACCTTTCATATATTTATTATCGGGCCGGCTACAGCATTGGTCAGTCAGCCGACTGACGCTGATAATCGGTTAAGCTAGCGCTGTAAAGATGAATTCGCTATTGCGATAGATGCAGCTTTCTAATTATTCGATGGGAATTATGCCCGCCGCTCAAACCGATGTAATATTAATACTCTATCGAATTTTCCCTCAATATATAATTCGACTACCAATACTCATCCATTTAATACTTCCACATTCCTCACACACACCCACAATCGCATCCTTTATATATATATTGTATTTCTAATAAAATTTTTAATTGGTTCAATTTTTAATTGGTCCAGTTACAGGAACTATTTGTGCGATGGTATTTAATATTTCATCGATTATAACAAAATAAAGAGAGGTGCTGTAATTTTAAGTGTAATATCACAGCGAGCTCACGATTAATGTTCGACAAGTAAATTGCCTGTCGGGATTGACGAAATAATTTGGGAGAAACTGGGGATTCATAAATCAAGCTTAGAATTATAAGTATAACATAGAACGTGTAAAGTTTTGAATTTAGAACACGGAAGATATGTTATATATATATATATATATATATATATATATATATATATATATCGTGGGAAATCCACACGTGAATTGTAATATTAAACTAAAAATTAATTTCAATAAACTTCAAATTAACTGCTTTTCTTCAACGTGGGTTCGTGCAATCAATCAAGAAGCTACAAGAATTTTGCAGAGAAAGAGAGAGGATTTCCGTCAATGTCATACTCTCTCAGATTGACGTAATTACATGACAGTTCTCAAGGGAACCGCCTCGTAGGAAGTCGGAATTTCGCAAGAGTCATAACGTATAATAATAGCTACTTAATCGCGAGAAATCGAGTTTCCTACGTGACATCGCAAGTCGAGCTTAGTGCTTGAGACGGCTTGAGACCGTCAGAAACGCTCCATTGTTGCCCGCTACGCATAGTGTCGTCGAGATATTGTGCAAGAAATTTCATTATACGACCGAGGTAGGTCGTTTTCCTCGGTGTCAGAGGTAAAAGGAGAAAAAGAGGAAGATAGATAGAGAAAGAGAGGAGGGGAGAGAAAGGGGAGAGGGGGTGGAAAAAGAGAGAGACTGAATCGTATTGCGCTACTTCTTCTATTGTCTATGAGTATTGTTGTCGAGGTGCAAATAGAATGAAACACAATTCTCACATCTATCGTGCATTGGTTTTAGTGCGATACGCGTTCTTCAGTTTAACGATTCCCGCAATTTATATCGTCAAAACTTCCACGGTTTCGAACAATTTTATTTTCCGCAAACGTAAAAACGAAACAGTTAAAAAAAAAGAGAGAAAAAGAGAGAGAGAATGGGGACATTGACACGCCGATAGAAAATGCCGATTATTTCGTTGTTGATGGATCGCCTCGTCATCTGCGGCAGTGGACGTGTTATGAGTTAAACGTGAGTTAGCGATCGCGCGTGCCGATCGGGTGGCTGACGGATGCATTATTGCGTTCGGGGGAATGTCAGAAACGCACCGGGTCGTGGCCGAGCACCGCATCGGGTGTAGACGCGAGCCTAACAGGAACATTTGTGGGATTGCTCGACTTCGGTTCTTCAAATCCCGCAGGCCGAGCTCCGCGGATGCATTCATAGCTTTCGTCATTGATTACGATTCGCGATCTAGCCATTCTTGTGCAGTGCAGCACGCAGAGAGAGCGGAGTTTGAAACGTGACACAGTATAATAATGCTTGCCGTAAAATAAAATAAAACAAAGTGTCATCTCGAGGCAAGAATAATTGATAATTGATAACCCCCAATCATATCTCGTTACGAATAGAGTAGGTAATACATTCGCATTTCGTGAAAAATTACACTCGTAAGATATATATACATATATATATATATATATATATATATATATATATATATATATATGAAGCATTATTACTCGCATCTCTCATCAGTAATTATGAGTTGCGATATTGCCATGTGCATTTCATTGCATTATCTTCTTGTATCATCTTTTACATAGCGTGGCATAATGTACACTGTAATATCTGATGCAGTAGCGAGAATAAAAGCGTAACAAAATGCAGAGTGATAAACGTTACACAACGCATCTTCGTTTTAGCACACACATAATTTAATGGTGTCTCTTTAAATCAAAAATATTAACTTTATTTTCAATTTAAAAGGAGGCACGCACACAGTGAGATAGAGCATTTCCCCAAGTAATAAACCGAGAATGATATAATCCGCTTCATTTTCGAGAAATTGGTATTACAATCCTATTCATTCGATTAGTATATACTATGTTCGCACTCAACATCTGCAGGCAAGTAATTATTAAACTATATCACGTTCATGTGTTTATATGTTTGCTGAGCGCGATATTGCTTGGAATCACAGCAAACGATTATTACTCAAAGCTATTATACTTGTAACCTTCATATGAAAACGCCAACATCTTCATTAGCGCTAATTATCCATTCAGTCTGCGACGTCGTTCATGCAAACGTAATATTGCGTGGGATTTGCAGACACCGAAAGGCAAATACGGTATGTATTACATACTCATATTAATATGACACATTGAAATTGTTATGCGAGTGTGGATAATTAGTTGCATTCCATTTTGCCGTATGCATCTCCAGTGAATCATTTCCCCAAAATTCATGTAAATTTTGTGTGTGCGTATAATAGATGTTATCTCTATTATATAATATAATACGCACATTTACACTTGTAATAATAATTATTATTTATAATAATAATAATAATAATAATAATAATAATAATAATAATAATAATAATAATAATAATAATAATAATAATAATACAAAACAAAGTAAAAAATTCCTAAACATATCCAATACGTCATTTTGCCTTAAAGTTATTATCAACAACACTTACATATAGAGTTTAAAATCGAGATCGGTATGTGAGAAAGATTTGTAAGATTTGACAAAGGAAATCGTCCCTTATAATGGCGCATAGAGGTAGTCTCTGTAGGTCTTGCAATGTTCGACAAGACAGGACGAGTTTGCTCGCGAAAGTGACGGCAGCGTCGAACAAGCGCCACTAATTGCTTTGTAGAGAGGGGAAGAGAGAGTAAGTTAATTGGTGCAGTTAGTTTCGTAAGGGGCAAAACTCAGAAGTGAATAGAGCTCGCTACGTGTGCGATGTGGTGAAATATAAGACTCCCCGTATCTCCTACCGTCTTTCATCGGCCATTGAATTTTTCAACGGCCTTGAATCAATTTTTCTTTAACGAAAATTTTATCCGATATCTTCTATCTTTGGTAAGTTTATGATATCTTATAATATCGAATATCTTCAAGTCTTGAGTTTAAATTTTAGAAAATCAATTGAGAATATTTTTAGAGAATTTATTCTCTAGAATATTTTTGGAGAATTTAATCTCTACAAATATTCTCAATCGATTCTCAATTGATTGAATTCTATCGGGACCTTCCGATTTTAAAGGAACAAATTTAATAAAAACATTTTAATTAAAAAATGTTAAATTTTTAGTAATTTTAATTATAAAATGTGGAGATTAATTTATTAAAAAATATGTTAAAAATTCGAAAACAAAAAATTATTTATAAAAATAAAATATTCAATAAAGTATAAAAAAATTATGATATTATATATATATATAAAATACAGAGAAAACTATAAACGGAACTATAACGTACGAAACGGTCAGATCTTTTGCAATACACAAAAAATATGAAAATATTTTTCGGAACAATTCGAGATAAACAAAAAATTAATTATATAAATAATAAAATATTCTTTCATATTGCAACAACAAAAAAATTGTGATATTATATACATATATAAATTAAGAAAGTCACTATCATTTCTAATAAGTAACAATGAATCGATAACGTACGAATTTACGGTCAGGCTGGATTTTTTGTGCTTAATAATATTATTCATGTAAATTTATGTAATTTCAAAATTTTCAAACTTGTGGTATTTTAATATAACGTGAGATTAAAAAGAGAGCACTATTTATTTGCGTAATATGCGCAGCGTAATTAAATGTGCATATAAGATTTAATTAATTTCAGAGAAATAACAGTGGCTTTTTCTATGTAATTAAAAAATTTTAATATCAAAACAACTTTAGACAAATGTAATTAGACTAATATGTTGTATAACATCTGACTTTACATTCGTCCATGACAACAACTTCAATTTTCAAAATGCGTTTCCGCAAACCCGTGAGATATAATGATCAAGCGCAGATTTTTCGCAGGAAGTTTTATGAAGCATCTGAGCTAGTGAAAGTTTTCAGGGTGTAAAATTATAACTTTTGAGGCAGAGATCTTCCGAGAATAATCGATCGGGAGTAGCTCAAAAATTACTTTTCTCAACGAGTTTCTTTCGACCATCTTCTGCACATTTAAACGTAACAGTAAGGAATAATAGTCGTGCCTAGTGTTCTTTAAAAGTTTTTAGAGAGCAATTTTAGGAGTACCTGCACTTTAGTCATAGAATAAGAACAACTATTCAAACTATTATCACGAATTTAATGCTCAGTTCACGAATAGAGGAACACATTACAAAGAAATATCATGGTAAGTGGTACGTAAATAATATTTAAATACTTTACTAGATATAATTTATGCATATACAAGTTTCGGTGTTTTGTACTCGTTGCAGAAAATATTTTATCCACCACCACATACGTACATAATTAAAATTTTGTATGATAAAAAATAATATTTTCTTACCGACGATATTATTTTAAATCTATTAAATAGAATATCCTCCCTCTCCATACAATATATGAAAAACTTTAAACATTTCGTTGGAATATGTACATGGGACAGCGGTGAAAATTAAAACTGAGACAAACGTTTGAAATCGGTGCAGCCTTTGTCCTTTGACTACGAAAATACTGAAATAGCTTTTCCAGCTTCCTCAGCTTTCCTAAGTATCTCGATTATACAACGTTTGTTATATGTCTTTCGGACAAAACTATATTACATTTATATTTATATCTGTAATAAGAGTATTTTTAGTAACAAATAATAATAAATTGATAGACATATCAAGCAGTCATTTCATAAATAATTAATTTTGAATTGGAGTTATTAAAGTTTACTAAATGTTAAATTTATATTAATTTCTATATTTTATTATGAATAGTGATAATGAATATTAAAAAGTGCATTATTATTTCACAGAAAATTGTAAAATTCCCTTTTAATATAACATGTCACGTACGCAGAACGCGACTTCAAGAACGGACTTTTTTAATTATACTCATTAGTACAGCATAGCGACCGGACGTTGGTTCGCCTAACTACTTTTATTTTCGCGAAATTACGACATGTACCGTATGTATATACATATATATATATATATATATATATATATATATATATATATTCAAAATTACGAAAGGAGCGTACCGCTCTTGTCTGTCATAATCATTTAATGGCATCTAACTGGCTTGAATCTTTTTCAAGCAAAGTTTTACTTCGGTATTCCTGAATAAGGAACTTTCATCCAAAAGGAGGATTACGTTTGATAGATGACTATTTTATTGCAAATATATATCTAATAAGCCGAAGTTTTTCTCTGTCTTTCCCTTCGCAATTCTCTCGATTACCATATTACAATCTCAGTTAGGGAGAAGATAATAAACTGCAAGTGCAATCGATTCCAGTTTACGTATCGTCCGGATTATTTTCAGTTAGAAAACCTTGTACCTATGGAAAAATTGCATCTTGAGGCAGAAACGAAACGCGCTGGTGTTATTATCGCGAAAGTCCAAAACTTTTTCCCGCTCTTCCTTTTCCCCCGTTCCCTACTTTCTCAACCGGTTCTTCCGCTCCATTTTATCTAACCCCTCTGTGTTCCTGTGGGACAGCTGCAGTCTGGATGGAAGATAATAAACTCAAAACAATACGGCGACCGTCGTTCGCAACACAACACGAACATGCTTTCAGCTTTAAAGCGCGATACCGCTGAGTCGTCGTTATACCATGCGCGAGGAAAACTATTTCATAACTAGGTCGTACGTAATATGTATGTGTACGTACGCGTGTAAGTGTCAGCGCGGCCACGGACTGATGCAAGATAAAGAGAGAGAGGAGACAATCTGCCGGGCAAGAGGCCCTTCCTTTCCTCACATCCGGAAAAGCTTCGCGGGTTTTAGTTACACACGTTGCAGTGTAACTAGCAAAAGCACGGCTTTGTCGGCTCGACACGCGAGCGAAATGATTATCCAAGGATAAAAAACTTATTGAGTCGTGAGCTTTAACTGTTTTAGCTCGGTAACCGGTTCTGTCCGCTTTCTTCTTAATGCAATCGCCATGAACAAACTGCGTATGCAGCATGAGCTACTCCAAAAGTATGTCTCTGATCATCTAAAATCAACATATTTTTATATTCAGAGTTAAACGAATCAGTTAATAACCCTTTTTTGGAATTATTCTCTAATAATTAGATATGTATTTACTCGCGCCAACTCATTTTACTTGTGCTTGATGTATGTATTAATTCACAAGAGGTAGACACAATTCTGTTGTGGCTTAAAGTCAACTTCCAGATGCTGACAGTAACTCTTATCACTGTCATTCATCTATTATGTATGTACTTGAACGACTATGCTTGCTAAGCTTCAGTTGTACGCTAAGAAGGACTGTTACAATAACCGAAAATGACTCACTCATCCGTTAATCTTCATCTTGCGCAGTAACATGCATTAGCGTCTTGCATGCTGTGTTACAGCATATTCCAATTCAAGACTGTCGTGATGAAAAGCCAGTTGACATCCGCCACTCGCGACTCAAATATTGCAGAGTGATCATCGGAAAGTTGCTGAGACTAAATCTATTATTTTAATATGAGTGACAGATTAAATATTATATACTACAGAAAAAAACCCGTCATTTTTATTAGTACGTGGCAAAAATAAAATTTTTATTATTAAAATTTTATTATTATATTTGTAACAGTAAAAATTATAAGGAAAGGTAAAAAATTGGGCTAAACGACTCAATGATATATATTCTCGAAATGATCATTTAAACTTGCTCAATAATCGTTTCTATAAATTTAATATAAAATTATTAAATTTCTAACATATATTAATAACTGTAACTGTGCCTTCCAAAAAATTCCAGATAAATTCCTTGAAAATGACTGGCTATACCGAGGTCGTTTGACTGAATATGTTACTGAGCCATGCAATCAGATGAAAAAATTTTCAGATTTATTTTACATTCACTTTAACAAATTTAATACGGATATACTATTCTTCTTACATATACATATATTATTTAAAAATAATGGTTTATTCTACAGAATTGTGTTTAATATTCATTTCATTCTGTTCCACATTCATATAATAAAGTGTTAATAATTTTAGCCATCTCCCGATTGTCATTCTGTATATCATCGGTTTGACGTATTGAGGTTGATTCCTTTCGCGAACATTTAGACAAATAGGACGGGATGCAGACTTGCGTTGCTCGCGAGACAATAACGACGTCGTATTGTATAAAAGCCACGCGTAACAAACTCCGCAACTCATCATAATGCAGTTGCGACCGCCAGATGAAGGACGTTGATAAATACAATACAACAAGTTCGTTGGCAGCTTCCTTTATGCGCGAATCGCACGGAACGCCACAAACGGAAGTTCCACTCGATTTTCCAATAGACATTATCGCACGACGCGCGCCGATCGGACTGTACTACTTTTTATAGGTCTTTTTTATTATCCGCACAATACTATTTCTAAAAGGCACGAGTGCGCGTCCATCCATCACTGTCTCATCGATAATGTTTCCTAACGAGCGAGCGCTTCACGTTTTGGCTGCATCACGACACGTACTCGGCAAAGTTTTCTTATGCTTTTGCAATATGCCGGGGCCGCATTACCGTAGCAAGATCGAAAAACGGAAGTGCAAGAACTTTCTGAATTTATGGCGGAGAAGCGACTAGAATCGAAGTAGGTCGTGTTCCAGGATAATCCATGAGAAAGGAGAATAAGCGAAACAACCGCTTTACTTGTATACGCTCAACATGCGACAATTGTACGTCGATAATTTCCGTTATAGATTACACTGTAATGTGTTTTGTATTTAACAGCACTATGTATGTCAGTTATTTAACATTTAGTCGTATTTCAAGCTAGAATGCGAAAGAGTTGCTCGTTTCTTTTCTTCGAAACAATTTCTCTTATTATCACATGCCGGTATTTTCGCGATACGAACAATAGAAGTCATGCACTGCCGGCTATATTCCATACAATTCCTGCAAAAGTTTCGTTGCTTCTGTTCCATTCCCCACGGAGCTCGAAACTTTTCCACGAAGCTTACATTCGAGAGACGATGGACTTTCAAGGAGACATTCGAAAAACGCGTATTAACAAAAGATATGCACACAGTACGCCATAACTTGAATTATAGAATCCAAGCCCTTTGTCTCTCTTATACAACTAAATTACATTTTGCAAAATTAACAGTTTTCAATTGACATCAATAGAGTATGCTATTTAACTCGCGTCAACTAAAAAATCGGCCCGACAGAAATTATCGATACAGAGATGTATGATATGAGAGAGAGAGACACACTACCTTCTTTTGCCTGAACGTATCCGTGCACTTCGCAGTAACTTCCGGCCGGACCAGCCGCTCCAGGAGTGTCCAACGTGAAAAGGGTGTTGGCAGAAGAGCTAACGTCGTCGGACGTCTGTAGTAGACTGGTAGCCTGCGACAGGGTGCGTTGCTGCTGGTGATGCTGATGGTGATGATGATGATGGTGCTGCTGCTGTTGCTGCTGCAGCTGCACCTGCTGCTGATGCTGTTGCTGCTGAGCGAGCATCTCTTCGTGCCGACATTTCGAGCAACGACGCATCTCAGAGCGGACACGCAGCAGCCAAACCATGCCGAAGAGCGCCATAGCAACCTCGAGACCTGCTGACCTCGACGGGTGCTTCATGCTCGCGGGGTCAAGGTCATCGAGGCTCCGGGAGCCAGCACGACACATATCACCGACTTCAGTGCGGATTTGTCTACCTCTCTTTCTTTCTTTCTGCACCTTCTTTTCCCCCGCCCCTCTCTTTAACTTCTCTTCTACCTTTAGGATTGCGATTGCAATTAAGCAAGCATGGAACGACGAGTGCCGATGCTCCTCTCGAATTGTGTCATCGATATTACTGTTATGCTCCTCGTTCAATCTCGCGACATACAGAATGATTAGGCTCGCATTGGCAGTGGATCGTTTTTTATTAGTAAAAAACGAAGAGCGATTACTTCGATTAATTCGTTTAGAAGAGAATCAGAAGCTTGTATAAAATCGTAGTCCGTGTTGAATACTGATGATTATCGCTTATCGGACTTCATTGTTTCTCAAGAGGAATCGGTGTTCATATTGGCAGCTTTTGATATTTGTCACGTAACTTCTTTTCTGAACTTCGAGAGTTCTATTGCGATGTCAACGTCGCTGCAATGAAGCGATTCCATCTGCTCATTATAAATAGTAAAAACCAATGGATGAACTTGCTCTCGTTAGTTTTATTTTCTGATAATTTCATTCGGAATTCATTAAGAATTTTTATGAATATTTTGGAGACAGCGATAACGACTTTATATTTTTCGTGGACGATTCATTGGGATGAGCATACCCGCAATGACGGACAAAGGATATCCAGTAAAACGTGCGCGGTCAAAAACCACAGGATTTTTCTTTCGTCCGTTTTCGGACACACGAAGCTCGACTGATAAACGAAAAATAAGCAGATGGGCAAGGCACCTTTCTTTTGAAAACTGCTCGATAAGTGTCTAAGCATTCGATACCGATGCTTTGAAGTGAAATAACGGACTCGTGTGTGCCAGTTAATAGAGATTTTATGCCTTTGTATGAAGGAACTATCTCTTATTTCATCTTACAAATCCTTTGAAATTTAAAAATTCGATAGTAATCTCAAAGATCTGTATAAACAAAGTAGCTACATTTGTTCAACCAATTCTTCTGCAAATTGAAATATTGAACAACCAACATCGAATACAAATGTTTCTATACGCACGCAATTTACATTATTCCCGTTTTGATATCAATTAGTCAGCGTTTATTAGCGTGGATTATAAAGGAAACAGCTGACAATTTCCTAATTTACAATCCGCTTTTCTGTCTCTGAGAGAGACAGAATTACTCAAGCTCAGGGCTTCTGCAAATACCAGAGCAAATCAACCAAGGCACCGGTTCTTCCGAGTATCGACGACGAGGAAGATGAAAATGATCGATACAGCCTTAATACGGAAGCTAAGCGATTGGTCCCGGGCGCACTTCGACGACGATGATACTTTTATAAAAGTACAAAAGACGTCTGTTCACGAGTGGTCGAGAACGTGGAGTCTGCTATATTTTTCCAGGAACTATTCCGTGACCATCGCCTGTTCCAGGCCGTGGCTACGCCTCGCTCTTCCGATTTTCAGCGACCGAATTCTGTCCCTAGGTGTCGTCTCCGACGATTTCTACCGTCCCCGTTCCTTCTTCCGTTAGACTCTTCGTGGTCCATTGAGCTATGTGATGCTGACGTTCTTCTCCTCTCTCTTTATTTTTCTCTCTCTTGATAGTGCCGCACTGGAAATGAGATTTCGTCCCATCGGGACATGTACTTCCGATCGCGCGGTTGTCTCACCTCTCACGCATGAGTGGATTTCGCTTGACATTCATTCCCGGTTGACGGGAAAACAGGACAGATGTGGGGATGGAAGAATGTTCGATACGGACAACTTATCCTCTTCTTCGTACCTTCCTCACTCTCTATGCGATTACATGGTATTTGCAAATAAAAGGTAGCTTCTCGAACGCATACAGTTCACCTTTTAGACTCTTGAAAATAATATAATTGGTGGTGACAATCACTTTGACAATTATGGTGACAGCGGGAAATCGGACACACTTGGACAAGTGGATTCTCGCTTTCGATCGGGGGATTTAACTACGGAACTCTCACGCGGAGTGGACTGCTTGGATTCAAGCAGCGGCTCGTTATCAATTCCTGTCGAGTCCGAGTTTGACTGAATGGGTTCATTCCTGTCAAACTGTCGAGGTATGCAGAAGCTCCAACGGCTCGTATTTCAACAATGATCTCGCTTTAATGATGAAATTAATTTCGTCATTTGTTCACGATCTTACTTTACGATTACCTCGCAGCTCGATCCACCTTAAGCTAGGAATTTTCTCTCAAAAACATTTCCACTGGATCCTATCTCTGTTTCTGTAGCTTATTCAGAATCCTCTCGAACAAAATCGATTAGTGTCCGGAGCATTCGCATTGTCGCTTCGTACTTTTCCAAATGATGTTTGCCACTGAATAGCACATCGAGATCGATTCTTCTCGACAAAGAAATTCTTCGGACTAGAGTCTGTGAATACGTCTTTTTCTTCTTGGAAAAACGAGTCCTTCAGTCTGTACGTATGAGCGGATGAAGCGTTATTCCGGGGATGCAGTTCCGGGTTGATATCCGGTTGATAACGCGGTTTTCCGGATGTGAAGGAGTTTCGAGACGTTTGCGGATGAAAACCATCGGTGAAGAAGACTCGATAAGTGACCGGTTTCTTCGGATCGTCGATTTGGTCTCGATACTCTTTGAAAGGCTCCGCAACCTTAGGTTTCCGGCCGATACTTCTTCATTCTACCCTGGAAAAGTCATGCCAGGAACCTTCGAGCATTACCGATGCGAGAGAAACGCGGTTTCGCTCGCTCGAGGAGAATTTTTCAATAAGCTCCACTTTCGCGACGACGGCTCTCTGAATAGCAGACTAATCGATCCTTTCGCGCATTGACTGATAATCTACAATACCGTATTTTTTGCTTACAATCGTGAAACTGCCGATCGTTATCGGTAGAAAAGTTTCATCAATTATGTAATATTAATGAAAACGATTCCTTGTTCGCGCTTGCTTCGAAAGCATTCGATTCGCAGATATTAGTTTCTTTGTACTCTCAAATTTATAAACAAACACAAAGTAAAAAACATTAATAATGAAATATTATAATTTATTAACAACATGGAAAAACAAAGAATATCTATCTTCAGCTGAATAAAATTCGTGACTTTCATCAATCATTTCAATAATTTACTCCATCGCGCATTGATGGTGTTAGAGCAATAGAATAAAACAGTTCTCTGGAGCGGGAGCTCGTAAATACAGATCGCGTCCAATAAAACAGAGATGCCAACTAAGTTTCAGAGATCGACTTGGTCGTGAAAAGAAAAAAGAGAAAAGGAGAGGAAGAGAGTGTGTTCTCCACGAGAGGGAATAAATTGCAACTGGGAACGCGGTACAAAAGGGACGACGACGACGACGACAACGAGGTTGTGCGCCGAGCCGAGTGTTTGAAGGCGGCGAAAACACTTGTGCGCGCACTCTCTTCGAGCACTGACGCTGCTGGCAAATACTGCTCCTTCGTTAAGTCAAAGTAAAAGAGGAGAGAGAGAGGCTTTCCGTTTTGCAAGACGGTGCACGCATAACTAAAAGCTTATATAAATTATATAAATTCTTATATAAATTCTGTTTTTCACATGCCATCGTTCGTCCACGACGTGTTGATCCATGTCATCGCATTATATCGCTACGGCGGAGGCGAAAACAGGGTAAATCGAAACACCTACAGCCGCCTGCCGCCACACGCTCGATTTTACGTGGGGATTTACTGGATCTGCGTTACCCGTGTTACCACCCACGGTGAGCTGAATAGCTCAATAACTGTCGGGTTTTCCCTTTAGTGTCAATGCTCACGGTGATTAAAAATGACGCTTGCCGTGGCACTGTAAACGAAGTGTATTGCGATGAGCCGTATATTGAAGTTTCCTCCACGCTGTCATCAAATAAAGCGTATTACATAAAGCAAAAGTACAGCGGTACGTACTTTTTTTTTACACGATAGACATTTAATATATTTTAATACATTTTAATACATTTAATATATTTTATCTTTGTGCGGTGTGTGCATGTGTGTGCGTAGTATTCTTTCATGGAAAAAATCTATTTTCTCATAGAAAAAAATTTATTTAAATTTCCTATTTATTTAGTTCTATATTTTTCAATTTTCGTTCTTTCCGTCGTTTCCGCTTCAGTCGCCCTCGAACTATACGTATTTTGAACGAAGTACGAGTCGTTTCTCAAACGCGTCGAACGAAGCGACAAATTTTGTGAACGAACAAGTTTCCATCGGAGGAACTCATTTGGCTGGTTATCCTTCCGCGCGCCCGATATATCGATTTAACAGCGAGCCGATAAACCACGGACGAATGCGATTATGTTGGAAATAATGCAGCAGACGGCTCGATGACCACGCGCTCTCGATGCACGACCGCTAGACCCAGCGCAATAACGCATTCACGAGGGTTCGCCAAAAGTGGGTGGGAAAAAAAGGTCGGTCGATTGAACGAGAGAGGTCCGCCAATACATCGCGCTCGCGCGATGATTACGCAGGCCGATCGTATTTCTTTGCGGCAAAAGCGCCCGAGCGTAATTTCGCAGGCATGTAAATCATCGGAATTGAAATTGATGAATCATTAGCCCCGTCCCACGCTTTCGAGCGGCGCCGAGCGTTTAATCGACGCGGTCGTAAAAATTAATTTTACACTGCGAACGCGAATTATTGTTTACGGATCGCCGGCAACCAACGGCGACGGAGATTAATATTTGTTTCTATATTCGCTTTGTGCGCAGATATTATTTAGTTATTAGTTATCGTAATCGAATCAGAGAGATGTAATTCATTGTTACGCATAACGATAAATAAGACCGCATATGGAGACATATCATTATCGCGTGATCAATAATCGCGATCGCTACTTGTTAATTGACGTAGTATTATTACAGTTCAGTGATTATTTAATATTTAACGAAATGACTGTTGCCTATTTTACGACTGTTGCCTATTTTTATTCTATAAGTTCATTCCTATTCTTGATGGACGCTGGACAAAAATTACTCTTTTATCTCGACGTGTTTTGAGACCTGGATTATTATACTCGCAAAGTTCAAATTGAGCTTGAACCAAAACCGGGATGACCTGATGAAGGTAAGGGGAAGGACGGAATATATTTAAAAGTTTCACAAGGAGACAACTTTACTCTCTTTTTGAGCTCCAACAATTTTCTAGGCTTTTTTACATACTTGATAAGTTAATCCAAGAATTTTAAGAATACACTAAAATAATGTCCCAAATTTTAATATTTATTATTTAAAATAAATATATATAATATTTTGATATCAGTATAACTTTGAATTAAAATTGTATTCCTATTATAAAATTAATTTATAAGAAATACAATTTTATATGATTTTTTAAATAAATTTAATAAATTATCCTGGAGCTATTTATGTCTTATGTTCATTTATATCAACACAGATTAATTTTAATCTTGATTTAACTTTTCTTTTCTAATTCTAAAAAAGTTAGAAAAAGATAAAACATAAGTTAAACCGAGATTAAAGTTAAACTATAATACATTAATAGAAATGGATATTAGTCACTTTGAACAAAATAATAATTTTATATATTGCATAAAATAAAAAATATTAAATATATTTTTATTTTTATTTTTATTTTTATTTCGAATAAATAAATATCACTTTTACAGAAATAGTAATAATTTTTTTTTAAGTTTTATATTCAATAGATTGTGGCGATCGTGGCTCAAAGAAATGTCTTGACATTGTTTTAACGAACCAAAGAGATCCGAGGGATCCGAGTTCAAATCCGACCAAAAATCGTCGGTTTTTATTCGATCGCCTCTCGGAAGGTAAACCACCGAGAGTATCTTGCCAAGGAACTTCCGGATAACATGGATGCATGTCACCAAAGGTCACCACACCCTCACGTAGGGTGAAGGACTGAAGAGAGAGAGATTTAATAGAGATTTAATTGAGATTTTGATTTCAATAAAACTACTTAAGCTACCAAAATAAACACATATTGTTACACAATTTTAATCTTAGAAAACTTAATTCGTAATTATAATGGACAAAAAATAGTGAATAGGAATTAACAGAATCTAAATTTTTGCAAATTTTTTTGTAGCAATATGTGTGAATGTAACGTATTTCGATGTTGTAACGAAAAACAAACTCCTGTTTTTGGGTAGTGAAAAAAGCTCATGACGACACGCGTCGCTGGACTCGCTAATAGCGACCGCGTATTTTGCAAGTTTTGTTTAATCCATGCAACGGCTGGGTTAACAATGAGCAGCTCGAAATTAACGCATCAAAACCGTGACGCATATCGAAAAACGTTACGCACAATTCGCGTACATATTAAATAATTTTATCTCTTTTGTCACCTTTGTATTATCATCTTGACACCAACACGCATAAATAACACATGAATTTTAACACCAATTTAATTGCTCGTTGCTTTTACAGTCGGTCGTCGCAAATGTAGATTTTATGCACAAGATAGGTATAATATACAAAGAGAGAATAAAATTCTCTAAAATTTTTGATAGCTGTTTCGGTAGACAGCTCTCCTACATAATACACAAGGTAAAATAAATTGGAATGCGTATATCTGTTCAAAATGGCGCATGGAGACTAATAGATCGTAATAAAAAATATCTATAAATATACAATCGTAAATAAACTATTGAAGCATATATCATTGAATTTTAATTTCGAATTTTTTGAATTTTATCAATCACATAAAAGAAAGACAAGTTCATTTATTTTTTCATTACTTCATCTTTAGGAAATTTAAAGAAATATCATGTGACTTAAGATCAATGATAAATACAAATACAAAATAATTTAAAAAAACGATGATACTTTGAGTTTTTTGGAAATTTTTGTTTTTTACATAAAATAATAATAAATATAATTTTTATTTGCAATTATACATAAATCTAACAATAATGCGATTATACTTCAATGACTCCTATCAATTTTGTTGATAGAGACACAAATCAAATCTAAAGTATCATGAAAATGCAATTCGATATCATTTCAAAATATAATCACGAATACACATGAAAATTATTTTCATGTATAACGTAAGAATAATTTTTTAAAATTACATTTACATTATAACACCAATATTTAACTACACGATATTTTTGTGTACGCAGCGAGTGTAAAATATCCAGATGTTAAATTCACTTTTTCTCCGACTATTCGTCGAGATCGATTGAACTCGTTGGTTCCATTTTACAATCCCTGCCAATCCTTAAGCGTTTTCGTAATCGTAAAAAAGAAATTTATCGGATGGGAACGGGTGTCTCTGTCGTTTCCAATTTCCTTTGTGGGTTGTGGCTAGGGATACGATGCCACATGGAGCCGCTATATAGATCTAACGAGCAACCGTAAGGGCGAAGTGAACTCGATGCAAACTTGATGGCAGAGCATGTTGTTTCAGGCGTACTCGAAAACGTGGAGATGGGAGTGGTAACATACGGGTAGTATAATGCAGATTCCGACACGCGATTACAGCGGTTTGTGCATGCAGTACAAACAAACCTGTGAAACTTACGCGTGCTCTTTGACGGTCACTCATACGTTAATAATTTTTCAACAAAAGTTACAACTGCGGGCGAACGTAACAAACGGAAGGCGAAACAAAATTCCACAAAGATTTTTGGAAGGAACGTATCGTCAATTTTAAAAGACTTTTACAATTTGATAGGGAGAAAGAAAGAGCAAAAGAAAGAGAAAGAGAGAGAAAGGGACAGTGTTATTTTTTTTATGTCAATCGATCATATCGTGACAGGACTTTGAGTAATCCATAAACGCATGGAATACATTTTTTTATAGTTTTAAACAAAAGGTGCAGTTTACTATTTTCGTGGTTGTCGAATTACATTGATTAACAATTTTGTATAAAAAGGAGGAGGGTCAATAAGGCTGATTTTTGGGCTGAAATGTCGCACTTTTTCCATTGCATTTTTGAATAGTAGATATCAAGAGCTTCCCAAAACACCCTATTTAAACCCTTTTTCGTTGGGGTAAACGATAGTTACGATCGATCAAAGTTAGAGTAATATTGCTAAATGGGAATTATTTTACTCTATCAAATCTTTAAGAAATAAAACATTTTTCAAGATGCTTGTTATTATGAGTTTATGGGGGTTGCTGAGCACGAATCAAACATCAGTTTACAAAAATTCAATATGGCGGATACAAAATGGCGGACGACTTTTTTCAAAATCAATCCAATTCGCATGAAACTTGTTAATTGGGGGTTCATAGGATCGCTGATCACGAATCATACATCAGTTATGAACAATTCAATATGTCGAATGCAAAATGGCGGACGATTTTTCTAAATATGAATTCAATTCCTATGAAGCTCGTTACTCGAGGTTTTCTATGATCGCTGATCACGAAGTTGATGCCGGATTTGCATCAGATAGTCGGAGATTCGCTGATTACGAATATAATATATATATAATATATATAATATTTTGATGGAATAGATAAAATAATGAGAAAGTAAAAATTAAAAAAAAACGCTTTCATCGACGTTTGCAATAACATAATTAGGAAGAGAAGAGTAATAAGAAAAAAATTCTGCCATTTGATGACACCTGATAAAATATTCAGTAACCATAAAAATCCCCGACCCAGATAGCACACTTTCTTTCCTCTTTCCTGAATGTCTCGCGAACCTTTCCCTGAAGTATTCGTAATATTTCATTATCATATTAGGGACATATTTCCTTCATATGTACGTGTCCGCATATACAGAAATATTTATGCGAACCTTGAGTAAGTGTTTCATTGCAATATTCAGGAAATCATCTGTAATGATGCGCACTGGTCGAACTTGAATTCTATGGCCCGTACAGCTGAGCAGTAATTTTTTATTTTTTAGAATCCTAGACAAGTTCAAAATAATTTAAGTAACAGCACAAAAAGACCTTCACAAGAGTATGACAATCACGTGATGGATGCATCTTCTTGCTGGACAGGTGATGAATCAAGTAGTGAATCTTCTTGAATGTATTTAACTTGAAACAAATATAAGTCAGTGCTTTTTCTTTTTTATCAAATAATTAAAAGCTGATGTATAATTCGTGATCAGCGATCCTATGAACCCCCAATTAACAAGTTTCATGCGAATTGGATTGATTTTGAAAAAAGTCGTCCGCCATTTTGTATCCGCCATATTGAATTTTTGTAAACTGATGTTTGATTCGTGCTCAGCAACCCCCATAAACTCATAATAACAAGCATCTTGAAAAATGTTTTATTTCTTAAAGATTTGATAGAGTAAAATAATTCCCATTTAGCAATATTACTCTAACTTTGATCGATCGTAACTATCGTTTACCCCAACGAAAAAGGGTTTAAATAGGGTGTTTTGGGAAGCTCTTGATATCTACTATTCAAAAATGCAATGGAAAAAGTACGACATTTCAGCCCAAAAATCAGCCTTATTGACCCTCCTGCTTTGTCTTACTTTATTTTTAAATTATTCTATCTATTTGTATATAAATAAATCATATGATGTAAAAACATTACTTAACATTAGTTTTAATTAATCTTAGTTTAAAAAATATACATAATTATATATATATATATATATAATTATACATAATAATATATATAAAAAATTGCATATTTCAAATATTAAAGATAACGTCAACATCAATAACTGAAATATTTTCTAAGAGTTCTTTTGTATCTGCTGTCTCCTCACATTAATAATAATTCATTTCTTCAACAGATCTTGTTAGTTAAAGCTGTTTAAAACTTAACTTGAATTTCAATTGATTTGTTTTTTTGCTTGCAAGCTACTTCTATCCCTACAGTCAAATAGTCTGCTAACATGGCCAGAATTCCAGTTTCCTCATTATTTATTTCCATTGTCGAAATATCTTGATAAAAACGATCATTATTTACTTTTATTTTTCATATTGTACCTAAATTATATTATTTGATACAATTAATGAAAACTGAGATACAATTTTTGTACATGTTCATTTTCAGCATAAAAAATTTAGAAGAATTGACTATTTTGGTGCAGGATCTCATTGTTAATCGGTGTTATTTAAGATTAATTAAATATTAAGATTATAATATTTAAGATAACTTAATTCATGATTAACGAGTAAATGGAACCAGTATATTTGCTTGATCTTAAAAAAATTGATATGTTTGTATTGCTTCATATTTTTTTGGAATATCTTTTAGCATATTAAAATATCGAAATTTCACATACTTCTGCTTTTTTTTGTATACAGAATATTATATTAAAAGAGTAAGTAACACATTCTTTACAAACGAGTTTGTTGTAATTTTCGGTTGAGTAGTTTCATCCCGAGGCTTTACACAAGCAAAGGGAAAGACGCGAAAAGGAGCCGTTCGCATTCGGATTAAAATGAGCGGAAAGAGTGTGCTTTTCAGTGCGACACAGGTGCGTTCGCATCGTTGCATTTCGAGTATACCTTTATATTTTTTTCTCTATCTTAGTCACTGCTCTTTAATCCTTCGTACTTAAGTCGTTGGTTTACTGCGGACAAGAATTTATTCCTGCTGTCGTGAAGAAGACGGTCTTAGATAAACTCTCTACTTATAAATGATGCACTTTGTTTCACAAAAAAAATAGTTACCAGTACTTTATCTGTACTTTTCTAACTCTAAACCAAAGATTTAAAAAAATGTTAGCGTGTCAGTCACCTATATATTATCTGAAATCATTCATACTATTTTATCTAAAATTTGCGAATACTTTGCTTTACTTATGAATTTTTATAGTTTTATTCATGAACTTCAACACACATTTTTTTCAAACATTTTGAATAATTTATAAACTTTACATTTTGTATAAATGTCTCAATATCGTGTGTGTTGCTTAAATCTATATATTAATTTTCGTGATCGATAATATTTGCTCCTTAAAAGACAGCATATCTTGGTAAAATATCATTGCACATTGTACATCTCTCTCGTGATCGTAACGTTCGCAGATCGCAAAAGCGCAGAGACAGGAAGGTTCACCCTCGTCTTTTCGAGCTTCGGTGAAAAATTGGTTTATCGTCACCCTCAACGCTTGAATTAAATTTCGGTTGAAAGCGGAAACTATTTCACATTTGCACGAAATTCGTTTTTCCGACGAGCCGTTCGTGTCGCTGTCAACGTTCAAAAAGTTTTTCAGAAATAAACTTTGCTTCCTCTCCCTTTCCCTCACTTCCGTCCCTTTTTCACTACCGGCCATCTCTCCCGTTTATGTTGGGAGAGCATGTTCGGAGAGGTACTAAATTTTCGTTAGAATTTTTTATTCGACCAACTTTGGCATTAAGCTGCATCGTTACGTATACATGTCGGTAGAATTGTTCGCAAAAAAGACTGTTGGTCATATTTTCAACGAACACGGAAATCGTGATAATCGTTCTATAACACAATATATAAATCGCAATAAATCTCTTGTACACAAAAAACTGTGTGACAAGATTTGATCGAGTAAAGCTGCATTGCACACGATATTGTTTCCGAGTTGTTGTTTATAATATATGTATAGCGTGTAAAGAATTTTATCAAATTGTGATATTTTGATGCACCGCTTGTTTTTTTTTTTTTTTTTTTTGATACAATGAGAATTAATTTGAATATAAAATAAATTTTGATATTTTCATTATTACTTTATTATTTTTATTATTTATTAACATTTTAAATAAAATTTTATAAAAATAAATTCAATAATTTTATAAATATAAATTCGATGTGTGAGACATTTATTTTGAACTTTCTAAAAACTTTTGAAGCAGTAAAATATAATTTGTTATATAAAACATTTAATGATCTAATAAAACATTCGCAGTGATCTTTTTATCATTTCTACCAAGCTTCTCATGCCGCTGAAAAATGGAAAAGTTGTAGAAACGCAATCGCAATTACTCGACAACGAAAGTTTGCAACAAACAAGCTAATTGTCAAGATTCCTTGTGCCGATGTGGCTGCCATGTAAGTAAGTGCGATTATTAAACAAACTTTGTAATTCAAAGCGAAATCCGGACAAGGGCCAATGAATACACAAGTTCGCTGGCGTAATACTAATTATTCTATTATTAATTACAAAGTTTGTGCAACAGCGTCTTGAATAGCGACAGTCCGATATATTAGTGTGCCTCTCTGTGAAATTAAATGAAACGTCCGCACAGAAAGAAAAGCGCGACGATAATTCCATTGTAACCGTGAAAAGGATAAAGGTTCTATTCTTTTGTAGAATTTACTGCGAATCCAACGACGGAAGAAAGAGAAGATTATATCATGTTATGTATATTAGCGATAATTTTGTATATGATCACGTTGCGCATGTCAAAGTGGTCCAATCATCTTTCTTTTCCTCGTCAGATGCTTAACATACTTTTGATCATTCACGCGAGACAATGTTTATTCTAATCTGATTGAAATGTTTAGAAAAGCAAGAGAGTTATTTAGTTTCGGTTGTCATAGATGGTCTCCTCGTTGAAAACGAAGAAAGACGTCTGAAAATGATGTCAAGTTTGCTTGCCAGAACCAGACTCCGGTAACAAAAAATTTTACGGATCTTTCACGAGGTTCTTCGTTGCTCAGATACCAGCTTTATAACTAACAACAAACTTATTCACGCGAGCACGACCGCGCGAGTTACGACGATTACTACATCGTTCGCACGCACACAACGTAAGAATCTAAAATATAAAATCCCGCGAAAGTAACGATCAAGGCTATATGACGTACGGTCGCGTTATAATCCAAATTGAAAATAGAGGAGTACGTAATTTCAGGAATTAGGGAGAGGGAGAGAGGGTTTGCGTCGAAACGCGCGATAACAGTTGACAAATATTTATCAAGGAGCAGGAAACACAACGCGTGTTTAAATAAAGCTAATTAAGTCCCGTTTGTGTGCAAAAACCGCGCTCTGGATGTAGCTTCCCGCGCGACTGCCAAGACGCATTCAGACATCGTCGCCACGATTATGTCTCCGTGCATGCACACGTGCAAATTTCTGATCCGTGTGTACTCGCGGGACACGGCAGCGCTCGCTATTGTGTCACGACGCCGGGGTGGACGGTGCGCGTCCACCTCTGCATTGAATTAGGGCATTGCATCTCGCCGGAAATTGCGTCCTGATCCCCAGCGAGAAATACGGTATCATGAAATCAACAAAATGCGTTCCTCAAAATCAAAGTGTACACGCGACAAACGCGTAGAATGAAAATAATTGCGAATATACGGTCGCGATACAATAGATGGTCCATAAGTCCAAAATAATTTTAGTTTTACGTTTGAATGCGCACATACACACGTATTTGAAACAATCTTGATTGTATTGTATTATAATTTTGAATCTCGCATTACTCTCCGAACGTATCGGAATTCCCGTATCTATCTCGCTAATGTAGACTAGATATTATTTATTCGATATTCTTGCTATGCACAAATTTAATAATGCGCTACAAAATCAAATATTAACGCTAAGGGCAATTTACAGTTGTAAATACAGTTGTTTCTCAGTTTTATATTTTTAGTACAAACTTTTTATTGTCAGTTCTACATGCTGCTACGTGAATGTTAACTGAATTTTAAGATCAATCATTTAAATTTAACAATCTAGAGGTTAAAAGGCCAAATATAAGAACAGTAAAGAACGAGTAAACAATTAGATGACATTAAAATTATAAATTAAACATAACAAATTTATTATTGACAAAAACAATAAGAACGTTTCAACTTCACGGTGTGAAGAGTGATTTAAATTTAAAATAAATTCTTTTTATAAAATAGAGGATATTTTGCAAAGAGAAAGCAAGAAAGCTTGGAAAATATGTGTAAAATACAATATTTCATTTTGTAACAAATTCTAAAATAAATTACTTTAATCGGACGCAATTTTAATTCGTATTAAAAATGAAAAAAAAGATGAGAACATCGTGCATGACTTTCGCCGAAGAAGATTGGCATTCTAAGCTGATCCTAAATATTCGTCAAATAATCTGTAGTCAGGAACACGTGAGCACTTCTGGTACAACATGTCTAGGCAATATCCATCTATCTTGTTGCAAGATGTACCTTCAAGATGTAAAGCGGACGATGCATTTATATGGCCTGACGATGAAAGAATATTTCACGCGAGAATTTCCGCGTCGATTCACAGAGCGTTCGTTCCTCCGCACCGGCTCCGTTTTGTGCAGCACCGCGCAGCTTCCGCGAAATTAAGCAGCTCACTGTCGTAAGCTCGATTACATTTTTCGACCAGTAAAAAAAGCATCGGCAAAAAGAACGAATGTCTGTAGTTGTGAGAGAGCGCAACTGGAAGGATTGTGCACGATGGCACCCTGCCATCACAAGAAGAAGTTTGGCCGCCTCATTGACGTCGACTCTGCTTCTCCCCAAGGGTTTCCCGTCCTTAAAGTGCTCCCACTTGGCTTCCCACGCGCAGATTGGCGGTTGGAAAAACGAGAATTTACCACACACAAAACACACACACACACGTATACCCCCGACGTTACCTCGTTATAAAATTCCCCGATAGAATTCCCCGGGGGACTCACTAGATTTGATCTCTTTCGTCGCTTCTCATCGCGATTTCCGTTTTGTCTTCCCCTCTCGCGTTTTGACAGATCCGACAGCTTCCGACTCCTTCACATTGGCCTTCAATCCCTTCGGAATAGAGGGTCGTTCACAAAAGAGATTTCATGAATTTCGAGCAAATGTGAGAGTTCTATTCGATTTATGATCTCTACATAATATTTCATCCGCAGCGGATGTCATAAGAGATCTTTATGGACCACGTAAATAATAAACAATTGAATGCCGTTCGTTGTGTTTTTGGAAAAATCGTCCCCCAAAATACATGCAATTTATAATATCTCATTGTAAAATGAAAATAATAGAATCTTCGAATTAGCGAATATCAATATCGCTGATAGAAGTAACTAAAACTATTTAATTAACCGTATACCGATAATTAATGAGCTATACATTTTCATTAAATCGCTTCGTACCAACAATATCTTTCGTGTATCATATAAATGTAAATGGATCGATTTCAATTAAAATTTCTCCGGGCTTCGAGTAAATTTATCACAGTCCATTATTCGATATCAGTAGAATCATTATCGCGCGCACTGATCACCGCAATCCGTTCATTTGGCTCGTTTCTCATACATTTAATAATATCTTTAGTATGATGAAAAAGAAGATGCGAAGAACACGGCTCGTAGATTTTAAAACGCGAGTACTTGATAAGTGTATCAAATTGAATTATTTAAATTGAATTGTTATTAATTTTATATATTAATTATAATAAATAAAATATATCGTTAATATTAATACTCACATAATTTAAGTTATTATATATATATATATATATATATATATATATATATATATATATATTAATGCAATAATAACAGACACGTGCTCGTCAACCCACAAATAAAATAGCATTAATACATCTGCGTTTGCGATAATGCATTATCTCCGCGGAAGTACACTTTCCTTTTTTATAGGCTCGATCTGTGGAAGATAGCCGACCATCAACATCATTCCCTACATTTTTGCGATTTATTTTCCGTTCTCTCTTTGCTTTGGTTCCGCATAAATTGATGATTACATTGCACGACCGGTAAAAGAAGCGAATCTCTAATGGAGTCGTGTTCTTTGTGCAATTTGCATTTGTGATATTTCCCCGGGAAAATTGATTTCAAGCATAATAGCCTAGGCAAATACAATCAAAATTTACATTGTGGAAAAAAGAGAAACATTTTCTTTTTAAGATTTAATTTCTTTGTCGAACAATTTGCTATAAGCAAATATCAGTAATTAGTCTCTCTTTTATTCGATTTCAATTTTAACTAATAATAAATACAATATTCTTTAATAATCTAATATCTTTACAATAAAACTTTATTTTCTTTATAACACATAAAGAAAAATTATATGCAATTCCAGGTATGTTATTTACTTTTTTATTTACATGTAAAAATTCGAACAAAATGATCCACAGAAAGTTTTTCAATGCAAGTGAGAGAACAGTCGGAACAGCCTGACAGAAATTAATCCGATATGGGCATATAGTGAGCAGTAACCGATAATTATTTCCGGTATCTTTGAGAAATGTACTTCTCGTTAGCCATTTGAGTTTCTTTGCCAGACAGTTCGTTAAGCAGTTTCTGCTTTGATACTCGTCCAACAGTCGGCGTCTCTAAATTTTTGGCGAACTCGTAAACGAGTTGCACGCTGCACAGTATTCAAGTGGATCGTGACGAGAATTCTTCAAAATTATCCGTGCAAGGGTCTGTAACGAGTTAAACATAACAATCTCTTTTTATTACATTATACGACATGCTTGATATTATCCTATGCATATGAATTCTATGTACAAACATGTAGAAAGCAATTCTTTTTTATCGCACATTATCGCACGATATGCTTGACATTATCCTACATGAACATTTGCGAGAACACAGCGAACTCTAAACTTGTTTTTTTTTTTCAACAATCACTACGAATGAACATGATGTTGACAATAATACAACAAACGAGCCATCGAATTATTTTAGTGAATTAGATACGCATTTGTTTCAATAGGTGGCAGTCGATTGATTAGCCCGATAATACGATGAAACGTCCGCATTAGTAATAACTGCCCAATCAAATCGCGGAAATGTTTAATAACGCACGGCTGTCACGGCAGTCCGCATTTAAACAAGCATCGTGACACGTTCAATCCCACATCGCTCTCAACGCCAACGTAGAACGTTAATCAATTAATTCCGCGCGCGTGTCTCGCGTCAATTTTTTATTCGACCACCTTACTGAGGAGCGGCATATACATATAAGTCGAATATCAATAGCAAGCAATTTGCGCGTGACGTATTTCGCATGTAATTATGGGGCACAGTTGCCCCCATAAAGTTGTCTGTCAAGTTAAAAAGTAACCGGCGCACTGTGCTAACTTCCAGGCTAGGCTTCATTAAATTGATAATGGATCGCATTCCGCGCACGAGCGGAACACAATAGACGTCCGGACATTAAACGACGCGGCATTAAAACTTGCCGAGCGACATCATGGCTGCTAGCCGTGCACCGTACTTCGCGCAGGAGGGTAACGCAATGCGTGTTCGTTGCACGGCGTGCATTAACGCTGTTCCGAGCAGAACATTATGCGACGAAATATCATGCCGGGCGTTTTATGATATCTTCCGTTGAGTTACCCTCCGTTCTCCAATTAGTTGCACTGCAGCATTGTAGTAACATTATGGAGCACTGAACTGCCTGAAGTAATTCGACGCAACTAAATCTGTCGTGAACGTTTGCCTCGCATTCCTACAAATTTGTTGTTAACTGTAGCAATATGATGTAACAATTACGGTAGAGCAATCCAATTAATTCGTGATTACACAATAACGCGTGCAAAAGTCGATGGATCGCACGATTCTGTAAGAAATACGATAATTGCGACAAAAAATTTAAAATAAAAGTGCGTTACTCGCGATTTATTATTTCAGCCGATTAAGCGCGAAGCGAAACTTACGATGCGAAACTCGGGGAAGTACTGCTTTCATTAAGCCGATAATAGCACGCATTTCGTACGAGCACAATGTACAGAGGCTGCATTAAAGTCCGCCGCTAGTTGAAAGAAAGTTTCGCCGTTGAGAAAGAAACCGAGTGGCTTATTGCTTCGTCGTGAGTCGCGTATGATGCGAAAGTTCGACGATATTTCACTAGCCCTTGGAAAAATTTCAGACTCTTCGTCCGCTACATTTCAAAACATGAGAATTCGACATCGAATGACAAATAGGAGTGAATCACATCGAGTGTTCTGTATTTATCGCAATGTGTCATCCAAGTGTAATGCAATAATAATTCTCTCCCAGATATATTTGGAATATTTGACTGTACAATTAATTTATTATAATAATGTATAAACTAAATTGGAGGTATTGCATTGTATAATATTACATTTTATAAATGACATTGTTTTTATTACAATAATTTTACTCTACGATAATAATAACGGCGTCATGAAGCACGTTGAGCGCAATATGTATATTAGAAAAATTTTTAAGGGTGATAGCAGCAGGCGACGGGTTCCGGACGGTAGTGGTAAACAATCGATCGAGCCCGGCAAGCGAGCACGATCGCGATATACCTATACGAACAAACCTCGTACATATAACCCATGGAAAAGAGAACGGCACGGAGCTCGTATCGATATCGAGCTCGTATAAAGTTTCATTTCCAGGAATTCAATAATCGCTTACATCGCAATAATTCGCGAACCATTCGATTTTGTCTTATCATCGTTCTCGCCGTCATCGTTCCTGGAGGAATCGTGAAATCACGTTGAACTCTCGCGGTCATAAGTGAGAACATAATACCGGAAACAAATAATGTGCTCTTCGGCGAATCGCGAGGTCGTACCATCGAGAATACTTTCAAAAAGAAGTATGAAGAACGCGGTATGACGATACAGCGCAGCATTCTGAATCAAATACACGCCGACTAAACGATGAGTGATAAG
Organism: Crematogaster levior; assembly: GCA_901521435.1. NCBI lineage: Eukaryota > Metazoa > Arthropoda > Insecta > Hymenoptera > Formicidae > Crematogaster > Crematogaster levior. The sequence continues at coordinate 132,877 of CABEGB010000692.1, read as the reverse complement.
CCTATGGGCCCTCATATTAAGACAATAATTTTCTTATTGGAAAAATTGTATAATAATTTCCTTTTTCGTAATAATAATATTAACCCTCCGAGAACACACCTCTTTTTTCAAGCATGAAGAACACTCTGGGTCAATCTGACCCGACGCTAGCTTTAAGAGTCCGCCATTTTAAAACGACGTGTTCGATCGGCTTGAAAAAATTCCTGGATATACTTGAAACTTGAATAAATGATGTTGTAAATATTAAAACTGTTTTTATAAATATTAACATATCTAAAAAAATTGTCGAAAAAAAATTTTTTTTCAAAAAATTTTATTTTACATAAATAAAAACTAGGTACAGAGGGCGCCGATCCCGCCAATTTTCAAAATCCCTTTAAGATATTCTTACTCAAATTTAAGGTACGGGTCAAATTGACCCAGTGTGTTCTCGAAGGGTTAAATTAACAAAATTTGTTTATTGATATAATTACAATCGGATTGACTCTTATTATTATTATTAGTGTTAATAATGTTAAAGTTCGTTAGCTTAATTTATTCTGTTTCCCTTTAATTTATCCCATTTTACTTTTCGTTAGTTTTGATATTATAATATCGGTGAAAGAACAATGAATCGACATGATGGTACGCTACGTCCACATTATACAGTTGCATAATGCATGACAGCTGATTAAGGGACCGACGCGTGCAAGTGAATGGTGCACGTTCCACGTGAGATAATTGCGAGAGAGGGAAATGGAGGAAAGGGAAGCGGCATGTTCTCATCTTACAGGGGTATTACTTGTAACTCAGATCAGCTTCACAGAACGTAAATTGAGATCTATCTCGCCTGGGAAAGGCTAATTAACTGGGAATCAAATATCGGCCTCCATCTCTCCCGACGATGACTAAAGCAGGCTTTGAAGTAGATTCCTGGATCGTAATTCCGAGAGAAAGGACAAAAGAGCCGGTTGTAAGGACACGTGGTTCGCGACTCGGACAACTGAAGTGAACCAACGAACGATTATTAGCGCAAGAATGGCTGGAGCGAATATTTCGTTTACTAAGTACTTTCTCGTCTTAACGAAGTAATTGGGGGATTATATGCAAGGCTCGATCATTCGCGCTCGGGCGATTTCCAAGGAAATAAAATTTCTTCGGAAACGGAACACCTGCTCGAGCATCCATCTTGCGCAACGGAAAACTTCAGGGTTGGACGGTGTATTACCCAGCCTTTCTGCTTGGAAGCATTTAATGCAACGTAATTACCTAGCAAATTATTTACTTGAAATTAAAAACCTAGATATTCGCAATTAATTATCTCTTTATCGTTTAAATATGCTTAATATGTATTCGTACTTCATCTCTTTTAGCATACTATATATCATACAATTTATCTAAGGATTTGTACTCGTATTCTATTTTTATATATATTGTAAATTGTAATTTACTTGGGAAGAATTTAAGCGAAGAAAGAAACTAGAACTTGGCCAATTTTTTTTATTTTTTTATCTGATTCTTCATATTTGTGGTGTATTATTGTGTCTTATACAATATTTATGACTAAGCGTTTAGGAGTATACTCACTCGATCGTAAGCTAGTTAAATTTCTTGGGAAAACATTTTTAACGAAAGCATCTCAGGTATTACTTCGGGAGAATACGTAGGTAGAGTTGAGTACACAAAGCGGCAACTGAGATTTGCGAGCGCAAACAACTTGTCGCCGTGTAGACGCGCGGTATACGCGGGAAGTAGCACATCCTTTAAATTAAGGAGACACTTGCTTTTATCTCAAACAATCTTTGAAAATGCATTTGTTGCTCGCGTTGATCGGACGAGTACGAGTTTTTTATTCATGAATTTTAGGTTTAAATAACATGCAAATGGATAATTTTTGCACAATGATAAATATCTCGAGGTTTAAGTTAAGAGATTAAGTTATTTTTTTCTCGTGTAACTTACAATTTTGTTGGTTGAAGCACGTCATCTTCATTATCGATTTAAAAAATGAATAAAGAAGAATGAAACTCTCTCGAGTAGAAGTTACGCTCGGTATATTCGCGCGGAACCGATAAAAGAAGGTTTTCACCAAGAAACTGAAGATAGCTGCGGTGATAGTTTTGCCTTTTATTATCATTAAACCGCACATTTATATGTTTCTCCCCTCTCCCCTCTACAATTAATGAGAATTCTGAAATCACTTTCATCAATATGACTGCGTAATTTATTCAACTAATTTAACATAACATTTTGTGGTTGTAACGTAATTAATATATCGAATTTTGATGATAATGTAACGACATCCGATTCATCAGCAGATAATATCATTTTTACTCACTATTAAAATGATGGAAAAATGAGTATATAAGTAGTAATTTTTTAATAGAGAAAATATTTCAATATATATATATATATATGTGTGTGTTTTATAAACTTTTCTCTTATCGATCTTGTCGTCTAAACAATCCTTTTTCTATTCAAGATATTTAATTTTTTTATTGTATCATATACACAATTAATTATATTATTATTGATTATTAAACATTATTTAGTAGAATTACAAGCACCTTGTTCATCTCGGTATAACCTTGTTCATCTCGGTATATCTGCTTCATTTTGGGCAACTTGCTCCAATCACGTGATTTGAGAGGGTAATGGGGTAATAGATGCAATTTGGAAACTTCCTGCTTGACGAAATGAGATCTAGAACGGCGGAAGGTAAATGAGAAAGTCGTCGGCCAGTTAATCTTCCGTACAGCAGGACGGCTCCAAGACGCTTCTCTAATCCTATAAAGACTTTAAAACCGTTAGCGACAACGCGACCGTATAACATCCAACTGCAGAGAGGTAAATTCAAGAAAATAAAACAGCAGGGGAACAGCAGGGCAGAGAAATAACTACGTTTAATGAACATTTATTTTAATAAACATTTATTTTGTGGTAATTCTTTACTTTTGCTTTATTATTAATATATTAATTTTTAACGATTTAAACAGTATATACTTTTGAAACAAAATATAAATTCATTTCATAGAGAATTTCACAGAGACTTCAGAAAATATTAATTAAAATTCTAAAAGAGAAAAGGAGCACGCTGTGTGAACATTTTATTATTTATTTATTTAAAAAAAACAAATTTTGTAACGTGATTTTTTTAAACCAGATCATTCACCGATGCATCCTTCCTGTTTCACTGCCTCTGTTTAAGTGAGTATCGATTTTGTTTTAGCGGTCGCACGGGGAACGTCCGGCAAATAATTACTAAGGGGTAGAGAGAAAGAGAGGACTCTTGAGGGACGGGAGAGAAGGAGGTTACTCTCTTATCTCCGCGGAAAATTCAACATCCGGTCTCCCGACGGCTGACAAAGGTCGCGTCCATCGTCGCCAATTCCCGTTTTCTCTCGTTTACCGTTGCGCTCCACTAGCAACGAACGTATAAAGGCTACGTGGTGGTCGGTTAGAAATCTCGTGGCCGCTATAAAACGATAATTACGGCGATCTCTTTTTCCTGACGTGGAAAACGACGATAGCCGCGTCGGGTTAACTGACGCTATCGCCGGCTGAGAGAACAGTGCGAAGTTGTGGAAAATCACTGTGGACATGCTGGAATAGTAGTGTTTGTAGCGTCGATGAATGTTGAACAATACAAGTTAATAACGCGACTGTGACAGCGAGCTGACACGCGACAACGTTATTATTTCTATTTGCCAACTCTGCATAAATCTCATTACAATATCTGCAAAATAACGATTTTGTTTGCAGTGCCGCGTATGTGAATAAATATGATTTCATGTGTCGAAAGAACTTATTTATTTAATTTTTGTAGCAAAGCACTTTTACAAATAATGTCATTTTAATTTATCCATAATAAATGTAGGCGACAGCATACGTTCAATATTTAAATGCGCGCACGTGATACTTTATTTTCACGCGATATTTGACTCTCTTGAAGTGAAAAAAAGGAAAAAAAACAGACAACATTCATACTTACGCACGTATTGACAAATAAATCTTTTAAAGGTAACACAAACTCGCGAGACATGTGGACGTTCGTTCGAAAATCCGTACCCGCAACATTTTTCGACAAGTAAAAATTGTTTCTCGCTACTTTTAATTCGAGAGATAAAAAATTGTAGATTTCCATCCTCGTCGGAGCCTCGGAGCCACACGAGAAACTCACCCAGTGTTACAACGAGCGAGACAACTCCGGGGTGCAGTCCAGACCGGGGACTTGTTTACTGTACGGCGTGATTTATTCGCACGGGGCGCAGTCTGCGCGTGATATATATTTATCGTCAAAACAGTCGCCGACAATTTGGGATATGTATTCAGCCACGGCTGTTCGTCTCTCGTGCTGGCTCGATCCTATTTAACGTCCGTCCGTCCATCTGTCGCATACGTCGCGCGAAGAATGTACGCTACGTTTTGCGTAATATGATTAATAATGTGAGTACGCCCACCACCAACCCCCATTGATCCGCCCGCCCGCTCATTTGCCGTGACGCTGATTCATCGTCCTCGATAATGCCACTGTTCAAACTCGTTTAAATAAATGCTGTGCTGCAAGAAACAATCGCGCGAATGCGTCCCCCTGTCATTGCCTCCCTCTCCTCGCCTCCCAACCCACCCCCTCATTGGTTCTGCATAAAGAACTGTGAGATCTGAGACGATGTCCGTTCGATCTATACCTCTCTAATCGGATGAGAAACTAATCACAGACCCGAGAATGCATTTTACCAGACAGATCAAAATCCTTCTCCCTTTCTCTCTTTTACTCCTTTTTCCTCAACATCTTTTCTTCCCTTTTTTCTCGACCATAGATTAAAGTTCGTTATTTCTTCTTCCCTCGTGTATCCTCCTTCATTTCGTGGCCTTCCGGTGATTCATTCTCGCGAGAGCAATCGCGTCGGGATTGTTCCTCCATCGAAATTCCGACCGTCGCGAATTCGATTAACTTCTTAATCGTAGAGTTTCACTCGACGTTATCTATTTTCCAATCCCACGTCGCGCGTGATTGCACCATTGTTGCGTGCACGCACAGCCTGCTGAGAAGCAGCGCGCGAAATCGTTATCGCTGCGCGAAACGAGAAGCAAACCAATCGACTTTTCATCTGATTCTCTCGATTGTGTGTAATTTTTTTTCTTAAAAACAAAACCACTAAAGTTTTCGCTGAAAACCACGATAGTATCGTTTTCGCGTAAAACAAACCATGATTGAATAATATCTGTATGGAATTCGAAACGGTGAAGGGCATGACGATTCATCGGTAACTCATTCGGCTTCTGATCGAGATTTTCAAAATTTGTTTGTAATAGTTAACTCGATTCCTGAAACCTGGTGTCGATTCGACCCAGGCTAAAATTTCAATTATAATTTATTTAAAAACCAAGGGAGGCGATATGGGTCAACCCCATTCTAAAAAATTGTACTTGAGAGGAGAACTCTCAAGTAAAAAATTTCAGTAGAAGGTTTATAGATGACATGTGATGTTTTTCAGATTTTTTTCATAAGATTTAATTGTTTTATAATGTGTCAGGTCTTTTCGATCCAATGTTTCAGGAATAAGATGATGAAAAAAGCGTTTCAGGAATCGGGTTAAATCGTGCACGATTTATTAACAAATGTTTTATCTAGCGCGCATAAGATGCGTGTGTAAAATCACAGTTTCCGTGAAAGAGTAAAAACTAAGAAAACTAAGAAAACACATATAAAACACATATAAACATTTTTGCGTGGATTACAGTACTCGAGAAAAATTTTACGGCGGATATATCCTTCATTTTTTTTTTACGACAATTGCTTTTCGAATCTGCGGCGAAGTTTAATATATCACGTAGCTGGGGTTCGAGAAGAAGCTGAGAGTGGAAAGGAGATGGGGAGAAGTAAAAGCGTAGTCGCAACCTGTAGCCGCGGATCTTTTGCGACGCTTTCGCCGGACCTTTTCGACGGCTCGTAAATGGGAAGGGGCGTGCTCGTAAAAATGTTTACGATCGTCACCAGGGGCGACTCCCCTCTGCGCATTTGTATCACGACAATCCGACGATGAAGTGCCCGCAAAGCGACTTACCAGACGTTACCGTCGTATCGCAAGATGATTTATGATAACGATTATTTATTAAAGCGACGTAAAATCCGCCGGATTCCAAAGTACATGAACGTTGTTTAGGGTACTTTAAATCGTAATCAAATAGCGATTCAAATATAAGTTTATGATTTCTACGTTCTAATGGCGATGCGGATAATAACTGATAATGTCTTTTTGAACATATAAAGTTTAATATAATACGAGTAGAACTTTCGCGCGACGTCGGAAGGGTCATTATCCGATATATAGGTACATATATCGCGATGAACAGTCGTGAAATTCATTAGCGATGTACTTAGTAAAAACAATTCACATATTCGTTACAAAAAAATGGGTTTAAAACGCGATTATACAGCTACAAACAACATAAAATACGTAAAATTTTAACGTTACAAACATCATCGTTGTTATTATTATTATTATTATTATTCCGCCGTCCGGTTCTGTGTGACGAGGCTCTAACGACTCGTAACGGTGACAAAAAAGGAAAGAAAGACAAAAAAAAATAGAACAAAGCGACCGTGATGGTAATTGTACGGTGCGCGGCGCGTTGCATCATGCAAAGCAAAATTGCGCGCTCGCTAACGACGCGAATCGTTCAGATCACGCACAACGAGGCGTCAAGTTGATCAAACAACGTGCAACAAGGTTCGTTTGACTGCTTAGCGTTGCATGAATCAACCAATTCTCTATCTCTCTCGCCGCAGCTTGCGATTGCAGCTGCAACGCCGCACATTAGTTAGCACGCCCGAATAGTTAGCAGCCGGTCGACCTCGAAATTGCCGCATTCGAGGGAATAGCAGTCGCACATCGACGTGTCGATATTAAGGCTGCACATCGGCGGAAATGTCGCGCCGGCTGCAGGTTGCGATTGATGACAGATGTCGCGGGACTGGTTGACTGCATAAACGATTGGCTGCGCGCCCGAATGATATTCGCGTGGCAGCCAAGTCGGTACTGTGTCGCGTTTCCGTATTCCCAAGCCAACTATTGTGAGATGATAGTATCGCAAGTATCGATAGTATCGATAGTTTCTTTAAGAGCTGTCTTTCCAGATTTTTAATTAAAATACCGCCGGCGAATTTATTCCCCCCCCCCCCATTATATATTTCATGAAGTAAAAAGTACTTTTTTTTGGAGTTCTTACTCGGAGATCTTACAAATTTCCAAATTTTTCCTTGAAATTGATCTATTGTCTCTAACACTGAAAAATTTACAAAATACATTTAGACTTTGTTTTAAAAAAAGGTTACAAATTGAATAATTATAGGGAGTATTTTCTGATTTAAATAGCTCGATGACACCCGCACGGAATGGGGGAGTTCCAGGTTCGAATCCTGGCTGAGGTAATATTTTTCGCAATAAATTATTTATATGTGGGGGATGGGGGGATTCTCATTGACACTAACGTTTGAAATCAGGTTGATTTCATGTTAGTGAGTTGCGTTTTTAAAGATCGACTGTGTCGACGCGCACCTTATATTTAATTGTGTACTGCGATTGCGCAGATCATTGATTGGCAGAAAGATCCAATGCTCGATCGTTAAGAGGCTAAACTGATGTTTATTTCTTTAAATAGCTCGATTTTAAACGTATTTTTAGGGAATTTTTTAAGAAAAACTCGAAGAATTGTTTTATTATGTTATTTTAATCCCGATTTTCAAAATTTTTTTATGATAAAAGATTTATTCTACCAGTGTCATCAAGTTGACCTATATGCGATTCAAGAGAGAGACACTGACCTCTTTAAATCCCTAAACTTAATTAATTTTTAGAATTTTGTTAAACCACTTGGTTTAACAAAATACATCTTTTTAGAATTACAAAAGTATGATTAAAAAAGTAAAATAGCAAATCAATTTTCTCTAGACTAGAACTAAATCTCCTCGAGTCCGAAATGATCAATAGTCTGCTTTATTTCATGTACATGTCTATTCTTCTCATAACATTTTTCATTTTCTTTGATCCTTCATTTTTTATACAGTTTCAATTATAATATGGATATTTTAATATATGGATATTTTACAATTGCAGTAGGGAAAATTTTTTAGAAATCGCTGTAAAAAACGACGTAATATTTCACATTGTCACATCTAAACTTTGAGAATTTTCCAAGCATTCATTATCAGTAACGAAATCTTCGCGACTCATTTAACTGAAATTTTCACTGCGAAAAGCTTGATCTTGCCGTCGTGTTTTCACACAGGAGCTTATCGGATTTTCAATCCTGGTGGACATTTCGGTGGAAAAAGGAACAACCCTCGTGAGGGAATCAGCGAAAAAAGGTAGATTCGCAGAAGCGCGACTTCAATGACGGGTCGCTCAAAGGGTCAGTGTATTTGCGGGGTACACGGAGCTGGTTTCTGTGCTCGGCTTTTTTCTCCGCGCGAAGGAAAGCACTATCTTCCCTCTCACCTCTACCCTCTCCATCTACCCTGCCCTCTTTCTGCGATCGTATGATTAAAAAAAGTGTCCAGCACCTAACTTGTGCGCCATGGATTCCATCCAATCAACATCCGTGAATCTCTTTGCCCCTCCGGCTCCTCGTTTCCCCGGGGGATGCGCGCACGCGGTTCGTTTTATCGTAATGGTGTCTGTCGATTTCCATTTTTGCCTTCCTTCATTTATGTCTCTCTTATTCTCTCTCTTTCTCTCTTTATACTTTTCAAAGTTTAATTTTCCGTCTACAGCGTCTCGACGGCGGCGCTGCTTTTATAAGTCGCGTGCGAAGCATTTGCATTTTCTCGTTGCGCCTTTTACACGAGCGCTTAACAACCAGCAAATATAGAATACGTAGACGATCATATTTCACGTAAGCAGCAACGAAGGTTCGCATACTGCGAATATTGGATGCTATTCTGGAAAGATTATAAACAGCATATTGAAGTAGTAAACACATGAGAAATATTCAATTACGATTGTGCACGAAGCATCTCAATCGTAAAAGTACAATGTTTCGCGAATATTTTGCAAATAGCTCTCCGTAATGAATAGCGGTTTTGTGATTGATAAAAAAAATAATCGCACAGTGATAATTGAGGTTGACAATGGAGAGGGGTGGAAAGCGGAGGAACACAGAGCAAAGAGACGTCGAGTGGTTTACGTGATTAATCTGCGTGCCACATAATCACAAAACGCGCACTGTCGCTCGTGCCTTATACAATAAAACAAAAGCCGCCGATATTGTCAGAAGCGCTGAAGTCAAAGGGAACTATTTCCAATTAAACATCACCGCATGTGCATACATGCGCACATCCTCCCCCGTGAACCACCGCGGTCGTTATATTGAAATGGAAATTCCGATTAATCCATCGACTCGGAGAATACGTCTCGCGTAAGCCCTTCTCGCGATTCGATCAAAAGTACAGCGCGGATGCATTTTCGAAAAATACCTTTCATCATTCGCCGCACGATCAAGTCGCCCGATTCCACTTTTTCCATCGCGATCTCTGCACCGGCAGCTATCGGTACCAATAAAGGAGCCGTCTGAAAATTGATTTTTTTCCCCATTCCGTCATCGCGTCCTCTCCATCGTCCTTTCCCCCAGCCCTTCTGCTCTACCGTCTTTCTTCGCCTGCGGGCAAAGCAGAAGGAGACGGAAGGGGGGTGGACGGTGTACCAAAGTGGTTCTCGAAGAGTAGATCGTCGAGGTTCCCGCCAATTACCGCTTCCTCAAAGAAGACGGAAGGAGGAGAAAAGACGATCCTCGGTGAGAAAAAGTGAGAAGAGGAGTTCGACCGAGAATCGTGGCTTGGTAGGCTAAAGATATATATATATATATATATAGCAGATAGTACTCTGATAGTAATGCCTATAAGTTATCGTCGACGGCGAGAATGTGCACGTGAGGTCGTTTTCTCTGTAATGCCTTTGCGGGATTGCTCCGCGAAAAGTACACGTGTGTGGAAGAAACGTGAACGTAGGATACGCGAATCGAAGCGAAATAATATCCGTTTAGGCTTTGGAGAATGGCAAATGCATTTGAAGGAGGTTTAATAATGCGCATCAACGAACTAAATATTCACGTGACTCATATGAAAAGCGACTTGCTGACCTTCAGATAATGTTCGAGATACTATATACATATGGAATAAAATTTATCGTTAAAATTATAACAATCGTAATTCATTTCATCGTAACTTCTAAAAGACATTTGTTACTTCAAAGACGATATAAATATTTCAATAATATTTTAATATTTTGTATATAGAACCACGTACATAGCTCCTACGTATGTATGACAGAAATTCAATGGTGCGTTAGAAGATCAATGACGATATGAAGGGTACGTAAAATTTGCCAGACACTCCTAGAATATCGCCAAGTCAGCGAGAAAATAGTATGTATGAAGCTAGATGAGGTGCGCAGAGCCCTTCTTCGAGGTTTTTCTAGCTTTTGCTCGCACCGCCGCTACGACTGCACGTATTGCCTGATTCGGTTCCCTTCGAGAGGATGTCGAGTTCTCAGAACGAAGCGACTGGAATAAACGACAAGTCTACTCCGGCGATGCATCTCAATTTTGCGTCACTTGACTCGCGATGCAATGGATTCTTATACATTTATATAATATATTGTATATTATTGCAATATTATTATATTATTTGTTTATGTTTCTTCAATGTATTTCTATACATAAAACTTAATTTTCGATCAAGTTATCATATAAATATTAAGAAAAGTTGATTCAGTTAAGTGATTTTTTTCTGTTTTATTTATATCATATACTTTTATATTTATATCATATATCTAACTGTAATTCAAACAAGAACAAATCATTAAACTAGGCTTTGCTTAATCAAATCGTACGTTAAATTGGATTCTGCTTAACTGAAAAGATTATTCGGTAAATAAAAATATTCAGATAAATTCGCACTTTTTAAAGAAACTTAAACACACTACTTATAGTTAATTTCAGATAGCCGTAATACGTAACTGTAATCGTGTATGCAGTGTACGCATGTCTGTGTGTTTGGAACAAATTTGCGGTTTGAGACATGGCTCGGTTTCATGGGGTTTCGTAGACGGCTCAACATCCGGCGGATTTGCAACAACGTCATTGATCCGCTGCGTATCTCGCACACGAACACAGTCGAGTACGCACGAATAATTTAGCGAATAGGATATGCATATTGCAGAAGTCTTCTGAGAATTCTTGAACGTCGAGTATCTTGATGATGGAAGCCAGGATTTATATTATCTTGTCGACGATCATTATTCCATCCTGCATAAACATATCCTGATAAATTTACTGGACTACATAAATACATTACGATAATTGTGTAAATATTGTACATCGCAATATATTGTATTTAGTAATGAAGTTATATCTATTAATATACTGACGCATCATATTCTCGCATTATATTTATTAATATACTGGCGCATCATACTGCCACAATTTTATTATAACATTATTGTTAATAATCGTATATTTGAAATAATATATTTGAAATAATTCCGCAAATTCTATGAAATACTTCAATGTTTGATTTGATTCTAGACTATTAAATGTTTAGTAATAATAATTAATAAAGTTCAGTAATTATTATTGTTCATGTACCCTGTAATTCAATAGAAACGCTAATACAATTATGAGAACTATTAACTGGAACATATTCACGTTGTGTGTACAACCGATGGAATGCAGCCGGCCACAATTCCTTGTCCGCGAGAAATGAGATTGAATTAAGTTGAAGTCTCGGTAAACTATCGGACATTTTAAAAGCTACACCCGGAAGTCTGAAAATATGTTACAAATGGAAATATCGCACGACACTTGCACCCGTCGTCGTCGTAGTCGTCGTTGTTGTCGTATTTGATGCTATTGCTGAATCGATCCAACGATTCGACTTACGGAAAATATTCGCGCACGAGCAGTGCACCTGCAAAACTCTGGCGTACATTCGCGCACGATTTGGACTGTTTTATGAACAAGGAAAAATGAGAGAAATAAATAACAGCGATCAGAGAATGTGCCGTACATGACAGCGATTCACAAACGAATTGAGATGTGCTTTTTGTCGGTGGAGAAGAGATAGAACAATGCAATATCGACCATGAAAAATCATCACGGGGATAGAAAAATCGAACTAGCAAGTCTCAGATGTATCAAGAATAATATGCATCTCATGAATTATAATTAATAAATTATATAATTATGCAAATGTATAAAAAATATTATGTTCTTCTACCGTTTTCAAAATTTGAAAAGTCCAATAAATCGTCAAATCAATTGAAACCGGTGATATGATTGAAAGTAATAATACAAAAATTCAAAAAAATGTCAAAACTATAATTTTATAAATATAATATTATAAGTTTTTAAATGAAAAGCGCATTTATAGTTGACCAATCAGTTTGCATTGCACAAGTAAAGGTGCTCTTACATTGATTCAATTTTTAGATATTGACATAGTTCTGCATACAATAAGGAAGTTACCTTGAACCTTTGCTTTATTATATATGTATATTACTAATTTACCACACGTAAAAATTGCCAGCATTACGGAACGTCAATTTTCTTTTCTCGTAATATTCAAATGATAATCGATTAAACAACAAAAATAATAATTATTTAGTAATTTAGTAATTTTGTTTTGTTATTTTTTCTTAATGTTATATTTTCTTATTGTTTCTTGTCATTAACTTTAATAAATACAAATCAATAAAATGAGATAATAATGGGTGACAAAACGAATAAAAGATAATTGTTACAATATGTAAATTAAGTATTATATCTCATTATCTTTGTTAAATTTATTTTTAAAACATATGTAAAATATGAAAAACATTTAAATTTTTTAAACATACGCAATTTTAGTTATTCTATTTCCTTATCTAAACAAAACGTTCAAATCAAAATATGTTTATTTTAAAAAATAAATTTTGAAAGCATACTTTTTGGACATAACTTATAACTTTACTTTTCATGTCTTTTGCCATTTTATCGCAATTACAGATATATATCGACAATTTCTCAATAAATAAGTAATCAAATAATCAAAACATTTTTGAAGACTTTTACATCGAACTTTTACACCTAACATATTCAATCTGCTTTATAAAATTATCGATGTAGGAAAATTCTACGTTATCATATTATAATATTTCTTCCTAGTTTATCACAGAAATATAAAAACTAATTGCTTAATCGATTAATATCATTTGAATATGCTTGCCATACGAGAAAAGTTATGCCCTCATAACTTACTTTATTTGACAAGCTTCATAGTTCGATGTATCGATTGACATTCCGTAATACTGGCATTTTATATGTGGTAAACAATCATGTATAAATAAGACAAAACTTCCTTGTCGAATTATGTCGATATCTAAAAATTGATTGTCAATGTATAAAGACACCTTCATTTGTGCGATTACTGCGATGTCTGAACGTGCGAAATTTATGCAAACTGATTGCTCAGTTGTAAGTACTTCTCTTTAAAAACAATTATAGCCTCGACATTTTTGCATGAGAGTTTCTGTCTTAGAATGTTCTACAGAATTCGTCAGTGAAAGGCACTCAGTCTTTCTTCTTCTTTCAGAACAACCTGTATTTGATGTCAGGTCGATTTTTTCTTAAAGAGAATCACATCGTCGTTGATTGATGTTCTAAATTTCCAATTTTGGTGAAACACGCAGAAATAAACTGCAAAACAAAAGATCCGTTATCTATCTGTTATCTGTCCCCCGTCGACTTTTGTTACTTCATAGTCGCCACGATTCTTTCGGCCCTTCACTGTGGCGACAACTCGTGCAGTACGACGACAAGACCGAAGTTTTCGCGGGGGCACCGATGCATCTTCGCGGATAAACTTCGGCCACACAAAAGCGCGCGCGCAATGCAATTCACGAAGTTTCCTTTCGTCGAGGCTTACGCCCGACTGCAACTGCATTATAGCAGCTGCAGCGCAGGAGAAGCACAGGGCGGAAGGGTGAACGGACGAGAAAAAGTTGCGAGCGGCATTTGCAAGTTCTTCGGCCGTGCACGGCTGCATAAATCTCGCGTTATCGTTGCATTCTGTAACTTCTTTCCTTTCACACACCTCTCTCTTACACCCACCTTTCCTCGTGAATGCTCAACCTTCCTTTCTGCTCTCGTCATATAGCCCTGCCGCTCTTTTGTAATACCAGCTCCTTCAACGCCGATAGAGAAACAGACAGACACGCGTCGATATTGCGCCAACTGGCTTTGTTGCTGCGTATAAAAGAATCTATTTGCGTTATGCCGGCAATGTTATCTCGCGGTTTCCTACGGAATTGATATTGCATTTCTTGCACGAGATGACTATTAAAGATCGTTCGAGGGTCTCCTTACTCGCCTCTTTTCAGTGTAGCAATCCGCCTTAAGGATAAGAAGAAATTCGATCATTATTTTTCCAAATTGAAGATACCTATGTTGAAAATGGCATGTAATACCGCTCTCCGAATGCTGTTATAAAATTTTATAATATAATATAATAATACAATAATATAATAATATATATAATATATATAATGACATTTAAATAAATTAATTTAAATAAATTATTAATTCTTAGTTAAATGCTTTATAATATTTAATTACTTTTATTTATTTTTAAATTAATACTATGTAAAATCATTTTTTTAAATACAAGTACAATAAATTATGTTAAAATTTTTATTAGAATTTTTAAAATTTCATTAAATTTAATTAAATGATTCTTAGAATTATTTAATTAAATTTAATGAAATTAAGAAATATTTATAAATCGGCATTTCGCGGTCAAAATTAAATAAAATCAGTAAAATGTGTGAAATCGAAGATGGTGAATATAAGAAGTTGTTACGTAAGTAATGAATATATGTGTATGTGTAAGTAATGTATTCGTGTATGTGTATGATTAGTAAATCTCAAATACTGACGTTGTTGTGCGTTTTTCTGTAATCGCCAAAGAGTTTACAACTCTAACCGATCGTAAAATCTTATCGTGGATGCATAATAAAATTTTATAACAGCACTCGGAGAGCGGTGTTACATGCCATTTTCAACGCAGGTATCTTCAATTTGGAAGGATAATGGTCGAATTTCTTCTTATCCTTAAGGCGGATTGCTATACTGAAAAGGGGCGCGTAAGGAGACCATTATGCTCCTCCTCTTACGCAGCCCTTTTCTTCCCTAACAGTCTCTCGGATGCCATTTCCATTATTTGTAGAAGAGCGCAACACTGTTTCGCTCACTCGTGAGCTGTTATAGCGTAAAGAAAAGGCAGTACAACAATGCTACAACTCGCTTCTTAAAGTTTTTTATGAGACTTTATATTTAATGACAATTATTAAATACTTTTAATTACAATTATAAAAGGTAAATGCTTCATCTAAATTAATCCTTTATATGTATAATTTAATTTATATCTTTTTTTATATATTATTTTAATCTTTTATATTTTCATTAAAAGATAGAATTATTATGCCAAAAAAAATTTATAAATTTTTAAATATTAAATTTTTAATATTAATGGACGATTAATATTTAAAAATTTCCGACGATTCATTAATGTATTTACGATATTTGCAATAAGTAATTTAAAATAAAATACATGAAAAAAGTAACATAATCTACGTATGATAAAAGTAACAGAAGATATGTAAAAATATTAAGTATAATTTTCAATAATAAAAATGATAATCAAAAGTGTTTTTCAAATATCTTTCTATTCCTTTCCATTGTTTTTTTATCTCTCAATATTGTAAAAAAATTAAATTCAAGTAATGTAAATATAAAAAATCTAAATGAAAAGCCGGAAAGGCATCTCTGGGATCACTGAAACTTCAATGTCAAGTATTTTAAGTTCATCGTTCGATTTCCTCCTGGGAGTCGTATGAAACTTCTAAGCGAACGACGCTACGCAACCGTGCGAGAGAAAACTGTAAGTATATTTCTTGGCTGTGGCGTGCAATTCGGAAATGTTCGATTGCCAGCCGTATCGGCACCAGCAGGCTGCAGGCAAGAGTAACGATGTCTATTTCCCTTTCGGCACCTAGCGACGATCGGCTGACTATCACTACGGAGATATACGCCCGTAGATAAAGCAAATACAGCCAACGCATTCCCATCTCGTACTACCTTTCATCTAGATCGTTCGATTCTCCGAACGAGTGAGATAAAAGAGCGCTGTCAAGAAATAGGATTGGACGACGATGAGATCTACAGAGTATCCTGGACTTGGTCCGTGCTCCTTAAATATGATAGGTCGACCTGTAGTTCTTTCTACGGAATGTACTGTAATTTTGATGCCAAAAAATTTCGATTCCGAAAAAAGATGAAAGAATGACGAAATTGCCTCAGTAATTTTTTAATCATAATTCATATTTTAAATTTAGAAACTTCTAGGATAAAGAAGTAATCCTAGATTATCACGTGATAATTTTGAGGCAACCTGTGAATCTATGAAATACTATAAAGGCGGAGAAGATGATTAATCTTGCGTCAAACTCCGTGGTCACATTGCGGCTACATGGAAATATTCATGATGGGTCGAGAGAAGCATCACGTATGACCGGCGATAAAAAGTTCCGCGGTTATACATAAGTCATCGCAAAACGGGAGACCTGCTGCGAGAGAACACGCCGAGGGGTTTTCGTATGCGGGGAAATAATGGAACGGCGGGATAAAAACGTCCCTCTTCTCGATCTCGGTACCCGTAATGGTGTCGCCGGTCGGTCGGGCCGACTCCAGTTTTCGTATGCATTATGCAGACGTGTGCTCTCGTATGCGCGTGAGATGCGCGCGACGCGTTGCGTTCGAAGTCCGATACATACAGACGCGGGTGGATGTTGATGTACGGAGAAAGAATGTTCTCGAATGTATATTTAACAGTAGAGACGACATATACCCAGGCAACACCTCCAAATCAGAATTATAGTCTTGTATATCGATACGGTTGGGCAACAAAGAGCTCTGACGTAAAAGCAAGATGTAAATAATTAAGTGCGCGCGTTTACCATTATATTCGTTGTGTTAATTCATGTACCATGTTAAATGTGTAATATGCCTGAAAGCGTTTTTTACATGAAGATTCGTTAATTTTTAAAATTGTAAATGGATGCTCCTGCACTAAAAGCACGTACCTAGTTACATTTTCTCAAGAGCTCCTTCAGTTGGTTATTTAATGTCTATAATTTAATGTCTAACTTCTCTAAATGTTATTAAATTTTTAAAAACATTAAATAATTATATTTTCTTGTAATTGTGGATTTTGAATTTTAATTGTTCACGTTTTCCTAATTTTTTCAAATAAATTGTTAATTGGTAAAGGAACTATGTACATAAATAAAATTATTTATGAAAGCATTTATAAATGTTATTTATAAAATCATTTATAAATCCATTTTTTCTACTTTGTTCGATATTAGTCGAAGAAAATTGTGCACAATTCTGTTTCCAAATGTACACTGTGTCACGTTGGTATTAACGATACATTTGACCGCGGCGGACCTTAGATTAGACCGTCTGATAGTTGTAACTGATGGTCATCGAGGTTAACGTAATGCGAGACAGGCGACTACTCCTTTCGCTCCCGACTGGAAGTAATACCAGTGGTAGTAGTCAACGTAATACGAGGCAGACGACCATTCTTTTCCTGGTGACAGTCCCGACGTTGGTTGGGCGTTCTTCGCCCGAGTTACATATAAAATTCCACATGCGGCACATGTAGGAGAAAAGAAAGAAAGAGGAAGGAATAGGAAAGAATAAAAAGGCATAGTCCACGCCTTCCCGCACGTCTTACTATTGCTTCGAAGACAGTCGAAGAGACGTGATGTGTCACGAATTTCGCTACGTGATGTAACACGTAAACGCACGACACAGGAGAAGGCATAGGTATCCCTCCGGGCAATTTGTTAAACTCTGTTATGAATTACCTTTCACACCCATGGGAGAACCACGCGCGATACCCTGGTGTACGTTCTCACTGTTGACCTCGACAATTGAAGATATATACATACGATAATTGAAGATATATACGTCGCGCCTATGCTAGGGTACATTGCCATAAGTTTAGAATTAATAATGAATACACTTTCGTGCAACATGTCTATAAAAATGAAAAGCAAGCTTGCAACCGTGGAAAATCGAAAAATGAGACAACTTTCAACGCTAAAACTTCAGATCCCATTCGTGCCGCGCGGCAAAATATTACTCATCCTCGTAAAAACGAAGATTGGTTGTAAACATTGACTACTGCGCGAAGAGCTGCACGGAGAATTTATCAATAAAAACTGAACGCCTTCCTCCTCTGGGCTACCAAATATTTTTGATCTCTGCGTACAGCTGAAATACTAATTGAAGTAATAAATATTCTTCAGTAGTATGTATGTACAAGATAATAATCAAGAAGTTACTAAAACTGTGTACTGTTATTTTGTAATAAACAACTGAAACTGTTATTTTATAATAAACAGACAGAATGAAATGAGTATTCGGTTTTTTCTTGCAAATGGACGCACCTACAACCGCACTATTACATACTATTGATTAAATTATATCGAGAGTCCACATTTTTTGATATATATCTTTGTTATCATATTTAAAATTATTCCTGTAAAGAATTTATTGCGAAAAATGTCACCTCAGCCAGGATTCAAACCTGGAACCTCCCGACTATCCGAGATGGTTGTCTTGGCCAACGACAGATTCAGTGATATTAATATGTTAGATTTTAAGCAGCCATTTCTCTAAAAGAAATTTGAAATTCTTGATATTAAAAAATGCACTTTACAAGAGCAATTCGTTTATTATGCAAGTTCAAATGGTCATTTTGAAAACATATATCATTAAATTGTGCAATCAGCTAAATTGATTCATTTTTAATATTTTTTTAGTGTTTTTAAAATATTCTATAATATTATTTTTATAAAGTCATATATGTATACATATCTTTTGTGCCATGTAATATAAAAACGATGGGTATTTTCACCTACAGTACAATATTTAATTTATTTTATTTTATCCATTCGTTATAAAATGACAATTATTTAGTTTCAACAACTTTTCAATTTTTATCCTAACATTATCTACTCGGAGGAAGCGTTCTCGTCCGTGACTTTTGTGTGACAATAAGATTTTTGCAAATTTCATTGTTCTATTAATTGCCCTATCTGCCAGTCGTGCTTCGTGTTAAAGTTGTACACGCGGTAAACAAGTACGTGTGCGTGATGTGTGTCAGCCTGGCGGTTAATGGCAGCATCGGCCGGTAGTAACCAGGCAAGCCTGACTCGCCGACAATTTGCGGAGGCTTCTGCATAGTACACTCTATATATCCGGTAAACTCGATACTATAATTATCTTCCTGCCTAAGGCTGCTATCGGCTAGTCTGTTCTTCGTGAGCGCTATGACAGCGTCTGTTCTCATAAGTATATCGACGATGAGACTTCACTTTGCCGCTCAACATTGTTGAACTTAAAGTACTTCGATTATTCGTACGCAAAAAAGAGAAATAATGTAGAAAATTATCGATCTGCCAAACAATCTCACTCTATTTCACGTAAAAATGCTATGATTTTTATCCTTTGGCTTAAAGATTGAAATTCTCGCAATTCTTTTTTTCGCATACCACAGTTGCACGAATTCGAGTAATGATTCATAGCTGAATTCAAATACGATTCATCAAAGTTAAAAGC
This sequence comes from Crematogaster levior, assembly GCA_901521435.1. Classification (NCBI taxonomy): domain Eukaryota; kingdom Metazoa; phylum Arthropoda; class Insecta; order Hymenoptera; family Formicidae; genus Crematogaster; species Crematogaster levior. The sequence continues at coordinate 113,170 of CABEGB010000692.1, read as the reverse complement.
ACCGCGCTATGTGAATAGAAATTCGAGTGAAACGTGATGGTAAAGGGGTCGAAGCGAGCGAAATGGAAAATGGGACATCGGAAATAAATGTGCGGTGAAAGGAACCTCCGCTGAAAAAGGGAACTAATCATCCCGTCTTCAATAATGATATTCTTTGTAACGCGTGTGAATCTGCACGTGTGCCACGTTCAGACTCCTCCCTCTCTACCTTTCCTCTCTCTTTTTTTTCCTCATTCTCTTTCTCTTTCCGAAATATTTTGTAGGCAAGTTATGTGGTTAAACATAGATGCTGACACGGACAAACGAATTAATTTTCCTGAAGCTTATATAATAGAAAGTCATGTTTTTTACATTAATTGCTCAATTTTAGATATTAATTTGATACTAAATTATATAACAATGGAACAATATCGCATAAGCGATATCACCAGGCAAGTGGAAATCATATTTTGCTGACTTCGAATAATCCGCAGACAATATATTGTAAAAAAAAAATGCGCATGCGTTCTGTGGCGACTCGATAAAAGGGACTCGAGTGCAGCGAATAATAACAAGCCCACGAAATGCATTACTTTAGCAAAGAATAATACGTTCTTTCGAACTACATAAATGGGGCTTTTTCTCCGATCTCCGTGGTGCCGAGAATTAAAAAGACCTGAGTAAAACATGCACATAATGAAAAAGAGCAATCAAACCACGGCAACGTAAGCAGATGTTACGGTCTGAGCGGATTTCTTTATTTCTCTTTTAGTAATAAAAAAAGTATTTGAAGAGATTTTCGAAATGATACGCAGGATTGAACTTATCTTCAATGGTTAGTTTATACTCACTCTGTGGCTAGTTTATGTTGTGTTAAATAGGGTCGACATTACTGGTCATAATATGATAACGTGTGCACACTTGTGGGGTAGTAACATGTCACTATCTCGGCTCTCTCTCTCTCTCTCTCTCTCATGTATAGGAGAAAAGGATAATTATGTTGTGCCCAGCTCATTTTCCTGATATATGTTAAGCTGTGGTTACGTTAACGAGCGCACGGTCCACTGCAGATAGGACAATAATTTCGACGAAGCGGACGAAGTTGAATAAACTTTATATAAACAGAATAGGATTGGACAATCTGACTGAATAATCAGAATTGTGATTAGAAATATAAGTTTTAAATAGAGACTTGAAATTAAAAATTTAATTATATGTATTTTATTTTTATCTATTTTTTACTCTATTGTTTGCAACATTAGTGATACAATTAACCATATTCAGTGTCATGATAATAATCAAGTAGATAGAAAGTGTGCCACTATATCGTTGGGTTGGATCTTTTGTAATAATATTTTTCGCAACATATTCTTTGCAGTGATGCTAAAAATATATTTTAAAAATACATATCGATATTAGTACCAATATTATTCATTTAATTTAATTATGTGATTGTACTTTTCAATTTCAGATTGTGTTTTAAGATCGACAGTAATGACGCAATATTTCGCGAAAATGTACAAATTGATGTACAAAAAATATTATTAAGTAAAAAATCCAGTCTGATCGTGTATTAGACATTTTTTATTGATTTTTCTATTAATTACAAGTATAATAACATACTTCGTCATCCAATGATGCTAATTTGAGCTTAAATGGACATGAATTTTTTCATTCAGAATGTGAAAAAGACAACTAATTACCTACATTTTTTGTAAAATGCAATATTATTAAAAAACAGTTGAGAATTACGAAGCTATATTGTACATGGTGTTGTACATGCCAAGAGTATAATCGCAAAATAGCGTAAAAATAAGAGTGTATAAAATGTTTTAGCACACCTGCTCCCCCTGCGTTCCGACGGAAAAAAATTCACGGAAGTTAGGGGGAAAAACGTGTTTCCGCGGTAATGTTCTTCCTTTTTTTCACAAGCGGCAAACATAATCGTAAGCAAAAGATATGCGATGCAACCACAAAATCCCTTCGGATTTTTCCTGCCGCAGGTATACTCGCAAAACGCATAGTTTCATCGTTGGGCAAGAGAAAGAAAAGAGAGGAGTCCTTTTTTTAGATGCCTGCTCTTTAGGCAAATGCACAGACGGTGCTTACGTGGAAATGGTGATTCTCGTGGTGGTTTGCCGCAAAAAGTATTCGAGCACTTGAGCTGTAAAATGAGATCGTCATGCACAAGAAACGCAAATAGAATGTCATCGTTTGATCTGCAGACGACTTGCAGCTACTAAAGTGATCTTTCATAACAGTACTTAGACATAAAATTATCGTGGAAACTGTGACGTAAAATTGATAGTATTGATGATATTAAACATTAAGTTCGACGTTGAGTTTCTAAAACTAATAATGAGAGAGAAAGAGAAAGAGAGAGAGAAGGTGCATTCTCCGTCAATGTAAGTTTGCGGATTTCCTCACATATGTATCTTATATATATATATATATATATATATATATATATATGTTTTATGTATCTTTCAGTTTTCAATGTATCAATTTATGTCATCTGCATAGGAAAAAATAAACAATAAAAAAGTTGTAATCAATATTTACGGCAGCTTGAATTTATGACGTTAGTTTTGATTCCGGTTTTGAACAGTTTTTTCATACCGCAAAACGATCTCGTTCCTCGTTATGTTTCTCGCTCGTAATAAGCAAGCAACGTACGAGTGGCAAGCCGGTCAATTATCGTTTAACGAACGTGCTGTCATTGATGGTACAATATATCGGTTCAACAATATATCGACATCTCGATTCAATTATTAACAGAAAAAATTCGGTTTGTCGAACAAAACTGCCAGCCAGAAGAATAAATAATAATTTTATAGAAGAGCTTTAAAAATGCATTATAAGATTTCGTTTTCTTATATCGATTTCTTTCAAGGAAAACCTAAGCTACATTTTGCTGACGCAATATTCTCGTGATATTCTTGAATACTCAAATTTTTATTGTACTTTTTTATTGTGCTTTTTCTTCTCAAAACAGTTCTTTACACTCAAAAATTATATATTATACATACGAAAGATATACGTATGAGATATCGTAGTTATTATTTGTAATTATAATAATACTAAACTCCGAATATCGATACGGTAAAAACAAATAAACAATTATGTATTTGATGAAAAAGATAGAGAAAAACATTCCAAATAGAAATCAAACTGGTAGAATGGAAAATCTGAAAACAAAAAAGCTGTGACTTAAAAAAGGATGGCATCGTAAAAATACAAATAGAAGCTAATTCGCACGATGTTCCTGTTTTGCCCTCGACAAGTTTACTCGTCTACAAATTGACTCCGGAACTATTCGAATTAAAGGGGTGATGCGTAACGATAAGGGCGGGTTTGGAACAACAAAAGGAAACGAGTTGAAAGGGGAAACGAGTAGCGGATGCAACGATACGGTAAATCCTCGGCGATTAAATTCAATTCGGTCGCGGCTAAAAAATTGTCCGCATTATCGTAGCTGCGTAATGTCCAAAGCGACTAAAGATGAAATAATCGGCCATTATTCCAATGTAGACTCTCAGCGGAGACAATTTAACTCTGGTTAAATAAATAAAATGGCAATGAAAGATATAAAGGAGAACTTTGTAGATTGCGACGCGCGCGCAATTATGCCTTGAAGGGCGAAAAAGGAGAACTTTACCGAACTGCCATGGGAAAAGAACGGGGACGCAAAGGGGTGTAGACTAATTTACGCTGTAGCACAAGATGGAAAGAATTACGAGCGAAATGCCACAAGCCGCAGAGCTACCCCCTAACCTAATTTGTCCTCATCCGCGTCCGCCTCTGGGATTCACAAACAAAATTACATTAGAAGACATCGCAGGTTGAAACGGCCCGCGGCGCCGGCCAGCAGTCGCCAGACTAGGTGCAATTACACCCTCGCCGGGACTTTATCAACCCTTATCTCTATCCTTTACTTGTGTTTTAATACCAACATCCCGTCACGTGTTGTCTCCGACATCTTTTTCCCGGATTACCTTCGCGACCTTCGATATAGCAGCAAAAAGGACGAAAAATCCTGTGTTACCGAGCTGCATCATTATCACTTTGAATGAAATTAATCGTCAATGCTCATTTATATGAATGCGCAAAAAAAGATTAGCTACTATTGCTACTATTAGCTAATAATTCGTAAAATATGGATAACTAATATAGTTAATTGTTTTTAAATCCATAAAAAGAAGTTTGTGCACTGCGATGGTAATAATCTCAAAGAGCAGTTATTGCCGATTGTGAGATTAATATAGCGACGAACAAACATTAAAAGTTTGTTTTAATATGAATTGCGTTATAATAATTAGTGATTCAATAATAGAAGATACTGAAGCAAACATTGAAATTTAATGAAATTTACTAACCCGACAAATATTATTAAAAGACGATTATATTTCTTTTATACCAAAACTTTAAATGTTACAAGGAAAATTATTAATTAGTATAATAATTACAGATTCTAAATAAATAAAATATTTTCAAATTAAAAGCTACTTGCAGCAATCCCTTCGAGCAAATATTTGATTTCCTTCTATCAGATACACTTTGCGATCTCTTGCAGTTTAATATAGCATCTTTCATTGCGCGATCGGAAACTCAACGATTTTATCTTTTCAAATCCTCGGAGGAATACCGTGCCAGCAAATTCGCTTGAAGATACGCCTCTCTCGTACTTCAGGCTTTCTCTTGAGTAAACTGTCCTCTTTCCACGAGGAGAGTCCCGCGTTTCGTATATTTCTCGGTTAGTACAATTCCCTTTTATTCGTCGCGTCCACTTTTATCTATTACTTTCCTACCTCCTCCGCCGCCGTAATATTTCCCTCTTATTTAGCCAGTCGTTCATTCTCGTTCCACATTTATTTCTCGTCCACCGGCGTTCCCTACATTACCACCTACATTAGCACTTTTTCGAGCGCACGCTCATCATTCCAATTTTTTTTCTTTCCCTTTCTCATTCTTCCTCGTGCCCTCACATGTTCTATCATCGGATTCGTGTGCGTTCGCATATCTGTGTGTTTTCCTCTATTTTACAGGGTCACACAGGACGACCACCTAGTTTTTCAACCTCTCCCTGTCGTTCGTTAGTCCTTAATTTTCTCCAGCGTGGTTTTGCCACCTCGGAGACCGCCATTTCCATTTTGACCGTCATTTCCTTTTTATTACATGCCTCGATCCCTCGTATCTTTTATCGTCGTCTCCTTCATCTTTACAACCCGACGTCTTTCTTCCATCTGTATCGCTCGTTCTTCTTTCCGTCACGCTCGTCGTATCCCTCGCATTTGTTTTTATTCCGCTCGCCCCGGCTTACACCCTCTGCCACCCAACCTCGTTCTTCGTACTGTTCGCGATACTTTCGATCCTGTTTGCAGCTCATTTGAATGCATGGCGAACCACCTGGGATAAGAAAAGCATTCACGGGCGAGCAACACGTAGGGCACCAGAAACTCAGATTTATTTCTTTAATACAGTCAATATCACTGTGCCTAGAAATGCATGAGTCATGAGGTATATCGTATCGGAAGTATCGTAACTCTATGGAAGTACATTTGGCTATCTAGTAGATATCAAAACTCAAAGATATCTTCATAAAGATATATTTATTTTGAATTAAATTTCTCTTTTTGTTTCCCTCTTTAATGTGCAATGTAATCATGTTTATAATTCACATTTCATATTTATGTGAAGAACAAAATGTATTATAAAATCTCATTTTTTGCTTATAAGATTTCGATGTAAAGTATAACAGTCTTTTATTCCGATGAAATGAAGCTTTTAAGCGCGGCTTGCAATATTCATAAAGGAGCTGCGCATATTACATAACATTATCTCATGAAAATTCCAACTGTTTAAAATTTTCATATATTTTTCTAAATTTTTTTCAACAGGATAGTCCACTCAGCACCTAATATTTAAAACGAATTTTCCCTAAATATAATCTTAATCTGCATTAATTCGAAAAGAATAAATTTTAGGAAAAATCTCAACTCCTATTATTTAGTTAAATCAACGAAATTATATACGTAAAAAAAGTAATTTCGGCGTGTATAACAACGCCCGGTATATGTATACACCAAGCGAACTTAGTTCAGAAAAAGAACGCGAAAACAATATACCCTGCCAATCGACATTAATTTGCGATTCTTTGTTATTGGCCGCTTTATTTAGGCTTCATAAAAAATAAACGATGTTGGGCCGTTGTTAAGTCGTGAACAATGGGAGGTATAAATACGCGGCAACACCAGAGATGGACACCGGAACACAGGAAAGAGAGCGACAGAGAGTTCTCTGAGTGACGGAACCAGGACAGAAAGAACCCCTTTCTGAAGAGGATGGCCGACAATTTGCAGGCTCTCTTGCCATTCCGCCCCCTCATCCATTCTTTTGTTCCTCGCCGTTTCTTTTTCCTTTCCGCGATTTCCTTAGCTCGATTTCCTCACCTTCTCCCGTCTTGCTCTCTCTTCCCCTTTTTCTATTTCTTTCCGGTCATTCGGCGCTGTTCTTCTTTATTTTTCCGAGGAGGTAATACGACGCAATTACCGGAGAAACGTTAAAACAATTCCCCACAGCGAACCGATCTCTATAATTGCCGGCGTCCTCCATGAAGGAGAACCCACTTCTGGACCATCCTTTGTCGTCTTCCGTTTCCTTCCTCCGTCTCTTTTGTTCCGCCTGGAATCGGTGAACACTCTCGGATAATTCTAGAGTTTGCAGCAACAGCCGTTCATTCCCCCCCTCCTACCTCTTTCCGTTACGAATCTCGATGCGACCATCGATGTTAATTAAAATCTACCCGTCCATCTTCTCTTCGAGCGTTCGGTGTTATGAATATCAGATAATTTAAAAGCGCTAAGAGCATTAAATTTTATTAAATATTACCCTTGTTCTCCTTGTTTTGTTAATCAGTCAGTGCAAAGGCACACGTCTCTTCTCTCTCTCTCTCTCTCTCTTTTATAATTTTTCTCCTCCTTCCTCTTTATATTAGACCTGTTTTATCCACCACTTGTGCCTCTTCGAGGTCACAATGGTAGTTCTGTGAGCATTCCTCTTTTTTTACAATAAGCTGGTTACTAGCCTCACCTATGAATCTTCCATTTTTTTATCCGGGCTTAGGACCAGCAACGTCGATGACTGACGTAGGCAGAGGTAATTTTTAATTATTTTAATCTTTTTAATTATTTTAATTTTTGCATTATCGAAAGTTTCAATCGCATGGAATTCGGATACAAAATGAGAGCGTCTATTATTAGTCCAAGAGTCGGAACCGGCATTTAGTTTGCGCAAATCAATATGTTGCACAAAAACCGCGGATCGTAAATATTCTCGGACGCACGCACAAAACTCGACCGATGGAAAATGTGGTGCGCCGAAAGTTGCGGTTGCGCCGCACGTTGTCCTCGAATGCGAATATTTCATCGCGCGCGCTTGTTCGCGCGTCGCGTGGTGGAATCCGTTCATTCTTCGTCTTTCTCTACTCTGCCACATACATGGCCGCTGTTTACGTTCCCGCTCTGCGTACGCCTCTGTCCATCGCTGCTTGTTACACGACGATTTTTTTTTTTTTCATGAAGTTATTTAGTGTTGAGCTTACCCTTTGCTAACCCGCTAAAATTAATCCCAGAAATGTAACATTTAAAAAATTCGGTTTAATATACTCATCAAGAATAATAAGATATAGCTTCTTATTTATATAAGATCTTATTTATAAAATTTTTTTTATACTAATATTTATTTATTTTTATTAATCATTTGTATTTGAATCTGAGAGCATTAATATATGAAATATAATAGATAATAGATAATATAATTATAGAAGAAAATAGATAATAATGATAGAATGTTATTTCCTACGACGTGATATCATAATGAATTAAAATCGTAATGATTTGAATCACTACTGAAATTTTTTGCGTGACTTTTTCATTGAGTATGGTTCAAAAATTTACTGTTCAAATATTTATTCAATAAAATGCACAACATCTTTACTAGAATTGTTGATCTCCGTTGTATATAATTACCAGAAGTGTATTGAGTGTTACATGTTTTATTTGTAAATTTATGGAGCGTCATGGACATGTGTAAACAACATCAAAATTAAATAAAATGAAGTTGCTGGAAAGGGAACACGTCAAATATTTCGTCGTGTTTGTTACAAATTGCGCAAATTGTTGAATGCTGCCATAGTCGCGCAAATTCCTAAAAAAAAGAAATATTAATTTCAACCTGGTGTTTTTCACGATCGCAAATGTAGTTTTTCGATTTTCGACCGGATATCACGCTTGGATGGCATGCTCTCTGGTATCGAGCCGCGAATTAATGCAATACCGACCATCGTTCTCGGCATATCATTCACGGCGGATTGACGTTCTTGGGTATACTCCTCGTACATCATTCGATGGCTTTCGCTGGCGTGTCGCACGCTTTCAAAATGTCCGCGTACGCGTTACGGCTGACACTATCGGTCCCTGGTTCGAGGATTACGCTGACATTGGCGACGATGGAAAGCGGTCAGGAAATTGACTGGATTTATGTCGCTCAGAGTGTGGCGTGTTCGCGACCTTAAGGTCTACCTATAGGTGCTACTGCGCACAAATTGACATCAAAGCACAACGCGTAAGCTGTGTGTCTGGAACTAACGAGAGACACTGCTCGGTTCACAGATCGATCGTGTCATATAATAGAATTTATGCTAAATGTTCCCTGTTATTAGGTATTAAAGCGCAATTATTGTTATCTGAGTGTAACTATTTAATATAATTATGCGGCCTTCGCCACACAAGATAAAGAGCCAAATATTTTTTTCTTAAAGAATATAAAATTAAACCGAAGTTTGTGCTTTGATCTTTGGGATACAATAAACAAAGACCATAATTAAACGCGTTTATATACAATTTATACATATATAATATATAATTTACGGATAAAAAGTGGTCAGAATATTTATTTGTATAAAAGAAATTTTATCATTTTGTAAAGTTTATCGAAAAATTCAATTTTATTATATATGAGAGAGAAAGAGAGAGAGAGAATGGTTTTTATTCTCCATATATTTTCTGCGCAAGAAAGTTGTTATATAAATTTATCGGCTTTATTAACTTGTATCAGAATATTCCTTAATAATCAAAACGTAAATAGAGCAAAATAACTTCGCTGTTGCATTTATGCAAGATTCGGCAATTTCATTTCTCGCTCGTAGAATTTAATAAACCTCACGGTGCTAGTGGTACTAGGCAGGAAAACACGATAAGCCGTCAAACAAGTCGGACATAAACGCGAATTGTAAATTATTAAGCAATCCTATATAAAGCGCGCTGCAATGGATTCCATTCTGAGCCAGCTGCTGCTTTAAATAACATCCGTTGTCGGAAACGGAACGCACTTTCATTAAATTAATTTTGCGAAATTTAAATTTCAGCTTCGAATTTTCATTAATTAAACACATTCCATTCTGATAGAATTTTTCTTGTATAGATTGTAAATGCTCAAAAAATGTACAATACAAAAATTGTGAATTTACCATATTATTCTTATATTCCATATTAAAGTATATTTTAGTTCATCTTGTTGAAACTACACGCGTTCCATTGTGATAACAATAATTATCGGTAGAAATTAGTAAATTAATAACAATTTAATAGGCAATAATTTGCTCTATTCGCTTTCGTTTTGTAAGAAATGAATTCTATTCGCTTTGCGAGGAACTTCTCTTTGTTGCAATTTCCTCCCGACGTACAGTTGCGGTACGGAATTTAAAGAAGATTCCTGAAAGCTATTACGCCATACGCTTTGATCGTTGCCGCGTTGAGAATATCGAAGACGTAATGTCGCCGTAGAAACGTTTCATGTTTTCCTTGTTATTTTCCATTCGCTATCCTTGTATCAAAGATATTCCTGAGATGCAAATCTTTAAGATGATCTTTGTGAGAGATCTTGATCTATTTCTCTACCTTCTAGTTAGCAATAATCAATTATCTTAATACAATAATACGTATAATAAACAAATCTAAATAATGTAAATAACTGTCTGGCGTACAAAATAATTTTCTTTTATTGTTGTATACTTATTGTTGTATTTTGCATGCTTCTGCACGCGCGAGAGAGAGAGATTTATCGACAGAAAGGATCACTTGTGATTGAAGCTGTCCGTCGACTGTAGGATAAACTAATGTCATTAATTAGATTGAGGTTGGTAGGGAGCCAAGTAGTTGAACATTCTGAAATTTCTAGCGAAACTTACACTCTCTGCCCCTTCTCGCTGCCTCTTGCCGTTCCTCGCCGCGAAAACCGGCGTTTCCTCCCCTTTTGTGAGGAAAGTGGGGAATACGCTTCATTACTTCGAAAACTATCGGTTATCGCGTGTACCCTCAACCACGGCGCACGTAGTCAGGAATCACGTAATTCGACCATACCAACGTGGCTGCGGCTGCCTTACTCCAAGATCCAAACTTTCACATTCGTCTCTTTTAATATGTAAGACGTGCGATCATTTTCATCAATTATCTCTACCTTCGTTCTTACGTATTCAAAGAATACACTATATCTAAAAAGTTTGAGAATAGATTTTGAAGAGAAACTTAAATCATTTTTTATGCGCAACTTTTGTACGCGTCTCGAGTATTGTTAAACTTTCGTGACATTCACAAAATGTTATTCAAAGAATATACATGTATGAAGCTGAATTTCGACGGACATAAGTCGTGGACGGAGATTTTCAAAAGAAAATCTCTAAATTGGCGTCCGGATTGCGTAAGGCGCTATAACGGTAACTGATAGAAACGTGCTGTCAGCGACAATGCGACATCCGTAACGATATCGGAAGAATAAAGAGGAACGGAGCATCTTAAATAACTTGTAAACTTTTGAAAGCAGAGTTTTAAAGCGACTACAGCGGACTATGGATGGAGAATCGCGATCCGTGAGCGCTTTCAGTTATTACAGTTACAGGCGCACGTTCCGATTCAAGACTTTGTCTGAAATTAGACCCTATTCTTGCTGCTGATAGTCGACGTTGAAAGATGTGAAAGCGTGATAATCCTCGAGCGAGTTCTCGATCCGGATTTAAGGATCTAAGAAGTGGCGAGGCGAGTTAGAACCTCATGTCTTTATTTTTCCTGAAACTTTTGATAGGAAGAAAAATTACCCTATAAACAGTGTATGCAATACGTAAAACTTTATTGAATCGACGTACAGCTGTAAAAAAAGCTGCAACTATGAAGTTATTTTTCATAAATAAGCACACGCTCACAACAATTGCATATACATATTCTTTTTCTTTTCTTTTTCTCACTCTTTCCCTGTCTCTCTCACACACATTTTCTCTTTCTCTACTATCACAAGATAAGATATTGTACGTTACAATTTCTTCCTCTATACTGCACAGTCTCGTACGTCTTCGTGTTTACATCTTTTTTTCAATTTACACAGTTCATCGAAGAAGAAATCGGTTTTCTCAGCTCAGAACATTGACACTCGCAGTGGATTTTTCCAAATGAGCGAGATGAAGAAACTGGAATAAAACTACGCGTTCTCGTTATAGCAATCATTCGTTTTCTTCGGAATTACTTCTAACCCCCTCGACCGATGATACGTCGTGAGCTTTATTGAGATAGATCGTTGCGTCTGCGGCTTTACTTCTGTACGTGTCTCGCCTTTTATCACAGAACCCGTTTAATCTTCTTCGCGCGACACCGAGAGCATCTTGCGACAACCCTAAGCCGTACCATTCCGTTGTGTTTCGCCATTTTTGCACACAGGCAGCGATGTCGAGAATGCAGTGGTATCGAATCTCATACATATGCAAGCATTCTCAAATCATAGTCACGAATTCAAAAAAGATATTATCAATGAAATAAAAACTGAACGGGTTTAAAGAGATTTCTTCTTAAGAGTATCATCCCTTACTTTCCTGGAGAAAAAATCTACCGATAATTTCAGTAAAAATTTTAGCCACGCGTTGGCAATATGACAAAATCTTCAGTATTTCACTGCATTATTCAGTCAAATCTCCGTTGAAAATCAAAGTATCCGTGAATTTTGCCACTTTATCTATCTATCTATACTAATATATAAAAAAAGCCTGTTTTTTTGTTATCGCATAACTCAAAAACTACTGAATTAATTTCCTCCAAATTTTGTCACCATATTTTCATATACACTAGGACGGACATAAAGTATATAGCTTGTCTAAAAATATTTTCATTATCCAGAAATTGATGTTTTCATCTTTTATCATTTACGGTTGTATTAACCCGTGTAGTACAGTGATGTCAGGCGGCGCGCGCAAGCAGATTATATAAGGAGCATTATCTCCAGGTTTCTGTATTTGCGAATTTATTCGCCGGTCTACTCGGTTACCACTATGCCTCGAGTATGATCAAATTTATCGAGATCTACTGCCCGTGCTCGAAAAATATCACTTCCAACACGTATGATTCGGTCACACTATTAACCTGGGGAAAACCCGACGAGACAGGGGACGCTAGTAAATTATAAAGCCAAATAGCTTCCCGTCCGATTTGATATAACTCGCTGTGACGAATTCCATCAGAGAAATATACTTCAGCCCCTAAATGAAGAAACAGTCTGCCGGATGTCATAAACACGACGGCAGAAGTTGTCGTCAGACCTGGTTTTCCCGGAGGGAATCTACGCTACGAGCGCGCCGAGTAAAGGTTTGAACGGCGCGTGCATGAGTATCTATCCATGCCGGGAATCCTTATCGATTGACATACGAGTATGTAGGTGGGATATCGTAAAGCTGATTTGATGCTGCCTTCAGGTATCGGCTCTCGATAACACAAGGCTCTTCGAGTTTCCGTCGTCGTCTCACGCATGATAGGCTCCGATGTGCTGTTCAATGAACGAGGACGATGCGTTAGGAGCAGTCAGAGACCATTTCAAGCAGCTCTCTGCTTCTCTTTTTCTCTCATGCATGCATGCATTATCACGCGATTACCGTCGCCCGTGTTTGTCTTTTTTCAGCGATTTTCGATCGAAGCGAATTCTTCAATTTCCCGAAGGAGTATTGCATTATCATTCGCGCGATATTGCTGCAACTATCGATATATAATTGGGAGGGAAAGGGTCGAGGGAACATCTGTGCGATGCTTTTGTTGTCGCTAATTATAGAATATTACAACACGCGTATGGTCCCTCTCTCCCTCTCTCTCTCTCTCTCTCTCTCGCGTTCTCCCCATTATAACCGCTTTATCCGCTCGACCCCATCGAATAAGCTCCAATTGCAATGACTGCCTTTCTAGCGGCGGATATGCCGCCGCATGCATATGCATTGCTGTTTACACAAATAGTATGCAAACGATGTGTAGGAAAAGTAACTGCAACTAGCCACGCTGCGAGGCTAGACGTCCCTTTCGGTCGTCCGGTGCTCGAGCTCCCAGGAATCAACCACCCCCAGAAAGAGAAACTGGTAAAATGCAAGGAAGATATTTAGAGAATAGAAATGAAGAGAATAAACCTCGGAGAAACCTCGAATGAATTTCGTGATTGTATTTAGCGCAGAATTTCTGCGGCGGATATGAACGTAAAATTACTCATTATACTCATTCCTTTACAATTTATCATCGCTTTTTCGACATTTATACTAAAATTTCGATCATCAAAAGACGGACAATTGTTAAAAAAAAAATAAAAGAAAAGTTGAAACAATGGGAGAACTGGGATTATGATTATACACTGTGACTAATGCAGATCGTCTTTTTATGGTGCAATAGATTTTCAAAAAGAGATATTTTATTTAGGGAAATAAATGAGATAAATCAGAAAATGAAAAAGTTATTTTAAAAATGAGAATCCTGCAAAAAAGCTTAATATAAATATCATTCAGTTAAATCTCTGTAATTAATATTCGTTTCCTGACAAAATATCAAAACAGAAATGTTTTCGATAATTACATACCGCTCGCATTATGATTTTATCGCAGCGTTATAAAGCGTATGATTAACGTGATTGAAAATTTAACGAAACGCAAGCTAAATGTAAGCCAAAAAGTAGTACACCAAGCATATTAACACATGTATAATATAATATTTGATTTTTGGTACTTTGTGTCTCTATTAATATAATAGTAATTAATATAATAGTAAAATTTATAATGATGCTGTTTATATTGCCGCATCGTTTAATTGTTACCAGATATCCTTCAATTATATTTTCACAATAACTCGTAGTGATCTACGCTTTAAAATGTGCGGGTAGAATTTCACTGGTGTTTGTCTAGGGAAGGAGAAAAATTTGCAATTTTTTGCGAGGTAACCCTTGTAATTAGCGTTACTTTTTGCTTTCCTTCGCTGGTCCAGCAAGGTTCACTCCTCTTTTTCTTTAGGTCGATCATCCCCACCTCTCCAAATCTCCGAACTTTAGTAGCTAAATTTGCATGTAGCTTAACAAGAACGGACTAAAATCGCTTCGCGCTTTCTTTCGGACCGCGAATTTGGATTTCTGTAATTGCAAAGTCTCGCTATTTCATTTGCATGTTACATCTTTCATTATTGAAAAAAAGAAATTGTTTAAATAAATAAAATAAATGTTAAATATAAAATTATTTAAATAATAATAATATTAATTTCGATAACGTCATCAAGAAAATATTATTGTCTTTAAAATAATAATTTTTTTTCTTGAAATGCCAGTGTCACTGATCAACAAATTTGAGCATGGCGTTTCGCGAAGCGACCTAGCAAATTTCCAATGATCGCGTAAATTACCGACCAAAAGTACCCGTCATAATGCCAAATGGTGCTGCTTAATACTCGGCGAACACTTGCCATTTTCCAGCCAAACACACGTGTACGCAGCTATTTTCCATGGTCATACAATATAATTGACGGTAAAAGACCGTAATTGACGAGGCTTGCCGCGGCCCTTTGAACTATTACGGAACATGAGGAATAGCCAGATAGTTGCACTTGTTCTTCCGTGAGTATTCTCCGCTGCAGGTGCAACATTGGAAATTGCGGTCGTTTGGTGGCGGCCCGAGATGATGGCCCGAGTTACGTGAGTTACGATTGGCAGCTGCCAGTCGTCAGTCCGGTGCGTTTTACTGCGTGGACTCAACATCTCAGATATTATTCGTCGGACCATTTCTCTCTCTCTCTCTCGTCACATAATACAACACGAGTTATATCGGCACGAGCGTTTAACGCGTTGAAAACATTTAGATCTTTAGATTTGTTTAAATCTACGATACAAGATATGTGAAACAACATCTTTATTGTCGTGAGTACGCAACATATTTTAAACATGCTTTCGTACAACCGCTTCTCGCAAAACGCTGGCGTTGGTGAGTAAAACGATCGCGCCAAAGTCATAGCTTTAATTAACGACGCTTATTTCTAGCGTAATAACCGCCATTGATGCCGCATTCTTCAAATTGTAGCGAATCAAAGGCACAGAATATGGTATCTCGCGATACTCGTGTAATCTCGGCGATCGTCAATTACGTCGTCGCGAGTTTATGTTTCATACCAGTTTCATACGGATGAGCAGTCTCACTCGCGTGATGCAATTCATTCGACATGCAAATATTATGCAACGTAATGTATATGCGTGTGATGCATATTTGATACTTGCGAGGAAGATCACATTATTGCTTTCACCAAATCCATCGCGATAAGTTTCTATCATTCGCGGATGAAATCGCAAGACTGCCGGAGAAGTATTATTATTAATTATTATAGAGCACCGAATGAATCAAAGCAAAAATAACGCGGATAGTTGGCGAAAAGATTGATGCTGCGAGTTGATTCGCCATTTGCGGAATTCGTTAATCTGCCCTTTCATTCGGCGGGATTAAATTATAAGAATGGAAGACTCACAAAATTAATACTACCGGCGATATCTTTGTTTTTAGATGGTTTTATGCCTCGATAGGTTTATTTTATTTTAAAATTGAATTTTATTCACGCAGAATTTGCGTGGGAATAGTGCTTCAGCATCGCATACCACTAGACTAAATATGTTAGTGAAATATAATTCTATGATCATGGTAATCCGCGTTGTTTAGTTAATACAATGTAATATTTAGTAATGTTACTGTTGGAGCGCATATGATTGTATGTGATATTAATGCGTACTAAATACGCTGTGTGTAGAATAATATTATTTATGCAATGCCATGAAACGGATCTATTATAATGTGTAATTATGATTCGATTCCTAGATCGCCACAGATTTCTAAAATAAAAAAATATCATGTCATAATAGTCAGTCTCGTAAGTTTTGAGAAATTTCGCGTTAGAAGAAATTATTTTTTATTCTAACAAAAAAAAGAAGTATCAATTACATTAGCTCTTGACGGTGCCAAAATACATTATCTTCTCGGCAATAGTTAAAAAAAATTCTCTCGTTTATCTATAGATACGAGAAAGCTGTTAATGAATTATTCAGGTAATTTTGATTGCTCTCTTTTGGTTATTCAGTGTAATTTTGATTGCTCTCTTTGGATGCCTTAGACGATTCGTGAAATGGCAAAATAAGTGCGGTGCAATAAAATATCGCGGCGAGTGCGTGTGATTTTTTAAATGTTGGAGGTAGCTACATAGCGTTGTCGGTAATTTTTAAACGACACATTGGAGATATTCGCGGAATTTTCTCATTTTACACCCGTTCGCGCGATTCACAAAAAAAGTTGCGGCAACAACGGCAACGACGAATGAAAGTTTCGCGGTCGCGCACGCCCGCGGGACGATCCGCAAAATTCGCCGTCGCCAAAAATTCCATCGTGACGAATAAATTCCCGATTTTGTAGCACGAGCGCTATGTGATAGAACAAAATCCGATTCGTCGCCAAACTACGAAATCTGTCCGAAACTTTTGATTAGCGCACTGCATCGCACTACACCCGTGGCCGATTGTGATCGATATTTTCACCACGATTACTCTGTCTCTCGTGCAAAACACCATATAAGTATGAATGCACTTTTCAACTCTCTTAAGCTAGCAGGACCAAATCTCAAAATCAAATGCGACCTACTGGATTATTTAGTACTTATTTTGTACTATTTTATACCACTAAAAATAATTTTGTATCCCGTGCCATTTAAGAAAAAAATCATGGCGCTGCTAACTTAATATGAAGCTAGCAGGACCACAAAAAAAAATTAAAAAAAATAAAACAAGAAATAATTAGTACTGAATTTGTACTAATTTGTACCACTCAAAACAAATCGAAATATTTCTGTTTATCCTCTTAAAACAACCCCTATTTTAATTAGTCTCAAAACCAAGACATTTTTTGCTGTACTTTTTTATATTAATGTATAATGTATAGTATATAATGAGTTTAATGATACAAGTTAAAATTTTGCAGCAACAGACAATGATATTTTATATACATTAGATTTTATTTTTAGATACGTTAAATAATACACGGTAAATATTACCTTCGCTCTATGTGAAGAAAAATATTTATCAAAATATCCAATAAATAAATAAACAGTTACTTAAAAATTAATTATGCAAAACTTCTTTCTCCCTTCTCTTTTTCTTTCCTAAACGAAATGTTTCTGAAATTTATGTTTCTGGCTGTATCAAGTTCAATTAAAGAAAATTCAAATTGTTTCTACTATAATATAATCACGACTCCTTGAAAGTGCGCTTTGTTAAGAAAGATTTTAGCGACACCCTCGAAATGATCTTGGAAACTGTATCGTGAGATAAGCGCGTATTTTTCTTTGACGCGGTGCGTAATGTTCTGACGCTCTTTCTTGCAGTTTCGTCTATCCGTTTCCTGAATATTCATAACAACCACGGAGGTTCGCGACTGCTAAGTCATTAGTTTATCGTAATACCATGAAGCTTATCTTCTTTCGTTCGTCAACGTTGTTAAGACGCGAAAGCAAGAAAAAAAGAATAAGTAAAAACGAGTTACCAACAAAATGCATTAAAATGTAAATTCTGCACTGATCATTGCAATCTAAATGTTTATTTTGCGTCGCGTAATAATAATGTGTTATAGAATTGATGAAATTGCAACTTGTAGACTTTATAACATGGAAACAGTAAGTTTGATAACGTAATATTTATTTAAAAATTTTAACTTAAAAAGTTAATATTAGTGTTTACTATTACCATAACTTGCGCTTGATTTATTTATCTTTACATACATCTTACAGCTTATGATAATAATAAAACGACATAAATTGCTTGCGATAAATTGTTTAGCATATTAATTGCTTACTTTAATTAAACAAGTAATACACGGAGAAAATTTTATATTAATCTATAATACAACTTTAAATTACATTTTACTATGTTTTATATTATCGGTGGACCATCATGACCTTATAGAATAAATTATAGTACAACATAGTAAATTTTAAAACTAACCCTTACCTAACATGTTTTATCATTTGCCATAGTAAAAATTTGTAGGTGCAAAGTTATAATCTTTATTGTGTATTATTGTAAAATGTTATAATGTTAGACCTCAATTTTTACAATTTAGACAAATGTATTTCTTATTCCTTCTTTTATTACTTTTTCTCCGGATTCTTTTTTTCTTCTTTTTAATTTTATTTATAATTAGTAATATATTTATATATTATTTAACGGGCAAAATAAATAATATATAATTTACTTAATCAAATAAAAATTTATTGATAGATTACAATGTGTTACATAAGTGATAAGTAAGTTAGAAGGTAAGTATTATATTATCGTAAAATACTATTGAATATACTATTGTATAATGGCTGCGTTCCGTAAAGCTCATATGCGCGTATTTTTTACAATATACGTAACATGAATTATAGATAAATGTGCGCATATGCGCATTGCGGAACACAGCCAGTATATTCAATATGGTGGACATGAATTTCATTTCTTTCAACCTTGATTATTATTTGGATTTAGATTATTATTTTACATTGTATATTTTTCGATTACCGTAAAATACTATTGAATATATTATATAGTATATTCACTTCTATCAACCTTGATTATTTAGATTCAGATTATTATTTTATAGTATATTCAATAATATTTTACGGTAATCGAAAAATATACAAGGTAAAATAATAATCTAAATCCAAATAATAATCGAATACTTAGGCTAATTTCTTTTCACTTTCTTTTCACTTTTCACAACACTTTCAATAACTGAGATAACGTAACTGACAATGATAAGTAATTGGGCTTTGAGCCGAAGAGTAACCGAACTACACAATTCGTTTTGCATGAGCTTACCGTGTCCGCGTATACACTCTTGGCCGCTTCGGCCGCGTTCAACTGTTTGAGAAGATCGACTCGACAAGATCTTGCAAGCAACGTTTTTCCTTTCCCATCGAGTTTCTAACTATGAGTTTCCGAATTTAAAATGTTTACATGATGTCGATATAATTGTTACTATGGCAATACTATTTCCCATCATATAAATAAAGTAATTTTAGTGGAATTCGTGCTCAAGCTATATTCTAAAGTGGAAAGAGATTTTTACTATGGTGTGCAGTAAAAATTTATTTGGTATATATGTTTTTTACTTTTCTTTGCAATACTTTTATTCAACAAGTTTTTACTTTAACGTAACGTATAAATTTTTACTATGAGAAAGTGTAAAAATTGCGTTGCTTTATTGTTTTTAAAATAATATATGACTATAGCATTTAAACTAATAATTACTTGATAGTCACACCTAATGCTTATAATATTTAATATAAAATTTTCTCCGTGTACGTATTAATTATGATTCGGTAACGTAACGATCTATTTTAAAAAGTATTTATATGTAAGACATTAGAAATTGAACGTAACAACCAATCCCGTCATAACTTTACATAATTAATGTTCCACATTGATAAGAGCCGCAGTTTCATTAAAGGGCTGCAGTTTCATTAAAGAGGCAATCCATTATATCGCCGCGGTAATATGGAAATGAACCGCGACGTTCTTTGCAAGATGGAATTGGCCGGGGAGCAAAAAGAGACAGAAAGTGAAAGAAAAAAGGTAGAGGACATATAGGTAGAAGCGAAACGGGGAAAAAATCCAGAACCATTAAGCAAAGATTGGTACATATCGTATGAAAAAAAGGGATAACCCCTGTGACTTTTTAATAATGTTTTCAGTCAATTCACTCTATCCATATCGTTTAACGTCATAATCATATCTTTCTCTCGTCAACCACTTGTCTGGAGTTATTTATCTCGTACTATCGTTTCATATTTCATTGCGCTGTATTATAGCGCTTTAAAGTTCGGAAAACATACTTGTGCCGGCCACATGTGATTCCTGACAATAAAGGAGACACGGACGTACACTGATATGTACGTGTTCTGCTATTTTATCGATATTGCTTGGAAGAGAGACGTTATAGTTGAATATTTCATATTTATGCGAGCTATTTACAATTGCTCAATGTTCCAGAAAAATTTAAACGGATTTTGTCACAATGATAGAAAAGTTTCTAAGGAAGAAATAATGTAACAGTCAAGTCTTACGAGCAAGAAGTTAAAAAAACAATACATATCATAAATATCGGTAAACAAAGCGAACATATATTGAATCATACGTACACATCGAAGCGTTATACGCGTTTCGACTTACAAAGTCTTCCTCAGTAACATTAATACGATCAAATTCAATAAACAGAATGGTTCATTTGCTGAATTCCTTTTTTCTTTTTTCGGAAGACAGTATTGTGACAAATATCATACTTCGAGAAGAAAAGCAGAACGTGTCATATGTGCCACGCTGAGAAAAAGCATAGATAAAATCACGACGATGAAAAAAATGAAAAAAAGAGAGAGAATTTCATGAAAGAAAGATTATACTAGAGATTCGAAATATATACAAACTCGCGCAAAACATGCAAAATTATTTAACATCGAAATTAGCGGCCAAAATGAAATGTTGGTCACTTTTGACTTCTAATTTTGTATGAAATATCCAAATGAGACATCGTATTGGCTGAAATAGTTGCATGATCATGTGAATTTAATTCTCTGCTAGAAATACAATTTCACGATACGCTATCGATATATTCATGCATAGATTAGGAAATTATATCAACTCAATCAAATTCACGTCGTTCGCATTTTATAAAAGGTTTCTAGGACCTTTTAGCATACATTTGCATTGGAAAGTATTTCAACGAGCACTACTCGAATGGTAATAAATGGATAAATGAATATTGTATATGCAATAACATAAAATAAAGTTGACCAAACTTGATAATTGGATCGAATAAAATTAAATGTGCAATAATATGCAAATAGCGAACGCTCCTTGCATACATCAAGCTCTGACATCCGAAAGTAACTGTTATACGCAAAATTTGATTAACAGGACATCGTAAACTGAGACCAAACACTCGTGCATTCGCATGACAGATTCTTATTGCTAAGGCAAATAGAAATTCCAGAGGCAATTAAGACTAGGATACGATTATGCTGGTAAATACGAGCGTAAATAAAGAGACGTAGCTCCCTGTTGAAATTTAAAGGACGTCTGAATATCTGTAACTGTTTCCGTAACTATGTTGATTCCGGCGCACGCTTCGTTGAACTTCGCAATTAAACAGCTTCTTAGAATTTTGAAGTTAGATAGAATGTTGGAAGACGCTTTCGAAATATTATATTTCTAGTCCTGTACACACAGGGAATCACTAACTGTTATAACTCCGGTATCGTTTATGATTTCTTAGTTAAACATAGTCAAGAGAAATGTCGAGAAAACGTCAAGAGTGCGTTAACACCTTGTGTTAAATTTTGAGCACTGTTTACTTGCAACTGATATGATTAAAATTTCTGAAATATACAATTACTTTTGCATATTTGTAAGCAGAGAGAAGACAAGATAAATCGTAAATAATAGCGCAAGATATATTCTACAATCTCATTAGTCGTCAAAATTGTATATAGTATAATTAAAATGACAATTAAAATCTGCATTAATCGATCTCAATACCAATAAATATGCAACGAGTCGCGCTAATCGGATTATATCGAATAATTTGCTATACAAAAAGATGTAAAATGAACGCTGCCGTCTCAGTGCATTGAAATTAATTATTATAATATATATATATATATATATATATATATATATATATAAAAAAATGATAATATATAAATTTGCAGAGATTTTATTACATATTTGGATGAAAACTTTGTCCGTCATGTACTGTTTATATTTAAAATAATCATCATACTTGCGATGTACTCGCATCTCTCCGTTAATTAATTCGGATAGAACATTTCTGAGGACATCGTATTTACAATCGCATTTATGCTAATGAGTGTGTTTTCATCAGCGCAAAACAGATTGCACAGCTAATTTAAAGTGATTATTTTACAATAACGTTTAATTACAACTTCTTAAAAGGTTCATATTGTTCGTTCGCTAATAAATAATTAACATTGAAAAATACAATGGGATAATATTATTATACTCAGAATCATTTTTATCACATTTCATCATACGCGGTTCAATAAAATATTAAAAAATTTGAAATAATATATTCAAATAAAATACATTTCAAAATATTCTTCTGAACAAATCTTTCTCTCCAGTTACGAATTCCTTCGAGATGTAATCCCTGTAACTGCTGAGATAGAATTTATATCCCACATGAAACGACAACAAAGATCCGAGGATAGATTTAAAAGAGATAGCTTTTAAAGACCTCCATAAACGTGGGTAATCGTTTCCTAATCGTGAGCCTGATGGAGAAAATCTCGAGCGTTCGAGACTAATTAACCCCTGTAATTAGAGAGCCTTTGACAACGGATAATCGAGTGGAAAGTTTCCCGTAATAATTTCTTTTCTTGCTGATCGCTTTCATCTCTAGCATCTATCCCGTCCTGCATCCATCTATCCCATCATCGTGTCGCTGTCATGAAACTCCGAGAGCGAACGAGGATTGCAAAGTTCTCGCAAATAAAATTATAGGAATTAACTGCACTTACACTCCAATCTTTCTACGGGCTAATCAGCCCGTCCTGTGAAAAAAATAAAAATAAAAATTACCACAAAATATGCTTATGCTTGTGTGTAATGAACTTAGTTGTACGGCGAGTTATAATTTGATTTGTGCGCTGAAATGTAATTATATCCTAATTGTGAAATATAAACATAGACTAAGAGTTTATATCACTCTCGTTAGTTATTTTTAATATTCAGCTCGCAAATACTTCGAAAAATTAGTTGGAGAGAGATTTTATCGTTTAATTTCAGTCTAAAAAATTCTTCGCAAGTTATTTATTTTTTAATCTGTAATACAACTTCAAAGACAACTAATAATAAGACTTCTAACAAGCGCTTTTAATTAAGAAAAAAGTCGATCAAATTAATCAAATAAACAAATTGTTAAAATCAAAATTGTTACGACTTTCAACAGTTTTTGTGGAAGGAGAATTGACACCGCTTTCGTTTTGGACTATTGGACTGGGAGAGGATCGAATTGGCTGGTGAAAAAGCTGAGAGAGTGCACGATCGTATCGAATAGTTGGTCGGACCGTACTCAAATGCTCGAAATTTTCCGTCACTTACACATACTTCGGCGGTACGGCAATAAAACGTGCTCGATGAGTGGAAACTCACGCTGGCCTGAGCGAGGAGATAAAGTGGTGGCTCTGGGATGATAATTAATGTTTAACAAGTTCCGTTTCGGCCATCCGTCGTGGCAATACGCCAGCAGTCTTTGTCGTTCTCATCGCGTCGACAGAAGAAAAGTAGATTTCACGCCATTAACCGCTTCGCAGTTTTCTCCGTTCTCCGTTCGACGACATCAAACGAATTTTATCCCGTTCTTCTATATCAGCCAATTTCCTAGTATAGATTTTTTGTTTGTTCACGGTATATAATATTGAGATATGATATATGATATTGAGATGTCGTTTCCAAACGGAAGTTTGTACTATACATATATAGTCCACTAAACACTTATAAACCACGAAAAAGTTATAAAATACATCTAAACGAAAATATAAAACTATTTAATTTTCACATAATAAAGAAAAAGTATCAAAAAATGTAATGAGATGCAACAGTTCAATTAGCTGGAAATCTCGCTCTTCATTTTTTGCGAAAAAGCGTCTAACAAGCTTTCCAGTCGTTTTTTGTCTCACAATTAGCCGCCCTTACTCAATAACGCTATACGAGAGAATCTTCCTTTCGAAGAATTAAATTTTAATGCCGTTTAAGGCATCATTGTAGCTATGAATAATTACCAACGGGAATATAATGATTGTTAAATTTTGTAGAGAAGTTCTCGCAAAAAGCAAGCTATTGTGCAAATAATTACGCAACAAAGATATTTGAAATAAAATAAAGATTAATTAGAGAGACATATATTTTTATGTATATTTGATTGAAATCGATTGTAAATATATATTTATATATTTAAATATAATAAATTGAATATAATTAAATAAAAAATAATTAAAATATGTCTTGGAAAATAAATTGCATTTCTATTACTCATATAAGATTACTTTGTAAATAAAATTTTTGAAACTCCATTTGCGATTTATCACAAAAATATGCAAACTGTTAAAAATATATACGAGTCACATAACTACAAATTCCATGTTTCAAAGAATAGACAACCGCAAGTAAATCCTTCCCAAGATATCTTACTCTTTCTCGTCTTTTCTTCGTTCGGGTGGCCTGAGGGGCTTTGTCCTTCTGGCCAAGATATTATTCGAACTATTTTCTGAAGATTTTCTCCGTTATCATGCAAATGGATCTCCGCTTGGTTACATAAATATTTGCTAAAGAGTAATAAAATATACCTTCGCCGAGCTCTTCTAACATGCAAACATCTCAGCGCAAGGTATGTACCAGAGAAAAGAAAATAGAAGTGTTTATGCCATGAAATAGAAACGTGAATTCCGCCAAACAAAATTTTAAAAACGCATTTAACTGTAAAGTTATAAATGATTTTAGGGACTGATAAAATTATCTGCTTTAAAACGATGATCCTTAAAAAATATATAAAAAGAGAAAGATATATAATACACACAAAGAGAGTGATATTGCGTTTCATGATACAACTTTCATTTAAAATAAATATGTTCATTTAAAATGAAAATTGTATCATGTAATAATTTAATGTAATTTCATTCATTAATTCTATCATTGCGATTCTCGTATAATCACATTTTTCCTCCTTTTTCTTAAATAATTAGAGGAATAGTTGTGAAATTACTTATGACATTTGAGCGCGCAATGCGACAGTACAAGAAACGTATCAAGTAACTAGCTTTTATTGCAAAGAGGAAAAACAGATCGATGTCGTTGGTTTCTTTTTAGTGTTTTTGCTATCCGCTTCCCGTATTCACCTCGAAATAGAGATAGAACGGTATTACTCTTGCAGATGAGGCGGGGAAGACAGGAGGGATGTAAATACGTACTAGCGATAGAAGGGATGTAAATACGTACGGACGTTTTGAAACGTCGGTGGCTCCCATGAGGCGAGGCCTGTATGGTCGAACGAGCGCGCTTCTGCTTTCAGCACGAAAATGGCGCCGGAAGCGGGCGCCATTAGCCGGAGAAGGAGGTATTAAACTCAGCTTGTTGCTCGACGACGGCAAGTAAACCGATAATCGTTTTCGCGGCATAAGGAAGGAAAATGTGATTCTTTTCTGGATTTACGAGGACTTTAACGCATTAATTATTTCAATCCCACATCATCATCGTTCCTTAATCTTCAACAATTAAATTGTCCGGTTTTCTTCGCATGACAGAAACGTTTAGGCGCAAAATAAAGAATAAATGAAATCAATGTGTAATATATAGGTATTTAATATATTGCATTCTGCACTTTTTAAATTACTTTTTAACATATGTATATGCATTACACTTCATATTCTGATATTAATTGCACATTGCAATTGTCCACGCAAAAACAGAAAAATAGTCTTCAAGAAATAAATTTTCCCCCTTTAAGAAAATAATCATTTTATAATCCTTTTATGTGATCAGTGTAATAAAATAGATAAAATATTTACTCATTATTCTTCTTCTTCTTCTTCTTATTATTATTACTATAAAATATTGCTCATTGCCATTATTATTATTATTATGGATAATGCAAGAAAGCTATAGTATCATATTCTAACAAATATCAATGTGATATTACATTATTCCCCAAATACTGCTCGATCAATAACGCTTTCATTTAATTCCTCAAACATAAATATATTTCATAAGTAAGCTTCAAATTTATGTAATAGAAAATATCATTATTAGCATATTGTGCTAATAATCAACTGTAATTAGAGCTCGTCAAATAAATAAATATAAATATATACATATATATACACGCGCGCGCGTCATTATGTTGTGTGTGTGTGTGTGTGTGTGTGTGTGTGTGTGTGTCACTGCGCAAACGAAGTTGAATTAATTTTAATTAACGATTAAGGTAGGGCGGGGCTAGTTGAGCAACGCAAATATCTCAGTTAACAAAACACGTGTAAACATGTTTATATGCGCTTAGAGAAGCGAGGAGAGGGAGGATACCTTGCCGTGTTCTGCAGTTTGCACCTGGCCGTCAGCTACAAACAATTGCGACTTTTTTTTTTGAAGGTTAAAAGTAAAATTATTAGTTTGTCACAGTTTTTGGTCTACACGATATATAAAGTGACTATTCAAAGCCAGGTAATTTTTTTGACATACGTAATTATATCACTTTTTAACTATAATGTTAAAGTTACGTTTTTATTCACGGTTTTTTAGTTATAAAAAAATATTTTAGCTGATACTGGTATAGAGCTAGTTGAGTCAAATGTCTCAACTAACCCCGTTTATAAAGTGAAAGATCTCCGAAATGAAATGCTTTATTTGTTGGAATAAGTATTTGTTTCAAGATTTTAATCCAAACTGGCCAGTTCGGAATATAAAAGATACTTATTTCATTTCTCGCTGACGAAATTAATACTAACTGTTTTTTATTATTTTTTGTTAAATATCTTAAGAGTTGAATTTTAAGTTTCATTTTCTTTGACTAAACACAAAATTCTTTTTCGTAAATTTCATTATAATTAATAAATATATAATAGTTATAATATATAATAGTTAATTTTTATTTTCTGTTTTATTTTTGTATCGTCAATTAATTAAAGATCTAGTTAAAGATCTTGACGATTTTTTTTTTTTTCTTGAGTTGTTAGCTTAATTTTTGTTGATTTTGTTAAAGTATTTTGTATTTAAATATATTATATACTTTATTATAGGATTAAAAGATATAGACTTGAATAAAGATGTGATTAATACAACTTAATTCTAGTGATTTTGTATAACATGTAACGTTATTAGCCAATTGTTCTCATGTCCCAACTTACCCTTGAACGTGGCTCAACATGCCCCATGGGGGAGATATGTTGAGCTACCTTTTTGCATTCAAAACAAAATTTTTTCTATTTACGAAATTTTTTAAAGATCTACGTGTGATTAATTATTGAGCTGAATAAATACACTATCTTTTAAAGCAAAATTGGTCTATTATAATTATGTAAAGATTTATAACAGTTTGAGTAAAAAGTTGCCTAACTAGCCCCGCCCTACCCTAATTGAAAATACTAATTTTATTATAAATTATATTAAAGCAATTTTTAGAATAACTTTGTGACGCTGATTCTGAATATAGCATCGATTTTGCTAAATTGACTCTAATTTTGGAGGTAATGGATGCGCCACTAGAAAACAAAAAATTTAAGAAATTAATGGTCAGGCGTAACCCACTCATAAATCACTAAACAATCAAAAATTGTTTCATATCATACAAAAAGCACATGAAATACCTAATGGTATCATATTCGGTAATACTAATAATAGAAAAACAAAGTAAGCTGATTCAGATAATCACAATTAATGAAACGCTGTTGTGATCATTTTCTTTTATGTGGGTCATCAGGACAATTACGTTGGAGGTTTCAGGAGTAGTCTGCCATCATGTGTCAGCAACTACAAAAGGGCGTATAAGGGGATAAAATTATAATTTGAGGAATATCCAGTATCTTAAGAACTAACCAATTCAGCAAAACTAATCAGTCATTTTCAGATTCAGCATTTCCAAAAAAATCCTAAATTCAAACATTTTTGGTAACAAACTTTTTTTTTGTTGGGATGTGTAATTTGTGAATATAAAAAATAGATTATTCTCCTATATGTGTTTCGAGCGAAAGAATTCAAGACATCACGGATATTCGTTATTCGAAAGGATCCTTCGTCGGTTTTCTCATCTTGTCCACGATGCGAAACACGCACAGAATATGTCGGAATCGATATTGCACTCCGCCGCGCGTAGTTTCGTACACAGATTCATCCATCCTCGTAAATTCACTCGCTCGGCGAATAACACGTATTCATCGTTCAAGCATCGCAGACCGACCAATGTATCACGGACAATTTAATACTATACTTTACGTCCTCCTGTAATTTTAAAATATGTCGCGCATAAATATTCAGGAGTATGCTCCATTATAATAAATGCCATTGCGCGTTACAATGAATTGGAATTTCCCGTCGCGGATCGCCTTCGTCGTACTATGTGGAAATACTTTACGGCACGTCTTCCCCCTAAAATACTGCGATTAGTCGTCGTTGTATTAAACGTAGAAAAAAACAATATCCCCAATATGATTCCTTACTGTCCTCCCCAATCCGTTTTGCATTTACATGTACGGATATGTTTATATATCCGGTACTATTCCTGTCAAATATATCACGAAATATACGCACGTGCAATAACATATTGTTAAAAAACAATGTCGTTATGCCGAACAGAAGCAAACATCACGCCAAAAAGTTTTGCAAATTATTATTTGTGTTCTAGTATTAGGATGAATCAATTTAAATATGTATATAATATATATTTTTATAATATATATTCAATTACTAATATATACATGTCCAAAAAGAAAGATATTTAACAGCAAACTGGCTATATATTTTCTTTATTTATATACCATTGATTCGTACAAAAACATAATAATAATGTAACACCTTTCCTTTTAGTACGTAAACATTGTTTAAAAATATATTGTCAGATACAGTTGAAAACCAGAACCAATGGTTGAAACGTTGTGGATATAAATAAAGAAAATATATAGCCAGTTTGCTGTCAAATAATACCCTTCTTTTTGGATCGTTAATCACTGGCGAAGAAAAGATTTTTTCATATGTATACATATATATATTTTTCATATGTATACATGTATTTAAAATTGATAATTATACTTTACTTTGTGTGTGTGTTGTGTGTGTGTGTGTGTGTGTGTGTGTGTGTGTGTGTGTGTGTGTGTGTAAAGATATATTTATCATTAAATTTTATATTACGCGCGCGCGATTATTTTAGAAGCGAGAATGTGCTCGTGTAACTCGTAACATATCAAGACGCGATATCCCAGTTCCATAATAGAGTTACAAATGCATTCAGGACTCCCGCTTATCGTTGCGTTGTCGATAGAGCATATCTGAATTATTCAGCTGTCTGAAATATCGAAACAACCAACAACACGTGCGGATCGTATCTTCGAGTATTCTAGCATCGCAGGAAATACGTAATTTGATGCAAGAATGCCTAGGGATACCAATAAAAATACACTTTTATGATATAAGAATCATTCATATTATATCCCTCGTTAAATTGTCGAACATTGAATATTAAATGCTAAATAGAATCTTACATTTAAGCTTCCGTTGTTAGTGTTTATAGTCGTATGCAATCGATGCAACATAAATAATAGCAAACTAAATAATGGTATCACAGAATGTTAATTGTGAATCAATATAAACAGTGCTTTATAATGTACATAGTGTTATAATATCCATTATATGGAATATTGCATAATATCTTCCAAAACTGCTGGCTAATCTCTTTGCTTATTTCAACGCACGGTTAAAATAACATTAATTGCAACGTTATACGGTAAACTAATCCTGAGACATAATATTCGTCAAATAATCTTTTGCGTCGTTCTTTAATATTTATATACATTAAAAGATATTAACTGACAAGCAAACTGACAATGTGATAACTTTTTCACAAATATTGAAATCTGCTTGATCTCAATATCAATCAATAAGCGCCGACTTGGTTTGTCAGACTTTTAAACGCAGGAATCACCAACTTAAAATCAATATAGACTTTAATTTTGTGTCAATGAATCCCATTCTCCCTCTATCAGATAAAGAATTTATTGCGAAAAATATTACCTCAGCCAGAATTCGAACCTGGAGCTCCCTCATTCCGTGCGGGTGTCACCAATTCGACCACCGAAGCATGTGATAATATTTTATCTTATTCAATTAATGCTTTTTCATTGGATCTTTAACTACTGGCGAAGAGAAGATTTATTCTTGAGTTTATATCCATCCTGAATACAATATTCATTTTTATTTTGTAGCTTTTTTGTTAAGCGTAATACTTTTAAAGTATTGTCCGCAGTCTAAATTGTGTGGACAACTGTCAGTTAAAACAGACCCGTTTACCCCGAGATTAAAAAAGCCGACCGAATCAAAGAATTTTTAATGCTCTCTTCTTCTGCTCAGCA
The DNA here is from genome assembly GCA_901521435.1 of Crematogaster levior. Classification (NCBI taxonomy): domain Eukaryota; kingdom Metazoa; phylum Arthropoda; class Insecta; order Hymenoptera; family Formicidae; genus Crematogaster; species Crematogaster levior. The sequence continues at coordinate 82,673 of CABEGB010000692.1, read as the reverse complement.
GAAAATCCTCTTAAAAAGACTGGCAACAGTTCACACGGTAAAGTTCGTACGATTACGGGATTAAGAAAGTTAACGCAGTACGCGATCATTAATAAAGTCCGTAGCCAATTAACAATTCTAGGCCCCGAGGCCCTTCGTTAGAGACAAACTCTCTTTACGATCTACTCTCGCAGTGGAGCCGCATAAAGCTGGTAAATTACGGGCGTCCGACCCCACCCGCGGCGTCGATTCGTCTTCTCGAATTCCTCCTTTCGACTTCGTTGAATCGCCTGGGAAATTCATCTCCTCAGAACACTCTTTCACATGTACCGTACATAAAGCGGCCCGTAAATGAGCATTGGGAAAAGCATAATTTTCTATAAGTCATAAAAATGTCTGTCTGTGTGCGTGCGTGTATTACATACACATACAATATATAACAATTTTGCTTTCATTAATTTGGATTTGTAAGAGAACTATTCCATATGAGTGACAATTATATATACAAATATATATAATTATGTACGTCGATATTCTATAGCCTACGGAATATTTCTACGATTTTCGATTCGTGCTTCACTGAGTTGTAAAAAAAATCAATGTTGTCCAATATTGATAGTATCGAAAGGAAAAACGACGTTGATCCAAATAATTAATTTATTCCGAGACCGATGATCTTCTTTCCTATAAAACATCACCCCCTCCCTCCCACCCACAAACGACGCAATAAGATCAAAGAAACAGATTCGTCGAATAAGCCGGAGATACTTCCACTGATCTTCAGATAAGCCATAAGACATTATTTCATACGGCATTTTTATTTCGTGCATTTACAAGTAATACTAACGACCGTTTCCTCTTTCGTTTCTTTTCGTTAATTCGCGCGTGTTTATACGCATATATACACATCATAAATATCGCAGGGAATTTTTGCATTTTAACGCTTTTACAGGAATTAGCACGACTACCAATCATCACCTCGGTTGTTTCAAGAATTATCGTAATGTCCGCTTAGCGGAAACGGAAAATGAAACAAAAATGAAAAATTACAAATAGACACAACTATTTATAAATGTAACTAATTGTAAATAAAGAATAATAATATAAATAATAATAATAATATATAAAAATAATAATAATGAATAAATCTATTCTTTTTCGTTTCAAGCTATAAAAACCAAAGTATATAAAAACCAAATGCGCGCTTACATGAAAAGAAGGTGATACCGGACAGCTCATTAAGAATATGTCGGTAATCTGGAAGGAAACAAGATCTCGTCTTCTGCTTTTTCACTGCTTCGCACTGACAAAGTATACAATACAGTTACATCCCCTTGGTTAGATTATTAACAGGTTTCGCCTTTGAAACGACACCATCCACGTCGTAATTATAATTTCTCCCTCGTTAAAAAAATACCTTCCATCAGGAATATGTCATATTTTTTCCTCTTTTGTCATTCCATCTCAATAGTTAACGTTCACGGATAGGTTTCAAGATGCAACATCGTCAAATCGAATAATAAATTTAACATTAAGTTGCTCCTTGTGTCAATGATGACTGTACACAGTCTGCAAAATGTTCCCTATTTACTTTCGTACAAACTTCCCGTCATTAAACTAAGCTTACTCTGCTCTTGTAAACATGAGCTTCCACATGTCGCTGGCTTTACAAACTCCACTACAAGATTATAGTCGCGACAGCGCGAGGCAGATGCCTCTAAAAGCGACAGTGTTATTACGAGATGCGAGGTGTTGCAGTCGTAAAGCACGTAACAGATGGACGAGTGCGATAAAGAAAGTCAGAATGATCTACGAAGGTCTTTTCTCTTTAATACCGGTACTGACGAAATGTAACACCGCGCCGAATGTATTCGTATTACATTAGACTTAATCGACCGCAAGTTTCCGATAAAATGCAGTCATATCCTGGAAATTCGGAAGAAGAACATACGCACAAAGTCGGAGAGAAATCTCGCATGTACGTATAACAATATATTCTCTCTTATATCTTCCTCCTTCTTTCTCCCGAAGAATGCAGACGTAAGAAATATCCGGATCGTGGCTTTACCGTCTCCCTTTTCCCATCCTCTCGAGCCGCTAAAATACTTTACTCGACCGACATCTTCCATACATGCAACGATGTGGAAATAGAGCGTACGAAAGGATGCGGAAACGCAAACGTGGGAAAAATTTTCTCGTTCACGACTGAAGAGAAAGAAAGTGAAGAGAAAGAAAGTGAGTGAGTGAGAGAGAGAGAGAGAGAGAGAGAATGTCGATTATCGTGTAATTAACTTGTAAATAACTTTAGCGAGCACTTAGACGCTATCGACAAATAGCATTTCCGATCTCCTCACGAAGCGATCCTCGGATTTGCACGACCTGAATCATCACATCGCTTGCTACTAAGCTGCTCTACGGAAAGGATCTAATTTGCATTATTGACACAAAATCCCGTCGCGGCGGATGAAGCTCCACACATCTAAGAATATCTAACCGGCGGCAACCGAAGCCGCCCTCCCGTGGTCGCTCATCCTCTCGAAATTCCGCGGCAATCCGCATAAAGACGTCACCGACGTCGCCGTCGTATCACGTAGGAAAAAGGAAGGCACGGAGAGCGTCCGTGAGAGGACCAGCATTCTCCTTTGATGCGAATGCAGTGTATCACTGGCGACAGTCCAAGCGAAGGCAACGACCGCCCGCGGGGGTGGACTGATAATCGGGTCGTTGCGGAATTGATATACATGCGCGTGGATCGTAAATCACGGATTTGATTCACAGCCAAGATTCCAGCGGATAAAGGAGAAGAGCACGGCCGTACGAGTGCGGGCGATAAATTCGACGGTTACATCGCGTACCAATGTTCTTCTCTCTTGTTTCCCTTTCTCTCTTTCTCCTCCCTCTTGCCCTCGCGGCCCCTGCGAATTTTTCCCGGAACACTTTCTGTTTCCCAATCACTACGAAGACTGGAGACGCTAGCCTTTTATAGTGAATTGAATTAGATTCTTCTGCCTTCATACCACATAGCGGCTCTTATATTGATCTTCGGCGCGAACGAAGCAGATTCGCGAGTTAATTTGTTGGTTTGATATATGCACGCGAACGCATTGTATACGAAAATGATGTATTTCCCGATGAGAATACTGTGAGAGAAGCGAATTGTAGATACAGAAATTCCTGCTCCATCCATGTAGATAAATTAAATTTTCGCAGGAATAACTTTGTATCGTATTTTAACTTTATGTTTTTTATTTAACTAATGTATTTTAATGTATTTAAATATTTTATCATAAATATATTTGTATATATTTATATTATGTATATCTGGATATGTTGTTGACTAGCAAGTAGAGTGAGAAGAAAAGCTTTTTCTGATGCGCATTTGGTGTCATAAATATTATCTCATGATACGAGCAGCAACGGATGTTTGTGTTATAAGAATCAGTGACAGAGATGTATCACAGAATACATATCGCATATTATCGACGTACATCGCGTTATACGGTTTCATATTTTGCGAAAATGCCGAGATCTCGAATCGTATTATCACAAATAAACGCCGATATAAAACATATATGAAGAAATTGTATTATAAATTACAGGTAAAAAACATATACATAAAAAACACGTAAAGTTTCAGAGTATTCTGATCGACGCTCCAAAGAAAAATGTTTCGAAAGAGATGGGAATTATTGCCGGTATGTGCCTTACCCGAAACCTTTAAACTTCGCGAAGCATCTAAATTTCTTGGCGAAAAATATCTCTAAACACGTATCAGCTCCTACCTCGGTGTACGTTCCATACGAACTTTTTATGGACCGTCTCGCGAACGTTAGCTGAAATGCGGAAACTCGTGCCAGTGAGCTTTTAATCGTTTAATCATGCATCGTGCTTTTACATGTTGAAAATACATTAATAATAGCTCAATAATACGCATCGACGATTCCGCGTTACGCACTCGTTGATTTATTGGCGACGCTTTTTACAACGCATATGCTATTTTCGTGCGGTCACAAGCTCGTATAAGTCATTTATGCGAGTCGTATCGAATATTTACCACCATACGAAGAGAACGGCGAGTTGAAATAATAAATTTATTTGTTTCGCCGGAAAACAATATTCATGATAACAATGACATAAAAAAAAACGGTTCGCCGAAAAGCATTGCTATAATATTTGAAAAGAATTACAAAGGCCTTTAGGTCACCTAATCGAGCTAAAATAAAAATGTCATTTAAAACTATATGAATATATGACTAAGCTTTATTCCAAAGCATTGCTATAATATCGTTAATAAATCCACTGAGTTTCATTTTTCGACTTGCCGATCGTTGGCAATTTCAGTTTTTATCAGCTATGTTGCTTTGTGGCTCCGACCGAAACGAAAATAAATAATGTAGCGAAGTGCGCACAGAGTGATGCGCCATCATGTTCGTCATAATGTGCGCGCACGTGTTCATATTTCCAACGATGAAATATTATGAGTGATAAGGGTATGCATTGCGCGCGCCGCGAAAGGAGAGCTTGAGATTTATGGGACTGAGTTACATACACGCGTATGTACGCGTTCGCCTTTCATTTAAATATTTTATATTTTCGCGTATTCGACAGAATGCCGACAGAATGTCGCCGCATGAATTGCGTTTCGAGTGCTCTCTCGAACCTTGTCATGCCATCGATAACCAAATTTTAGATATCCCCGTGATATCTGACCAAGAGTAATGTTAATAAAGCTGTTTCAATTTAATGATTTAAAATTTGCATATTCTCTCGATTTCTCGATTGATGAAGAGCAATATCTCCCTCTCCTATTGAGAGAACAAATGAACCCGATTTAGTAACCGTATGCACGGCTGCTTAATGAACCGATACGGGCCGTATCTACTATCCTAAATACGGGCAGGCAGTAGGAAGCAAAGGTAAATGGGCCGTCCAATATAGCAATTCCCTTCTCTCCCGTTCTGCGTGTAATTTACAAGCGTGAGGGGCGAACGATGGTGGCAAAAGCGCGGGAACAACTTCGGAGTATCTTGGAAGCAAAATAACTGAGGTTTAGTCAAACAAAGGAAAAAAAGAAAGGGTCACTTCCGACAGAAATGGTGAGCGAAAAAGAAGAATATACCTCCGCTATGTAATGCCAGCTAATTTGAATTCCACCCCGGTAGTAGCTATCAACTCTGCCGCCCCACTTGTTCCTGAAGAGGAGAGTCGAGCTGCAATTAATTAAAGAAGCTTGGCCACGCCGATGGTCGTCGGGATGACAAAGTGCAGCGGAGCGCAACGTACGCGATGTTGCATTTTCAATGCGTGACTCAAGGTAGCTGCATCAAATTCGAGTCCATTTCGAATCAAACTTCTACCGTTTCAAGCCGACAATGATCTTTGCCGTTTCATATCGGAAATCGTTTGAAGTTCTCTAAAATATTTCGTAATATTAATTTCCTCCTAAAATGCCGCTCGTGTTCATTACTCTTCTGTTTCCAGCTGCGACATTTTTCTTCTATTCTTTTCAAAATATAGAGACCTCACAAGGTATAATTGCCAAGATTAGTCAAAGCGTACACGTGTAACTTCATTGAAGCGAGCCATGTAATTTGGAGAACTTGTTTATCATCAGTCTAACTATAGAGCACAGGAATTGTCGTTAAATCAAACAATGGATTACGTGACGGATGGAGTTTGGTCAATATTCTCGCAGGCAATTCTGATGCGCGATGCATTTAGAACGGCAATCAAAGCAATGAAGGAATTGTGTCTCACAAACTGATTGGAGTGGCGAAAGACACGGTGTGTAATACCGTACGGCATGTAATACCATCGTTATAGACATTTAGTGGCACGAATATCGACTGCACTTCGCTGGATTAACTCTTATATCATTCCGGAGTGAGACACGTTGACCATTATTGCGCCAATTAATAACGTTGCTGGCCTTATTACCCAACTCCCGCCGAGTTTCATGTTTCTGACAAAAGACACGCCTTCCAAACAGTTCGGGCGATCTATTATTTGCAATTACCACATTATCCAATTACTAGGTAAAACATATTTTCCATGAGCGGCGAACTGTTAATCGAGCAATTTACAATCACACCTCGTTCAATGTAAATTTAAGTAGATGACTAATTATTTCTCAATATATGGCATACATTTTTACTCAAGAAAATCCACTTTTTATCTTCATGTACTCTTGGATGTACAACTTGGAAATCGTACTTTTCGCGATTTAAGATATAACTCATTAATACTTCAATGAGAAGCATTGATTTTTCTTTTTTCACTCCTCTTAGTTTTATTCCTCTCTTGAATCTTAGTTTGAAAAATAAACGACTCGAAGTGAGTCTGATACATCTTATATATAATTCAGATAATACTCTCTTCCCTTCTTTTCATTTCACAGGTCACCACATTTTTTTTCAGCAAAGTATCATGCTTATGGCGTTATGCCAAAACAACTTCGCAGCATCCCCCGGAGATTGTGTACGCGCCTGGGGTGGTGATGCATCATCTCGGCGGATGTCCTGTGCTTCGTTCGCGTCCTTGCCGTGCCTTCCCGTCCTTTTTAGCTTCCTTTTTCCACCAAAGGAAACCGGCAGGAAGAGTACTATTCGACTCCACCTCCCGCACCATTCCTTGTTCCCCTTTCTCCCTTTAGCAGAAGTTAGGCAAATATAGTAAGCTTTATGACGGTCGGGTAATATTTATGGCCCGTCCGCAGCGACTCTCCCGCGTCGTGGCTTCGCGCCGGATACGCATTGTTGCGTTCCCGTATCGTAGAGAGACGTGGCACGTGCAAGAAAAATGCGCCCGACTTCGCTTGGGCTTTTGTACGCCGCCAAGAAATACATGTCGATACAAATTCGTTGCGCAACAATGCTCAAGATAAACATAGTTCTTACCCACTTTGAATCTCAAATTATTCTCGTATATAATACCGTATATATAAAATACCATAAATTTGATACTTTATCGAAATATTCCATATTTAGCCTAATAAAATATTTATAAAATTATGCAATTGTAGACCTTTATTTCCGTAAATTTTTTGAATTCTCACACATCTCTCACCCACCCACTAATAGAGTGGATGTTTCAATTAGAATTCCTTACATTCGGAACAGAAAATTACAGGCAAATACATGTGATAAGAATTGTCGATTTGGGACAACTTTGAAAAAATTAAAATGTTTACATATTATTGTTAATAAGAACTCAAGTCATCGTCATCTTAGTCAAAGTACATACAAATCTGAAGCAGAATACAAATTTTAGGTATGTTTACCAATTTACTCTGCATCAGCGCCAGTATAATTTACAAGATGACATTGTAAACTCGTTTATTCGCATATTCATATCGATAAGATTACATCAATCTTAGAAATTAAATATTAGATAAATATAAATAAATAAACAATAAATAGAACAAGGATGTTGCAGCGTGCAAATACAATTTACGGAGGAATTTCTCCGCAAAGGTTTTTGCACGATTTCTCGCACAAGATGTTGTACATAAAGTATTTTTCTTATCAAAATTGCACGGCTCTCGTGCGTGAAAGGGTTGGGAACTCATAAAGTACAGGAAATATCTCCTCGGAATTTCGTCTGGAATCCAGGCGAGGTTTGATAAAATTTTTGGTTCATCCCGGCAATATCGGATCGATGCCGGAACCGGACGTGAGTAAGGCTTCGCTTTAAAGAGCTTCTCGGTCGAGAGTAAATCGCCTCTGATCGGTGGAATGGGAATTCGGAAGATCGCACGTAGTCTACCTGACTAAGGAAGTGGAGCGCGTATATCTTACGGAAAGAAAATATTTTCATCCACTGAGTGAGAAAGGATTGCGGAAACAACTTTTTACGGCTTAATGATCCGATCATATTAATTTCGTATCTGCGAGCGAGGAAAATAAAATAATCGATATCTCGTATCGCAATAAGTTGCTTATTTTATTTCAAGTTACATCAATCACGATTGTAGAGATTATTTTAGGAATTATTTATAATAATATGAATGCGGTGGGTATTGTTGCGTAAAACGTGAGATGAGTTTCATCGAGTTAGGTAAATTTAATGTGATATAACATTCGATTTATTATAGCGGAAACTTTTAATGGCGCATTAATCGAGCTTAATCAAAACATAACTGAAGGAAAATACGGTCCGAGAGAGAGCATAACGCGTTACTAACAACTACTACAATAAATTCATTTCCGACGTTATTCCGATGTTTGCGGTGCGCAACAGAAAAGATACTTTATCGAGAATATAGAAACAAGAGTAGTGTAAATTAATTCCCTCGTATCTATGCCCTTCGATTCTACCCAAGACGCGAGTTTTGATCAAGACTGCAATATCACGGTAATAATAAATAATAATAATAATAATAATCGCTGCAACGTTTTATCAACTATTATAATTATAATTAAAATTAGTTTTTCCGAGAAAGAAACTAACACAAAAATTGCATTTCTTTGTTTAATGAGTGACTGTTTCGAAGTAAAAATTGATATAAGATATGACCAATCTAAAATATAACTATACAACATACAATCTTGAGGAAATGGATATAATTACACGTAGCAAAAATAATATTTAACTATATTTAATTTTGTTATTTATCCGCATATATCCATCCTACATTCATATAGATCGAATCTATTTACGAAATCACGCTGGGTTGTTTTCGTCGTAGACGATTTGCGAACTTTGGTCTCAATACACATTTATGTATTTACTTGCGAATAAAGTCACAAGTAAAGTCGCTCAATAACCAAGTGCGCGGACAAACTTCGCGGCTGTGCTACATTTTCTCGTCGAATTTCTACGGCTTCTCGCACAATATCCATTTTTCCGGAAAACTTTCCGGGCTCGCTCCTGAATTCCAGACGGTGGCGCGTCTGACCGTACGTGTCGGCTACCACTGTGTGAAGAAATACGCATTGTGGTAAACGGACTCGAGAAATACGACGAAATACGGCCGTGGTGTACTACGGTGGGTAGATGTATGTACGACGAGAAAAGGAGCATTAAGAATGACGGAACGCAGTGGAATAGCCGCGGATTTCATTACGGTAAGAACGTTGTCCCGGAGGGCAGAATATGAGTCTCTGTAACGAGACGGCAACGCCCGTGGCGCGTGGCGTTACCGGGCCTGTAATAACCGAATCTAAATCCCGGCCGGTTGCTTTCCCGCATTAATCAGAAGAGAATTTCATTCGTGCCCAGCTGCGCTGAAAGTGCCGGGAAAATAAAAGGGAATTCATTGCTGTGTACGTTAAAAATTCAAAAAGATCTTGGTTTTCGACATTTCAACTGCGGTTATTACATCAATCTTTTATACTCGTCGGTGTGGTCGAACGACAAACTATGAATCCGAATTTTGATATCATACATTAACGCGATATCATACATTAGTCGACTTTCGCGAGGAATGGCAGATCGCGGCACGAGGGAGAAGGAGAAGGGTAGAAGGGAGAGAGAGAGAGAGAAGTGTGGAAGGTAACGGCAAAATATAATAGTGTCGTGCAAGATAACCGCGGTCACTTTAGCCTGTAAACTTCAAAGTACATTACACCGCCATTATCGTTTCTCTCCGTTTCTCCAGCACCCACAGTGGAAATGAGGGTGAGATAGAAAGGGCGCGGAGAAGACTAATATGATTTACGTTTTGACTTCTCTGTTAGTCTGCTGGTCTAAACGTGACCTTCTTCAGAGACGAGTATGCGCGGAACGAAATTGGCTTCTCGATTCTTTCGACGATATTTCTTCGCTCAGAGATCTCGAAGCATCACCTCTATCTTAGTATTTTGAACGACCCCTTCTCGACGCGCCAGACGGCATACGTCATCCATGATGACGGTAAAACGCGGCCGGAGTTTTCCCAGAAGAAGATTTTCTGGGTGGAATATCATTTGATATTCGTCACGCGGGAGGGCACGTGCGCGAAATTGAGTTATAGAAAAATGCTACTCAAGAATAGCTAGAGAAAGCAAAAAATAATTGTGATGCTAAGAGAAGATCCATTTTAAGAGATCCGTAAGTATAATTTACGTATTATCGAGAGATTTAAAAATAAAGGGGGAAGAATTACTATTCTCGCAAAAAAGCGTTCCTAAATGAGAACTGACAAAGTCTCATTTTAATGGCGATATACTGCCATTGTTAGAATCATTTGGATATGGAATCTGTTAACTATTTTGCAAGTGACTGGCGATACGATACAAACTGCATCGAGATTCTTGCGGAAGAGATATTAGATTTCACATGGATATATGCGCGGAATGCAAAGGCAATGTTTGTTTTCACGTGTGCTGGATATTGATCTATTGTCATGTGACGTCAATATGGATAGCGCGCATCCAGTTTCGAAACCACGTAGCATGCCCAATAGAATTTCCCCCGACGACTGGTGGTTTCCAATTAGGATACGTTTACAGGGGCAATTAACGATTCGAACGATGCAGCGAACGCGTAATGATGATGGACAGAATACACGCGAGCAAAGAAAAATCGATCCTCCGCGAGATTTCGCCGAGGGTTTTTCGAAAATCTATTGTACATAGCATCGCGTGATTGACGACGAACAAACGGCGTTGTTTTTTCCACAAACTGCGAGATTCTACGCTAGATTCCAGTGTTAAATTTTAAATTCCGAAAAAGAGAAACCTGTGTCCTTTACTAACAATATTTTAGCCGTAGAATACATGCATACTTTTTCACTAGTTAATATTTAAAAAAAAAGAAGTGCACGCTCTCTGACACTGCAGAAAGCACACGTAATTTCTGATATAAATTCACGTGATTCACATGATTTCCATATAAACTTCCCATATATTTATATCCCCTTTTTAACAACCTCTATTACTTATAATAAAAATCCCTATTAATAAATTGTATTACAAATTTCTGATAAAACTTTTGGGATATAAGAACTTCTATAGAGAACTTTAATAATATAGATACGACTAAACGCGGATTGAATTGAATTATTAATAACAGCGTTAATCCGTTTCTTCTTGAAATCTGTTTTCTCTTATAAACTGGTATTATCACCAATTTTGCGGGAGCGCAATATCGCGAGTGAAAAAAAAAAACCGTACGTTAATTAATTATCGCGAAAGAGTATGTGGCAAAGTGATCCTCGTCGATGTTAAGAAGCTTTTGGTCTTCGAAAAGTTAAGACGCTCAAGGCTCATTGGATATTCGACATGGGATAACGTCCAACATGGGGCTCGAATTACAATGAGGCGCCGACATCGTCGTGGTCCCATTTAAATCCCATAAGTACAACCCTCTTCGATGCCAGTAGTCACCTAAATGTTAACTTACGATCGGTGTTACATGCAAACGCCTAATCAATTTATCTGCCGATTCATCAATATATACACATTAATTATCGGATCAGGTCTTAGCTCTCGTATTTCCATAGCCAATTTCGGGTCTATGACCAGCAACCAACTTTGGTTCACGCAAATTTTCACATTCGAAACCTGAAAGTCCATTTATCTTCGAAACATGGTCCCGGACTTAATGCATTTTCCTTGTAAAGAATATCGCGATATGTTTCAGAATATGCGACAGTTTTCCAAATAAATTTATGACCGTGGACAAACAAGCGAGCGATACGTGCTTACGTCAACGTACAACTTCTGCTGCCGAGTTACTATTGGTTTTTCTTCTTTTTTTAACTTTATACATTTTAACACGCGCGGTATCCAATCAAGATAAAGTATCGCGATAGAAAACACGCAAAAACGTTATCCGAGCGAACGGATGAGAAAAATCATCGAACACGCGCACGCGTGTATGTGTGTATCGTTGCCTTCGGTACGTAAATTTGAGACTAGCGTGCGAGCCGCGATATTTCCAAGGTACACGCTCACGGCAGATAGGGACGACGCTTTTAACGACATCATAAAGCACCCCGGGTACACCGGCGACTCATGTATCCATAACAGTAAAAAGAGAGAGAGAGGTAGAGAGAGAAAAAATAATAAAAGTGGTTCCACGCAGTGAGGGTGTTCTTGTATCGTCATAAGCGTCCCAGTTTCGTCGGGCGCGACTCATATTAGATATTACAACGCTCGGTAAACACGAGAAGACTCGATTAAACGCTTCCGATTAAACGACATTACATTCCGAGCGTGATTTCGAAGCGTCGACATTATTATTCCGCGCGTGATACAAAATGGGCTAATCGTCCACGAAAGCTATCGTTGTATCGAATTTTCTGCATGATGGAAATACGAGGATTCGTGATGTACCGGCGTGCTATACATATTCGCTGTATACCGTATAGCCGCCCCAGCTTACGAGCGATAACTCGAAACAATTCGCCAACTTGCAATCGCCTCGTTCCACGATGTATCGGACCGGAGAGAGATTAGACCCGGATCACTGCTCGTTGTCGAACACGATCCGATACTGCACCCGATCTGACACTGTCCGCTACCTGTCGACGAAACACACCGGAAATTGTCGCTACTTGACCATTAGGCAGGCACACAGGGCACCGGCAACCAACGACGGACCCCCGGGAGACGTGTCGCATCGGTTTCGTACGCGTCGCTCGACACCAGTATAGATTTCGTTCAATAAAAGCCGAGGTGTAGCCAACACGGCGCGGCATTTCAACCGGAATAACGTGCGACGATAAAACCTCGTCGGCTCGTGTGGTTAACCGTTAAAAAAAGGGAGAGAGAAAAGGAAAACAACAAACGTTTCTCCGATCCCGCAATTGAATCTGTTCGCCCATTGATTTCATCGACATATACAGATATACTGGCATACTGACCGTGAATCAGCGAGATCAAAAAATACACTGGCAATTTAGCGAGTAATTAAAATGTTAAGGCGCATATACGGTTGCTGAAGTGAAATGATGTGCATTAGGCTTTGTGTATTGTTCATTGATTAAAAACTAAGAAGAATTTTTAAAGAGCGACGTGACGAAACATCTAAACGACCCAACAAGGATGCTCTGCACGTGACATAAATTAAGCTGCAACGCGCGGTAAATATTATTACAAACTTTCTCGAGTAAAGCATGTTTTATAGAAATGTTATTAAACTTCCACTTGGCTTTACAGCTTGCCTCCTTCTCGGTCGCAATCTTGGTAGCCCTGACATGAAACAAGACGGGCGCAGGAATGAACTTTGAAAACTCAAGGCAGCGGAGGCTTGTAACATTAAAGAGGAAGAAGTTTTCTTAAAAAGGAATGTATAAAGAAAGGTGTAAGTCCGCCTGACGTTGGAAACTTCATGGCGTCTCCATATTTTCGCGATTGAATCGTTCGTTTCAAATTGGCGGATGTAAATTTAAAGTTAACAAAATGAACAAAATGTGTAGAAATAGCGCTGTCGTTAGTTTAGATATATACAAAAGATATATACAAAAATGGAGAAGACGTTACAGAAAGGTGATATTGATACATGTTCGAACCTCGGTTTAAATATATTTAAATGTCTGGTTACATCCGGTTTTAATTTTCACTTTTGTCATTTTGTTAAAATCGGAAAATGCCACGCATAACTTCTTATCCGTAGGTTTAATTTCCGTAGATTTAATTTCCCTCGTCGCTGCTCGCGCATTTATATTTATCTCTGCGTCAGGATTCAGGCGCAGAACGGCCAGTTATTCGCGGCGTTTCTATTCGCGCGAACCCGCCCTCGTATTTATTCATCCCGACATGCAAATACGAGAACGAGGTGTCTCGAGGAATATCGACGGACCGCGGGTCATAAATATCTTCCGCGATCTAAATCACAAATTAGATCCGCAAACAAATCTGCCAGCGAATTCTTGCTTCCGAGATAGTAACTCGCCCCAGCTCGCACGGGGCGTACGCGGTTACCATACATTTCTAGGAAGATCGTTGCCGAGGTCGTCGGCCGAGCGGAAGGGATACCGTGTCGACCGCATCCGTGGTGGAGGCGCGAAGAAGTGACAAAAATAAAATTCGCGATTGCCGACGGCGAGTGAACTCCGATTCTATCCAGATATCCTTTCGCGATTCATCGAGCAGCCAACTCCCGTCAAAAGTTTTTCAATAACCTGTATAGAGAAACGAATATCTGGAAATAAGAACGACGGGCGTTACTTTATGACTCGACAATAACGCGAAAGCGCGCGGAAAGACCGGAGGAAATTCACCCATTTATGAATTTCTCAAAGGCTCTGGGGTGATTGTCATCATTCTAAAATACTGATACAGAATCGTCTAAGTGATCAGATGAATATCTAATTGCATTACCATCATTCAGATGTTATTCTCTCCACATGATAATATTATAGCTAAAGCAAACAGAATCTGTTTAACTCTTACGCGCAATTTAATTCATCTTTGAATATGTCGCAAGATCTATCGCTGAAGCAAATGACTTCCGGGACTGTCTGTATCCTTGGATCTGCATGCGCGCTCCCGAATATCACCGAGAAAATTTCACATATTCATTCGTCGTTGGCGCAACGAGGGTACCTCCATGCACGGTGATTCTCGCGGCGATGTTTCATGCTGGACCGCAAACATTTAATTAAACCGACTTTCCTGCGGAAAATGACGAGTATTCACGTATCCTTCTAAGCTATTCTGTGTAATTCTGAGGAAACTTGTGGAATTTAAAAGTCCCGGGCTAGCCGTCGCCACCGTTCGAGAATGCCGGAGACATCTTTCTTCCTTGGTTGTCTCTAGAGTGCACGAGACATTCTTTTTCATTCGGTTCTTTCATCTCCATTCCATGTTTCCTCGCTTCTCGTTATTCCCTTGGTCCCACTGACTCGTTCCCTCCCCTGGCGTTCCGTTTCCTTCCGCGGTGCCCCTCTCTTCACGTTCCCCAGGATTTTTCCGGCCCGCACCGTAAGTTGCTCCTCGGAAGGATATGACGAAAGTTCCGATCTCCCTCACTTCCATAACGTTGAATATTCCGTTGGCACGGCACACATATATTATTCGCCAGAAATTTACAACGAGAAAAGGATCGCTCCGTTTGAGAAATGTAGCCCGAATTCGATTTAAATAATTCCGCCCGTGTCCCGGAATCAACAATGTCGGGAATACGCAAACACGCGTCAGAAGAAGTTCGACTTTTATTTCGCGATATTTTTTTTATCGCAATGTTATTTTTTTGCTTCAAACGGTCACGGGGCAACAGAACACACAACAACGCGAAATGGAATAATTTAACGAGGATGTTACGAAATTAGCGGCGGCCGGGCTGTCGTTCCCGGGACGGCGTTCTCTTCAAGGAGATCCAGTTGAATTAGAGCTACCACGGGGCTATTGTAATCAGTCTTGACGCTCCAGCAGGAATAATTACGATCCTCGTGAAACTCGAGCGGTTCAAATTTGCAAATCCCGGTCTCGTTGCTCGTGAAATTTGTCGGATTAACTTTACAAATTTATCCCCGCGCTTTTCCTCCCGTGCCTCTCGTTCGAAGGTCCATGGATATTTTCAGGGACAAAGTCGATTATAAGGGATCCTAGCTTTCCATTAGAAGTGACACAGAATGAACTTTCATGTCTGTTTGCAAATAGTTGCAAACGATTATTTTATCTCTTTTAATAATTTCAACAATTTTTAAAACGCTGTTAGCCTTAACAGCGTTTTTTCATTCGATAACCAGATTGATCCTGTTTTTCAATTTACGACGAATTCAACGACATGACGCGGTATAGACACTTCGCAGGCATGGAACGTTTCCGCCTGCGCGACACGCTCATGTACGCGCTAGAACACGCGTACATGTCGATGCCATACAGTCAATCCGTTTAGGCAACGCCGCATTTAAATAACGTATTTTTCGTCCGCCACGTTGATAAATATTTAGCTTACTCCGGCGCGGTGTGCGGAATCGATTGGAAGTTTACGAAGAGCAGCAGACGATAGCACGTTGTGACAGGGACAGAGAAACGGAATTGCTTTTGACAGATTAACTTTTTAAATCGTTCGCAGGGAAGGGAGGCATTCTGATTGGTTGTTTGTTGAATAAATTCTTACGCGAAAACAGGCTTCGCTCGGGCGCGGTTCAATCTACG
Source organism: Crematogaster levior (assembly GCA_901521435.1). NCBI lineage: Eukaryota > Metazoa > Arthropoda > Insecta > Hymenoptera > Formicidae > Crematogaster > Crematogaster levior. The sequence goes on along the minus strand of CABEGB010000692.1, from coordinate 66,666 downwards.
GTACATTCTCAATTCTGACAAATCTCGTTCTCCTCTACTGCGGGAGCTTGTTGTGTTATATGTGCGACACGTACGGAAAAAACGAGTGAAGATAAGAAAAAGTTTTTCAAAAATTCGAGAAACCTTTAGATTTACCTCAACGTATCATTAACGACCAGACCATACGTATCATAAAGACCAGAAACCCTGCAACGTACCATTACGTACATCTCCCCGTTCTTTTGAATCGCACTTAGTTTAATTACTTAGTTACTTAGAGATATAGATTACTTAGTTTAATTTACGTATATGTATATTTTTTCTCGCTATTCGAAACGTGAAAGCAAGCCGCGTTAAAAAGAATTCATAGAGAAGAGGGGGTGGGAGAGAGGGAAAGAGAGAGAGAGAGAGAGAATTTGGCGAATTACAAAACCAGCAAGCACAAGCACACTTTTTCGTAATTCATTGCATTTATACATCGGCTGCATTCGACCACTTAACAATACTTTTACGTTGACAAAGAGTGAAAGGAACGAGAAAAAAGAAGAGAGGAGGGACAAATGAATGAATGAAAGCAAGAGAGAAAGGGAGGTGTTTCCGTACGCAAACAACATCGACGAGAATATCCTGACGCGCGGCGGGACACAAAGCGCTACTCAAACTCACGCTACTTTCCGGTTTTCAAGGAAGAACCGATCGACGATTTGCATTTCCACCGAATATCAGTTCCTACGAATTGGAACGTTTGCGGCAAACCTACGAACACGGAATTAGTTTCACGCCGCGCAGCCGCACGAATACGTACGTATGTATTTGTATTAGCCAACCGCAAGATATTGAAGCGTGGATAACGAGACCCAATTCGAAGGATGTCGCCGCGACAGGATGCGGGGAGGTCTAATCGCAGCTTGTTAGACGGACGACATTTACACTAATCCAACTCGATGATTGGATAAAATTGGATAATATTCTCGTTATTGTCTTCTGATCGTTCATCGATATCGATTTTGCGAATAATCATTATGAAAATAATCGATTCGAAATAACATTCTAATTCATAGATCTATCACGTAGACAAATGAGAAAAATTCGATATTCTATTTATTACCTGTATTCTGTATTCTGACTGTTAAAACAATAAAGATAATTGTTACAAATGTTTTGCGAGTATCTTTTTATAGTGTCATCTATGCAAAATTCATGTTCAATATTTATATTTAATCAAAATATTTTGTTCAGAAATATTTTGTTCAGAATAGTGACACGGCATTGTGGTCGGATATTTAACGTTTACTTTTACACATACCGATATAAAATTGCGTATGTATTTATCTACGAGTATATAGACCGGAGAATAAACTTGTAATTCGAGAAACGCGACGAATTAGTATAACAAATGTCATAAAAGCAATATTCGATTCGATGTGGATACATGGTCGGTCATCCGACACTATAATGAAGCAAAGTGCTGCTGGCGCCGCGCAATTAGTTTAATTATACACACATACGTATATGTACAGTGCATATCAGCGCTGAAAATTCTTCTACTGTGCGCCGTTTGGCGAACGGCATGTAGCAGAATAAATGTGTGCCGATATAACATCATGAATGTTATATGAATAAGCACGTATGGTATAACGTTTCAGCGCAGTATAAGTCGACTTCAAATATATTTCATCAAATTCCGACGGCGGATTTGTGCAATTTAATTTTCCCAAATCTCTCGGTTCGTTGTTAAGCCACTATTGTTGTCATTATCACGTAGTGGCTTCGATCGCCTGCTGTCGCATCGGCTCGTGTGCGCCACTGTAATTAGAGCGGCGAACAGCATTTCTCCTCTTTTTCCCTTCGCTTTTATCAAGTGGCTGACCCGTCGACCTCGATCGTAGGGGCGGACAAAGGGACCAGGGATGATATTTTTTTTATGTCATTCGTTTTTCACGCCCGCTCCGTAATATCGCCCGTCAACTTTGCCAAACTCGCCTCAACTGCGATATCTCTCCGTCCTCTCCTGCCCGCCCTCGCTGACCTTCTGCTCCGTTCTATTGCTCCGTCGTCTCTTTTTTTCTATTTCCATTTCCCCGCCACCTATGCCAGACGCTTTTTTTTATCGCGTATGCCAGCAATTTATTTGGCTGATCGTTCTTCCGAGAGTTGGCCATAAAAATCGTTACACCAACCAATTGTGTCCATCGAACACGTTTTGTTCGTTCGATCGCATGCGTGACGAGACTCCCGGATAATGTCAGGCGGAGAAAATGACGGCAAATAAGAGAAATCGTCCTGTCTTTTTTTCCATCTCCCGGTTCCTCGTTTCTTCTCATTTTTTTTACGCCAAAAAAGTACTGACGACAGCGTTTTTCATAAATGCCAACGCTTTTCCCGAACGGTCTACTTTATTACGAATGAGAAGAGACGGAATTATTAGACGTTTATCGCCACGCTACTTTAGTTTTATTGAACACGGAAAAGCTTCGTTTGTCTTTACCTCGATTTGCTCGCTACGGACATTTGCTACGAGCGTTATTACTTGGTGCGCCAGAAATTTCGAAGTGCTATTGAAACGCAACATTTTCTACATTCTACAGCCAAACGATAGTTCCTTAAAATAACGTTAATATATTACACAAGAGAGCCGTAACGTAGCTAGAAATGCAAATCACGAAAATCGCTGTGACAAAATTGTCTGCAATTATTCATAATATTTTAATTAAAATTGCAAAGAATTAGCTTGCTGCAGCGCTAATTGGATAAAGATGTAAAACTACTTTTCTTCTCGTTTCTCTAATTTGTATCTCGTAAATTGTCGAAAACTTCACCGGTTGAACGACTCCCTCCGCAAAGGAGGGAGGAAGAAAGGGAAAGATTTACACTTGCAGCAAGAGAATAAATATTTCAACGAGGAGAGCCGGCGTCGTCTTTTACAAAGCGCGCTTTCGATGTTGTCCCATGAAAATACTTCGAGCTTCACCGACGGGTTTTCCACCACCGGAACAATGGCGCGACATTTCGTACGAACCGCGAAAACAAAGGGCGACGGTTTCTTGCTCACGCTCCGTCTGTTTTCTCGTTACGATGTCCCGGGAATTCGTTTAACTTTCGACGCGGACCCAGACTTGTTTCCGAAGAGAGGCGACATGGTCCGCGCGCGCAGTCGCAGTTCCATTACGCTCGTGGTGCAACAGTTTTACATCCGAAGATATAACAACTTCTTCTTCTTCCTTCTCCTTTTCTTTTGGATATGCACGGCGCCGTAAATAAACTGATGGCGGGTAAAGATCATTTTGTGGAAATAATGATTCACGATCGGAAAGCGCCACGTATAATTCCCAACTCCGAGCGCGAAATCACATAATTATTGCACGCGCGTTTATTAATCGCGAGTTTTATTTTCGATTTCGGGTCCAATTATATAAACCGGTTAAAATGAGTCGATTGAATTTAATGCGACTGGAAAGAGCTTCGAATGTACTTTACAAAAGAATTACGGCAATCGCGGAGCAACAGTTAACTCGGTCACGTTAAATCGAAATGAAATTGCGACGAGAGATCTGCATAGTCCGACTAAAATCGAACAGTTATACGAAATGTAATTGCGTTTTATTAATTTTTCTATCTCGGAGATTCTCTGTGGAATCATTATACTTGTATTACTATTTTTATACATAATGCTAAATCATTTATACAAATTGAAGATTTTGATTATGTACGCAGTGAGAGATAACTATTAATTTTTCAATCGCCTTGTGGATTACTGAATAGCAACTGTATATTATTTTAATTTCGCATTATTGGTACTTCACAATTTAATATGCCATTTTTACGATCCGAACTGGCAGGATCTTGGTAGCCTAATAATATTTTCTGTGAGCTTTGTATACTTTTATCAACTCAGTAAACTGTGCGCCAATTATTTGTCGATCTTAAAATCTTCTGTTGCAACAGTAAATCCACCATACTTAATCGATTTAACGTTTGATAATGTTAAACATCCTATTTAAATCATTGTAAAGAATTTATTGCGAAAAAAATCACCTCAGTCAGGATTTAAACTTGGAATCTCTCGACTATCGAAAGCAAGTGTCTTCATCAATTCGACCATCGAGGCATGTGATATTTATTGCATTAGTTTCAATCGTTATATTTTTTATTTACGTACCTTTGTATATCTTTATATATCTCTCTTTCATTATTTATATCATTTATATCATTTACTATATTTTCATTTTATATTTAACATAAAAGAAGATTTAACAAAAGAAGAGAAAATATCGTTTTACATTCTTATAAGAAAGCGCTCTCTTTTTTCTTTTTTAAAAAAACACCAAGATATATACAATATATAATTGCTTCTTACAACAATTGCATCATATAACATTAATGGGATTTCCTTCGATTTGAAAAGTGTGACGATCGTCCACGTTGTATTTGGACAATTACGGCGTTTCGTATTTCGATTTATATATCGTGCGATATCTTATTTCTCATTTCAGAGCAATTGCCAGCAGCTTCAGTGATTCGTTCCACTTGGAAAAACCGTCGCGAAGGAAAAATTCTCCTCTCACGCGCTTCACTTCCGTTTACGTTACCTTTACTTTCTTTTGGTGTTTTCTCGTGTCACATGCGCTAATTATCGGCGAGAAAACCAGCACCCCTGCGCTCGTTATCCAGACGCAAGGCGTACGAATAAAAATTCCTCTCGACACTCCCTTATTTCCGCACTGTCATCACTACGGTTAATTCGGCCCACTGTACAATCGAGTCCCGAAATTTAAAGAATCGAGAATGCAGATCTGTACGATCGAGGACAAAACTGTGAGGAAAAACTTTCGGAAGAATTTTCCGCACATGCAAATTCACTCGCGAGGTGAGATATTTTTTTGCGTGCAAGTTTTCATCACGACTCAAATAGATAATAAATTATTCGTTTGAGTAGCAGAATATTAAAATCGCTTGATCCTTCATTATGAATCTTATCTATACTTTTAAAAATGTCTTAATCATTTCATACGTCAATTTCGGAAAAAAGTAAAAGTTTCGGCTTTGGAAGCAAAGCAAGTTCACGCAAAAAAGTACCGTTCCAATTCGCCCGTCATCGAAATCGCACAAGATTCAGCACACACGAGATAAATCATTCTCACTGATCACGGAGTGCACCAAGAGCGCCTCTCCAGCACACTCGACTGAATGAAGATCGTCGCTCGATCAAGGCAACAAAACTGGGCATTGAACGAGACATGCTTTATCGAGGTCGAGAAATCCTCGATAAGATATTTGTACTCGATCGAGCTTTATTCATGTCACACGATCGGATTATCGTTCCCGCATCGTCGTCGCTCAGAAATCTCTGTCCAACGTAATGCAATTGATAAATTCGTGTACCACAAAGCACATTTAAAAAAAAGGACACTCCGGAACGTGTAAGCGATACACGAAAGGGTGGCGCAGAATCCTTGCTTTCGCGATGGTAGAAACGATCTTTATGCACGCGGCGATTAAATCACCGGCACCAGCAGGCGAAGTAAGTGGAAAAAGATCGATCTTCCGGGCGATCGGACGACACGCTCGGTAAGTGAAAAGAGTCAACGCTGATATCCGACCGTCGTTGTGGCGCGCGGCGAGCCACTGACTGCCTCCACCAATTCCACGCCTTTCCCTATTCACCCCCACCCGTTGTACACCACCCCTATACGTCCATCCCTACCACTTGAGCCAGTCACCCCCTTTCCTCAAAGCACCATTTCCTCAACGACCGTCGGCGCAAACGCCACAACCCTGCTCATTCCCCTTGGCGCGGAGGATTCGAGGCTACTGTTTCGGTCGTTCTTCCGACTCGACCGAGATACAGTTTCGCTCCTCCTTTTGCCGAGGACCGAACCTACGGGCTCTTTTCCTACTTTTGATGGCTTTATCAAGACTTCTTCTCTCGACCCTGAGTCATAATTTAGACCGTAATTTCGAAGGAGTCCTCTCTTGAGATTGCGCGCATTTTATTAATTAGTTATTAAGGAGTTACGAGCTAATTAATAATTATTCTGTGAAAGTAAATGTCTACTTTTATATAATATATTCGTATCTGTATGTACGAAGCATTTCGAATAAGTGATATGCTGATAATAAGAGCTCTTATTGATTGCGCAAGTTTATTAACCAAATTTGCCATTGTAATATAAATATAACAAAATATAATTGTATATGTAACACAAAATTTGCATTTCTCATGTTAAATTTCAGAAATTTTACGTCCACTGCTCATTACATTTTTCATCTTCTATCCAATCTATTCTATCATCGCTCTCCAAGGGAAAAACGCGAGTGTAGTTTTGTTGTTATTTATTTTTAGCTGCGATTTACGTTATCTACATGACCCGCTCGAGCATAACAAAAACATATTAAAACGTATTAAATCGTAATATTATGCGAATCATGCCGCGGATTTCGCCGCGCTGGTATTTATCTCTCCTTCCTTATATACGTCGCCGAAAGAAAGAGAGAGTGTGTGTAAGTATGTGATATGTGTGTACCTGGATTTATTTCATATTAAACTATGAGCATACTATTATTTCATGCGCCGTCGGACGACGATGGTAATCCCGCGACAAATTATCGCCGGATTCCGACTCGCACCGGAATTCCGCCATTTCTTCCGTGCTTCTGCCATTCTGTCATGCCGCGTTGCACTGTGCCGCCTCGCTTCCGTGACGGAAAAACCGTCCCGTTAATGTTGCGCCGGTGACTATATTTTGCAAGGAAAAGTTCATTGCGGCGACGACATATCGACGAAATTGTCTGGCCGTTCGAGTGCCCCGTAAAATGGAGCGCGTCGCGAACCGTTCGATCGTTTCTGATGGCATTAATTCTGAAAATATTGTCGCAAACACGAGATAAGTAAAATATGTTTGAGCGATGAATTATAGTAGTTTGTTTGTTAAATTTTTGATAGAATGAGAGATCGAAAAAGAAATTTGATTTCTATCGACTTCCAAATAATTTTGCGCTCTTTTATCAGATCCTCGAAAGATAGTTGATGTTTAAATGTCGAAACTCCTTTGGGAAAAAATATGATGTTCATTTAAATCTCTCGCGAGAGACTTATTTCAATCTCTGGCAATCCCTCCCCGCTCGCCAACCACTACCGTCCGATATTCTGTGCATGCGATTCACGGTACAAACAACACCAAGCAAAGAATATAGATGTTCACGTTTGAAGCGTGGGCAAGCTCAATCTACCGGACGACCTCTTTTTTTTGCCTGGCTATTCGCAAAAAGGATAAAAAAAGAAGGTCGGGTCGCCTTAAAAAAACAACACGTCGACGTGCACGCGAAAAACGACCTGCGAGGGGAAAATCCGACTCGTGCAATCTCGAGGACGTAAACGGGCTTGTCGGCGACAGCCCTCGGAACCCGCCCTCGATACACGACGACGACACCCGACCGACTCCCCTGTGGTGTAAATTACGTTCGAGAGCAATGTTCTCGCCGCAACTAGTGAGATAGGGGGCAAGACAATAAGACAAACAAACTAGTAAAGAAATATCAATCTCTAATTTAAGATTTCCTTTAATTACTCTCGAACAAAGCCTTCGAAAAAGAAACTTAATAAACGTGAGTGAGAAGAACCTCGAAGCACGAGCGATTGAACCGGAAATCGAATTCTTTCGATTCTCTTTCGAGTCTTTCACTTCCCGAGCGATTGCCGGAGTCTAAATGGTTTAGCGGTAAAAGAATTTCTGTCTGAATCTCTAGAAAATATATCAGAAATGCGTGTAATGATAAAAGAGTTTTTTATATTATTGTATAACTTTTTAAACGTTTAATTAATTATGCTTTGTTAACCGCATTTTATGCTCGTGATATGGTAGGTAATAATACAATCAGTATTTATAAAAACACAAAAATAACATTTATAAAATAACATTTATAAAACAAGGTGTTTTTAAAAACGATAAATGAACGATAATGAGAGCGAATCTGCCACTTTGCCTTGATGAGGCTTTGAACTGCTCATCTCGCGATCGATTACGGAAGAACTCGATTAGCCATGCTAAATACATCCTTCCGGCAACATCGTAGCAACTTTTCCGGTCGCAATATGAGTCGCAAGTTCCTTAGTAGCAAAGTTTCCGTTATCAGTACTTATCAGAAAGCATGTATGAGAGAATTTCTAGTTTTCTCGATTGAATTCGACATAACATCGACAATTAAAAGATGAATTGATAAAGAACCAAAAATAATACCCGTAATAAAACGTGTCCAATAAAATAGATAATAAATCATAATTTAAAAATTATTCAACATTAAAAAGAATTTTAAAGATAGTTTAAAAGCTTTTAAAGATTAAAGCTTTTAAAGATAGTTGTTAATTACCTCTGGGATCTACAAATATTTCTTCATAGTATTTTGACTCTTTACTTTGATAAAATTTTCTTAAATACATTTAATTTTCAAAATTTGTGCTTTTCTTCAACTAGTCCTTGTATTGTTCACAAAATGTGGTAAACTTTCTCCCGAGTCTGTAGGTTTACTAATTGTAAGTCTAAATGGCTATGCGGAGATCAGTCATCTGTATAGAATATTTTGTACATACATATTTTCATGATTAATAGAAATTTGTTATGCAGTTTAATATTTTAACTTTAACTGTAACAAGAAAAGGTTCATTGATAGCTATTGTAGCTATGACCCTTACAATAAAAAAACGATGAAAAAGAATCAAAAGATTTCTCGAGGTATTATCTCAGAAAGATTTCGAGCCTTTGATATACGATAGGATCTAATGTTTCCTTACAATCACGTTACTACTGAAAGAGAATGGAAGAGAAAAAAAGTGATTTATTTTATGTAATTAAAACGATATATAAGATGCAAAAAGTCTTAAAAAAACAATATAAATATAAATTGTAAATGCTAAATATAAATAATAAATATAATATAAAAATATAATATAATAAACATAAATTGTAATGCTGGTTGCTAAAATAATAAGTAGCTCGAAGTCCTTAAAGATATATTTTTAAAAAATATTTGAATTTTCAAAATTTTATTTTTATGTTTTTTTTATCTTCTTCAATATATCAAACAATTTTCAATTTCGACATGGAAGAGATTGAGTACAATGATAAAATCTAACAGAAATACGATTAGATGTTCGTTACCATATAATATTTTGATTTTTTTTCAATTGCTTCAAGTATCTCTTTTTGTGATAGTTTTAAAAATCCAAATCCATGCTGTTTTCTGTCTTATACTTTGTCGGGGAAAAATGACAACGTAAAAAAACAACGGGAATGGCAAATAATGAATAATATAGACGGCAAACTTGCAATATAGAATGTAATGGTGAACTCGACCCATCGTTTGTTATCTTCTACTTATATGTGGATAAAGTAGCGAAATGCACGCAGGTTGGTGAAGGGCATCGGTAAAGCGCATACGCGTACTGAGTATAAACTCCGAGCTTCCGCCAAGCGGATTATTACAAAGCTTGCATATAACGACGTCGAATCAGACAGAAAGAGGAGAGGAGAGGGGGAGAGAGAAAGAGAGAGAATTCCACTATGTACTATTTATTGTTAACATAATTAGCATGGCTCTCCGCGACGTTCAGCAGTGTTCGTATTATTAAAGATCCACGAGAGACTCGTGCGCCGAGAGGATACACCGCATATTCCAATACATGGAAAGGAATGCGGGAATGGTGAGTTTAGTATCAACGAATCCACATCAGGGAATCTGGAATAATTTCGTGCGTTTATTTGTCACTTAAACGCGGAAAGCGATGCTGGATTTCGAAGTGCATATGTATTCATGGTGAGCGTACGCACGACCGAAACGAAGCTATTACCGCCGCGACACAGGCCCGGCTGGTCCAGTACGTAGAGTGATGCTGTAACGAAGTAACATAATGGCTATTCGAATTCGCAGAGTGTGCGAGTCTTGTATTATCGTTATACATCGCATCACTATCACTAGTGTACACACTTCCGAATGTTGCGACAAACACCCACGGCAGTCACTATATGAATATGCATTACGAATGCATTAATAAAAAATTGTATGTTCTTCATATTATAGAGACAGAGGTAGTGATCACGTAAATCTATTTAACAATTAACAACATTAATATAATGATCAGCAAGATAAACGGCGAGAACATGATCGAACAATATTCATTAAAATAATTAATTAGAAATGATTAGTACTGAGGCATAATCAGGATATTTGTAATCGGAGTATAAATACAATATTGTTACGCAACATATATGTATGTCTCGTTATTATGATTATTGTTATGAGACAAGATATGACTAATTTGATTATAATTTTAAATGTGATCTCAACAAATTACCTTGTATGTATTGTAAAATGACTTTATATATATATATATATATATATATATATATATATATATATATAGAGAGAGCATGCCGTATTTTTAAATAATTTTAAATATATAATTTTAAATATATATAATAACTTAAAACTGTGTCAATAAAATGTACATTATATGTCTAACTATCATACTAATCAATGTTTTTACTTTAATATGTTAATTTAATCGGTATCTTCAATAAGAATAAGAATGAAGTTATGTAATTATCTTTCGTCAACTCATCAGAATAAAAAAAAATTCTAATTACAATTTACTATGTAAAAAGCGTCAACGTCTGTAAACAATTTGTATTTTTTTTGTTACGTCAAGAAATTATAGCGCAAGAAGTGCCACCATATATAACAAAAAATAAATAATGACCTTAAATGTCAAGCCTTACTCATGCACTTATGTTAAATAAAAATTTTACTTTTAACACAAATAAATTTACAAATAATGGATTTTGCAGAATCATAACGTTACTACTGATCAATGTTCACGCAATGCCAATATCACTCCAAATCATTATAATATTAACGTCACATGACAATGTCACAACATGAATATTTTATTTTATTTAACATTTATATAACTTACGATAATGTATGATTATGCTCTAAATCAATATTATATTTCTTATATACGCTCAAAATTATTGGCTGCATTTAAGCAATTGGTTATTGTTATTGTGAGTACGATTAACAAATTGCAATTGCTGTTCAATATTGAGATTAAAGAGAAAATTTAAATACAGGTATTTTGGACACTCGTATACTGCATGATCTCACAGTTCACTGCATATTAAGTGTCGAGTACAAAGTGATTATATGAATTATATCAAGAAAAAGAGGATATTTGCAAAATATGTCATTAAAAATTTGTTTGATTTGAATGATTGACATGCGATATATGAAATATTAATCTTGTAATATTCATAATTAATTAATATTAGTAACATTAACGGTAGCTAATACTGCGAATGAATTGATAAATCTATCGAAAGATACATATGTAAGTACATTTTCTCTGAATAATAATGTCAATTCGTAAATGGCAATATCAAATATTTATTTTATTCGCGATTCAATGTTTTTAATCTTTTTTTTTCATACCAATCTAAAATTTGCTTATTCATAGAAAAAAATAACAAATCAATAAAATAACGAATAAACAGATAAATGATGTTTAACGCTGTGTTTTTTGTGGATTTCCTCATGACGTATTTCTTTTCCATTTAATCTTACTTAATAATTTATTTTCCATAGTTTAGATTTCTACATATATTCAGAGGTAACTCTGTAAAATACAAAACTGTATATTGATAGAATATATATAGAATATTTGATAATTAATGTTCGAATATTAGTTGTATTAAAAAAAAGATCGAATCATATTTTATGATTTATTATATGTGTTATATTATTTAATTGTTTCAATTTTTAATCTCAAAGACTATTATTAGGTTTTCGTAAATTCACAAGTAGTCGTCAGTTTTTTTAAATTGAATTACTTACAGCCGTGGCCAAAAGTATTTGCCCCTCTCAATTCTTGTAATGTAACTTCTTTTGACCCTAATCAACTATTTTGAATATAGATTGAATATAGAAAAAATGGTGAAATGTCCTCACAGTACTGTGAGATACACCATAAATTGTTATAAAAAGACTGAAAGTCGTGAAAACATAAAAAGAATTGAGATTTTACATAGTTGGCAAATACTTTTAGCCAAGGCTGTATATTCATATTTATTTAAATCAAATTAATACAAATTTTGTGTATTACCAATAAGGTCACAGGGTCAGTAAAAATCAATAATCGTTTCATTTACTTTTCATGCAAATTCTTGTACTTTGTTTCTTCCGTTTTATATCTTATTAATTATGTTAGATTAGTAAAATTTTATTGTGAAACCAGTAACGATCGTACGTATATACCTACAAAATGTAACTTTTAAAGCTTTTACTCTTTATATTTCAGATTATTTCTTAGAAAAGGTTCTCATATCTGTGGAAAATAAAACACATATTCAACTATTATTCAAAATCATATATTGTACGCTTTTATTTTTAAGCTTGTTATTATTTGCAAGCACCGCTGTTTAATGTTACTGATTGAAACAGTCTATCACTAATTTCTATCAGCGAGATCTCACTAAATGCAGTGTTAAATTTATAATTGCTGTTATACATTCTTTACTGCTTTTCAGTGATAATGATTCTGTTAAGAGAGAGTAATGAAAATTGCCCGTCGTTTTTATTACGAGTTATGCAAAATTGCGCGGAACTTTCTCTTCATATGTTTTTCAAATTTTTATAGAAATACATAAGATATCGCGGTTTACATTTCCGATCTTTTATCTATTTTAGCGGATATTATATTATTAATACATGATATATATTTTATATAATTTATAATTTATATTGAGAATAAAAGTAATATGAATGTGTAAAGTACTAAAAAAAACTAAAGTACTACAAATACTACAAACTATTTTAAAGTTGTGCGTTTTTGTAACGAAAAATGATTTGCTGTAACCATTGAGTCGTAATTAAAATATAATCACTAGTGCATAGTATTATCAATAAATTTTACAGTGCCTAGTTTACAATAATTTTTACATGTAGGCATTGATACTTAGAAAAATAAAAGCATATGTTTTTTGTGTTTCTATCATTGGTTCAGAAATATGTCGCCGATAAAATGGAGGTCTAGTTCATTATTACATTACATTAATAACTTTAGATTTTGAATTTAATACATATATAATACACTAATTGTTGAGATACGTGAAGCGCAGAAAAATGACTACCAAGAGACTCGTAACTTAAGCGAATAATGAATCGACGATCTAAATTTTAAAAAATTCAAAAAATATTTAACTTTTATTAATCATTTTAAATTCTATCATTAATTATTTTTATTCTACTCAGAATTCTGTAAATTTCTTCACATTACGTTATTTATTTACATTCTTGAGTTTGTTGGTCTTCTTTAAATCTGTTAAATTCGTACTTATTTTACAATTTCTCGAAGAAAAGAGTTGCAAAAAGAAGAAACGCTTAAGTAAAAAAAACGAAATTAGAAACCGGTTATATACAATAATTTAAGTCAACATTAGATACAATTACAGATATAGCTGTAATAAAACATTCTTGATACGAGAAGTCAAATTGTTTAAAAAATTGTTTAAAGAAAGTTTTTAATATTGTCTTTTTGAGTTCATTATTGCAATAATTATAATAAATAATTTTTAAATGTTTATATAATACAAAATATAAATGTATAATAACATTTAAAAATTATTTATAAATATATTTGTTTATACATTTATATCTTATCTTTTCTACGATAATTGCTTAAAATCAAACATAAGCGTTACCTTTGAGAGATTGTTTCATTCTTAAACCTTAAATGATTTAAATAGTATAAAAAATTACGTGTCTTATAGGTTTTTGTTAATATTACATTTCATAAAGAATTAAACAGAATCAAATCAGTTTCGGATATATGATCAGTTATTATATGTTCCTTATAGAATAAGTACACAAGAACAGTAGAATTAATCTTACGTAACAGTTCTTTAATATATTCTACTTTAATATATTCTAATATATTCTGAACGGAAATAGTTGATTAAAATCTAAATAGCACATTCTTTCTTACGTTAATAAACATGAGATAGTTTTATATCCGATAAATAAGCATGTATAGTCAGTCTAAGCAAAAAATTTACCAACGATCGATTCGGCTTCATTCCTAAGATAGGAGTATCTACTTTGTTGTGCATGGCCACATAATAAAATTTCTTCTGCTCTTTGGAGCTTCGTGAAATCCAGAATGTATTTGCATGGAAAGAAACAATTAATGCATGTGATCATATATTAACCCTTGCCCCTTGCCCTACGATTTAAGTTCCAACAGCGTGGGCCCGAAATGAAAACAAGACCGTCCGTAATGTTTACATTTCACGATGTATCACGGGCCAGGCTCGTGATAATCAGTTTTGGCCCGAATACCTGACCACGAGTCTCACACGTGGTAGGGCAAAGGGTTAACCATATGTTTCTCATAATTTAACGGTATTACAACTTCATAAATATCTTAGTAAATGCGGTCTATTCTTCGTAAAACTTGATAATAAATCTTCTATTCTACATATATTCTACAGAACTACTACGTAAAATTTTGTAAAAACACATATTGCTATAAAGGCAAACATTTAAAAAGTAATGAATACACATCGCTTATACTGTAAACGCGCCTGTGTCGCGACTTGTCTTTATGTGTTTATGATATATAATGTTTTGCTTAGGTTACTCAGTTTAGCATGCGGATACATAACAATATACAAAATAGTTGGTTGGAGTCAGAAGTTACATTACAAGAATTGAGAAAGGCAAATACTTTTGGCTGTACATATTATATCATTATATTTTTAGTCAACTAATAATTAGTTTGTAAGATGTTTTGAAAGCAGAAAAATAAAATAGTTGTATCGGCAGAATAAAGTATACTGTAATTTTCTATCAAAACAAGCATAAGTTTTAACATTTTACAAGCGTACTTTTGAAATAAAATAAGTACTCTGCATTATGTCTGCTCAGAAAGTTGCAATATAGTTTAAAATTTAATATTACATTATACGTTAAAAGTCTCTTGCACAAGGAAATAACGTCGCGTTATCAAAGTAGCAATTAAGCATAGTTTACGTTCCTACACTTCAATGCAGTACTTACAATTAAAAATTTAGATTAATTGCTTTGGGATAATTATTTATAATAAACCTTAAAGCATTAGTTTTTTTGAAATCTTCCCATAAAAATATTAAAATGTTTTTTTCTTTTTCGTTAACATTTTAAGATTTTACATTTATTTAAATAAAACTAATATATACTTTTTACAATATTTTTAAGAAAAATCGTAACAAGTATTAAAAATATTATTAAATAATATCAAGAAAATTCCAAATCTCAAGATTCGCTTACGTTACATCTGCACAATTGCAACATCATAATAAGTATACTATAACTAATAATTACATTTCACATTAATAAATTTTCTTTTAACAAAATTTGCATAATGAATTCGTATATCTGAAAAAATTTTCGAAACTGCATTAAAAATATAAATAGGTCGAAAATAATTACAATTCAAGTCAATTCAAACAATTCCTTTTTCGTTGTGATACATTCATTCAAGAATTGTTTTTGTAAACAAATTTCAAACTCGTCTTTCTCAATATTATTTATTGCAGTTTTGAATCTCGATAGCAAATCCTTTCTCTTTCTACTGCATTTTTATATTGAGAGACAAGAAAAAACAAACGAAGCCAAATCGAAAAAACAAAGAGCAGAGGGAAAGATCATAGTCTATGTCACAAATTGTTAGACAGTCCCTGCATTATGACAACGTGCAAACCGTTCTCTATTCTTCAGGTTTTGACAAAAAAGTAGCGTGGCTGTAGTTTCCTACTTCCTTATCATTTCGAACTCAACTTTCTCTTCTTTCCTAAGATAAAATACAAATACTGAAAGAGAAAATATTTGTTGGTGTTGTCGAGATTCGAACAAAATAACAAGAGATACAGTATTGAGAAAAAAATGTTTGGAAATTTAACCATAGAAAAACTTAGATTATTTTATCAAATAAAAAAATTAAATGCAATAATTAAATAATCTAAAATATTATTTTTTAATATAATTATGGAAACTTTTGGATATTCTGTCGTTCAAAACTATATTTGATGCAAATATATTTTGTAATAATTTAATTTGTAATAAATATTTCATTTCAAAGTATTAGAAAATAAACTTATTGAAGAAGCTTATTGTTAATAACATAATATAAATGGGGTATAATACTTATATATTTATGTATTTAGTTCAATACTTACGTGTATGCAAAATATTCGTTAAATTAATGTTTAAAGTGTGAAAAAATTGAGTGTGTCGTGTAAAAACATTTTACACAAAGTTAACTATTATTAAAAATAGCAAAAAAAATACATAGTGTTTTGTATGAAAATTAAATTTGTTAATATAATTATTTAACAAACGGACTTCAATTTTTCTTTCGACCCGTCTGGTCAATTTTATTATTAATTGTTAAACACTACGTTTCGACTTCTGGTTTGGGTCCTTATTAAGTATATAAAGTTTACATATGACTATGCAGATGGGTCGTAAAATGATATCTGTCTCGTTGACATTGCGTCCAAACTACATTAATCTAGAAGCTAAAGTCGAATGATATCAGTAATAGATCGAAGTGTGTACAATTAAAAGATTTACAAAACTTACATATTCATTTGTGCGTTGCAGAAAAGATTCAGTCCAAACTTCCAAATTGGAAGTAAGATTACATTTAAAATTAATTAAAATTAAAAGCAGCAGCACCTCTGTGTGTATGACACGTCACGTTATATCGACTTTTTTTTAGTAAGCGACTGTTATCACTACTCGAGATACAACTATAATTATTTAAAATAATGTAAATAATCAGCTTAATAATTTAACCCCGTTCATACAATAAAAACTCGTCTAATGATAAAAATTAAAAAATTAAAAATTTATTAAAATACAATTAAACAAGTGGATAAATAATAACTCGAATAAAATTAAAAAGTAGAGTAAAAAGTAAATTTTTTTCGTGAGTGCAACGCGATAATAGTGCGTAAGTTAACGTGATAATTTTTAATTAATAAAATAAGATATATAATTATAAATCGATAAGATACATAACATTTTAAAGTACATAATTACAAACCATAATTTATATTTAAAATCATAGCTGTCCTTTTTGAATGCATCATTGATTCAATTGCATAAAGACTACTTTTGTTTATAAATTTTACTTTACAATATTTTTTTACCATAGGTTCAACACTGTTAAGTGCTGTGTTATTTTTAAATACCCGTATAGTCGCCTTGTTCTTACTAAGGTGCAAAAATCCAAATCACGATTAAAAATCGAGTAGACATAGTAGGAGCAGTAGCAATGAATAATTAAAAATAACACAGCAAATTTATAATGTTAACTTACATGTTAACACACATGTTAACCGTATTGTACTCTCAAAGCCCATCTTTTACTTTACTTGCTAAAATTATGTTGGTGGTATAATAATTCAAAATTTAATTTGTAATTTTCAAAATAAACTTTAGTTGCAGAGAAAAATTCTTAAATTACAAAAGTAAAATCCACCCTTTTTAAATTATTTTATCGAGTATCATTTTTATAAATTAACATGCTAATAATTAAGATTGTGTCGCGATCGATTGTAATTAACGTCTGCCACATTATGCATGTACGTCATGTGTATCAAGATCATGAGGTCATGTCAGGGAAAACACTTATGCATCAAATCAAGAGCAAAGTACAAAGTGATTTACGTTATAAATACAATAAAAGCTAGATGACTGTGCGTGCACATAATCGGTTGCGGTTTGTTTGACGTGCGGTTGCTCCGCGATATATGAAAACAAATAATAGTAATTAAACGGTGATATTTTATATAACAAAAGTAGTGATTCATAAAATCGACACAGTGCAAATTGTCTACCATGAGTCTTTTATATGACATGTTAAATTACTGGATGGAACAGTGCGGTGAATATTATTGTTTATCGTTAATATTATTGTTTATTAATAATTTTAATTATTATTATATTATATTAATAGTTTATTAATAAAAGCCAAATTAATAATCGTAGTGCAACAATTCTTGAGGAAAACCTATTTCCGAAAACTTTTAATAATATTAATGATGCGAAGAAAAAACTTCGTATCATTAATATTATTAAATATCAAATTTGTAACAAAAAGAACTGATAGTTTGTTAAAATTTTTAAATTTACAGAATTTCTAAAACAAATGTGACATGTGAAATAGAGATAATATAATAGTTTTAGCGAATGTAAAGAATATGTGGAACATTAGCATTATTATAAACAAATAATGATAATACATAAATAGTAAATTAACGAATAATCTTGCATTATCCATTTGCCAACTTGGATTATTGTAATGTTGATTCAATTATATACGTTGAAAAATGTTGGTCAAAATGAAATATCTTTTCATACTCGATTGCTTTCTGTTACAATAATAATATTTCTGTTTTGCTCCGTTAATAAAATATTAAATATATATGTTCCAAAATATACGTATCCAAAAATGTTTCTAAAACGTTATTTATTAATTTAATTTTCAGATCCACGAGGAATTGATCTACCGTTAGTCCGTTCTCCCTATAAAGTACCACTTATAATATTCGCATATTTGTACTTTGTGCTTCGTTGTGGGCCTCGATTCATGAAGAACAAGCCGCCATATTCATTGAAGACCTTCATAAAGTTGTACAATATCGTCCAAATTTTGGGGAATGTGTGGTTAATGTATGAGTTCTTTAACACAAGTGTACTGTTTAATATAGTGTGTCCTGTTGTTGATTATTCTTACAATTATAATACAATGAGGGTAATAATTTATATAATTTATATAAGCCACTTTTTGGGAAAATGTATGTCATCGGCAGATATCTATTTATAAGTGTAATATTGGGAAAAAATTTAGTACCTCTCTCTAATTCTCCATATCAATTTATATTACGTTTCTGTTAAAATAATGCAATAATGAGGTCTTGGACTGAAATTCGCCGGGAGAACAAAAAGTGAATTGCATAAAAAAAGAAAAGACAAATTTTCTGTTAATAGCATATATTTTCACCTAAATTTTATGTCAGCTTAATACATACATATGTCAAATAATTAACAATGCTATCAATCGTTAATATACTATTCGTATTTATTTCAAAATAAAATAGTATACTACAAATTAATAATGTCTGAATCTTATTACAGTTAATTAGAGGCATATGGGTTTACTTCCTATTGAAAATATTGGACTACATCGAAACAGTCGTATTTGTATTAAGGAAGAAGGATAATCAAACATCCACTTTGCATTTATACCATCATGTATCCACCTTACTTTTGACGTGGAATGGTATAAGGTTTTACAGTTCTAATCCTGCTCTGGCATTTATGGGCTTTCTTAACAGCTTCATACACGCCATAATGTATACGTATTACTTCTTAGCAGCCTTGGGACCAAGCATTCAAAAGACTATCGCACCTATGAAACGATGGATAACTACATCACAAATGGTAAATTCGCCTAATTTTCTTCTACATTTTTGATATCGCGTAATCCTTTTTCTCTTTGAATTGTATCACGTTTGATTAATAATCTAATAATAATAATTTAAAAATATTTTTTTCGTAGTTGTATGGTTAATTCGTTATGTATTATGTATTAAGTCTTGTTATGTATTAAGTTTAAATATGCATCATATAAATTACATCACACAAATATGACGTCGAAGACATCAAAATTAAATAATAAATTAACTTGTTTTATTTCTAGATACAATTCATCGTGATGGGCTTGTATATGACGCTGCAGGAAGTTGTATTTGTAGATTGCAAAAGCACAAGTAATTTGTTCGCCATGTCATTTCTTGCAAATTTAGTAATAAATTTCTACATGTTTAATAATTTCTATCAAAAGACATATAAGAAAATTAAAAAAATTCAGTAGATTGTAAAATATGTTGCAAGAATATTTCAATATCGATGTCAATGTCTTTCTATTATACTATTGTAAATATAAATAAAGTAAAATACTCTGTGCTCTCGCTCTTCTGTTACACTGCAGAAAATAAAAACAATCATAAAATAATTTTTTTCTCGAGCACAAAACGAAGATGATCGCTTTAGGTTTTTTAATATAATAATAAATTAATAACTTAAGTTTTTTTAAGAATATAATTAAAATTGAAATAATTAAAAAATACTTGGAAGATTCTTAATGGCCAAATCGCAATAGATTCTATATGTAATAACATACATATTAGATCCTATATTAACCACAAATATTTTTGTCATCGATACAACAATCAATACAACAAAATTCTTTCTAAATTGAAAACTGAAGAACTACATATTTAATTTTAATTACAATAAAACTTCTCCAACACGTCATATATTATAGTTATGATATGTGAAATGTTAAAATAGTTTTTTTTGCAATCTTAAACACAAATTTCTCAAAACTGTAACACGATGGAGTAATTTGTTAAATGGGATCATATTCAGCATCTAAAACACAAGAAACGATTATCTTCGTTCTTGAGTATTTTTGTATTGAACAATGTTACTTATTACTGGTTTTGTTTTAATAGCATATGAGATGAAAATATTGTTATGTATTTTGTTTTTCATTCAAACATAATTACGATGCTAATGTGAGAGAACAGTACAAGATAAAACTTTATAGACATTTAATTACTACATAACTTACAACATGAGAAACCACATATTTAATCGTGTGTGTGTGTGTGTGTGTGTGTGTGTGTGTGTTATTTGGCTTGTTCTTTTACGTGATTATTATCTAGAACCGGTCTTGATTTCTGAATGTTAAAATGTAAATCCTGAAAATAAAAATCCACAAAAATAAAAAATGATTATCAAATATTTCTTATAAATAATTTTTATGATTATTATGATTTTTCTTTCTGTACTACGTAGAAAATAACAACCTGATTAATATTTTATAAATGTCCTACATCCAACAATTATCAATTACCGCTACAAAATATTATTTATTGTATATACTTGAAGCAAATAATTTTTCTAACTTTAATAATAAATTTAAATTAATAAATTAATAAACAAATTTTCCACTAAATAAATATTAATAAAGAAATATACAATTGTAAATATACAGTTTGTTTTTAGAAAAATCTTAATGAGAATATATTATATATAGGTATGTATATAAATATATATATATATAATATACCTTATAATATAATATATATATATATATAATATATATATAATTTAAGCAAGTAGTGCAGCCAGCAAATATAGATGTCTGCTACCACTACTACTTCTACTACTTACAGTAAAACAGTACCACTTGTCAGCTTAAACTAGTACATACAATCTAGCTTAAATATTAATATTCTATGAAATACATTACCTGATTTGATGGTAATTGGTTATGTGTACGACGTTAGTTAGTTTTAGAGTTAAACTATATTGGTAAACTCGCGACCGACAGACGTGACGTATGTCGGTTGCACATACTTGACAGTTAATGTCAAACTTGGTGATATAATATATATAATATATAATATATAATTTAAGCAAGTAGTGCAGCCAGCAAATATAGATGTCTGCTACCACTACTACTTCTACTACTTACAGTAAAACAGTACCACTTGTCAGCTTAAACTAGTACATACAATCTAGCTTAAATATTAATATTCTATGAAATACATTACCTGATTTGATGGTAATTGGTTATGTGTACGACGTTAGTTAGTTTTAGAGTTAAACTATATTGGTAAACTCGCGACCGACAGACGTGACGTATGTCGGTTGCACATACTTGACAGTTAATGTCAAACTTGGTGAATCAAGAGAGTGACATCTTTGGTTTTACGAAAAGTACTCGTCAGTATCACTTCACTGACAATGTTCACGGATATTGGTAACTTCCAAATACGGAGAAATCTCAGCCTATCTATTTTAACTCGAGAGAGATTTTCATATACAGAATAAACATTTAAGAAAAAGTCATATCAAGCTAAAGTATCTACGTCATAAAACAACCTGCATTTCTTTCTTCAGTCGTATAAATTCGTAAGAAATAAATAACATCTTAAAAATAGAATAAAACAATCATAATATGATAGAAAAATGCAAAAAAAAAACAATCTTCTGATAATATAAAAAATCCAATCAAATGAAATTTTACAAATCTAAAATTTAATTTCATTATCAAAGCGTAAAATTCTTAACATTAAAAACGTTTATGTTAATAATTTTAATATTGATTTATGTAATTATTAAAAATTTTAATAATTAAAAATGTTTTATTTTAATAATAAAATGATTTTTCGTAAGTTTATTTATATTTTTTACTTTCTGCATGTACAAATTTGCAATGCATGTCGCGTGTGCCTTCATACACCTACACACGCACATGCACGCACGCACGCACGCACGCACGCACGCACGCACGCACGCACACACACACACACACACACACACACATATATATATATATATATATATATATATATATATGTATATACACAATATAAAAATAAATCTTTCAAATTTAATTAATATTTAATTAATATATATAATCACAGATAAAATTTTAAAAAATAAAAAAAAATTCTTTTAATTTCTTATCATTTTAAGTCTTTACTAGTTAGTATAAAAAGTATAAGTATAAAAAAATAACTAAACTTTAAATAAATCATAATTATTGTTTATATATATATATATAATATATAAAATATTTTATATGTTTATTAAATATAATTATCGTTTATTTGTAATTTTATTTTAAATCAATATAATATCTTCAATGCTCGTTTAGATTTAAAACAATCGATATAACCGCAATGCCTTTTTCGCGAGCAATAAACAAAACAAACCAAGTAGTGTCGATAAACATTATTAAATATATTACAAATCACAGTCAAACATGTTTCGGCTTACAAAGCCTTCTTCAGTGACAAATATAACTATAAAAATATTACTATAAAAATTCGTACAATTTCGGTTAAAATACATAGCTGGAGTTCACATTTTTCGGTCTTGTTGAATCCATAGTCGTGAGCTTAGTCCCTCCGAATTGATTAAAATAATAAGATTTTGTCATATTGTTAGAGAAATAATAATAAATCATTTATTTTATATATTATATAAAGTTATTTTAACATAACTTAATAAACTCAAGGCAATATTTACAGAATTTACAGAAATAAGTTTACATAGGTAAGTTAAATATATATATCGATATAACACTTAAAATTAAAATATATAATAATCTATGTTGTTTATAAAAGATTATTATTATATATAATAAATCGTGTTTTCTATATTATGTTACATCGTATTAAACTATAAAATTTCTCCTATTTTTGGGTCAATGCATTTAAGCACTTTACCCTGGGAACGGAGATCAAGTCATGCAGTTTTAGGATTGACTGATAGGAAGGAGGATTGGATAGTTAGAGGGGAGGACGATTCGGAATCCAGTTCCGAAGAGATTGCGGAGTCTATAAGCAAGTCTACAGGGATCGCCTTTGGGAATATTTTTATGGCAGCTAGGAAATGTAAGGAAATTTAAGTTATTTGATTTCTAGTTTATTAAGAATATACGCAGGCACTGAATTTACTCTTGATTGTTCGCATCTGTTTTCTAATTACGCCAAATTTTTGGAATAAAAGAAAAAGATCCTTGTTTAAAATAAAAGTTGTTTTAATTTAAAATTTCAATTTTTTTATTCGCACTTGTCGTCCGTCGGAAGACATGGAAGAAAAATAGTTACGATAGAACGCACCAAGGAATCGTTATTGGGAAGACGGGGGTCACACTATTGGCAGCGACAGTCCTGGAGATTGGGGCCACACTAATGGCAGCGACAATCGTACTCCTTGGATATCGTTATGTATAATGTAAATTTGTAAGGATTTAGACTCGAGGCAGAACAGAGATTCAACTTCAATCAGAATTATAAATACTATTTCAATTTATTGAAAAAGAGAAAAGAAAGAAAAAAATAAAAGATATTATAAAAAATACTACGTAAAACTATGAAAAAGTGCGATTATGGTTCTCACTTTGGATAAAATCGTTATAAAAAACTCGTGGAAGACTCGGAAAAATTAGAAAAGAATTGCGAGCCGTGTTCTAAACTAGATTGTGCTTGAACTGTGTTGCTTGATTCGACTGACTAAGCTGTCTGAAAAAAACTGTGTGTGAGACTGCTTTTTGGCAGCTCCTTTTATATCCTAATAGATCTCCTTTCAAGAACCAATCAACACTCTTCAAGTTTGGTAGGATCTATACTCGCACTTTGCTTACTTAAGATAAGAAAAGGGGGAGCAGAGCTCCGTGTAAGCCCCACTCCTGACTCTAGTCTTGACTTAATTCTAAAAGTTTAAACTATATATTTATAATAAAAATTTGATTTGTTTTTCTAGGCTTGTTTATCCTTATGCGAAAGAAGTCTATCATGTTTTTGAATCGTTATTCTATCTTTTCTAGATCTTAAGATATTTCAACAAGTATTATTTGAATGTGACTTTAATGATTTACTCGTCCTCGCATCAGGAAGATTTCTATCCTATTGCTAAAATTACTTAATTATTATAAACAAATGCATAACTTATTTTACAAAAGAGTTTCCTGGGAGAAAGAAAAAGGGAATTAAATTTCTTTCGAGAATAATCGGAACGGTTTGGTCATAGCAATCGTAGTCTAAAACGTCAACGGTGCCGTCTCTTATCTTAGGGACAGTTGAGCATATAAACATCTATATCGGTGAATAAGATCCTCTGGAATGCTCGAAAAGGAAAATTTAGATGAACTCTTTTGTAAAGGCAGAATATACATAATAAGTATATATAATATATATAATAAGTATATATGTATATATAATAAGAAAAAGAGGTTTACTGGGGTGTAACAATTACATCTTTTAGATTTACATAACATTATGTATCTTATATATATAATATAATGTATGTATATTTATCTTAAAAATCAAGTTCTAGTAATAAATATTTATTAATTAATTATCAATTCAATAAAATAAGGCGCCTACAGAAAAATAATATCAAACAACAAAATTGTTATCTTTTAGCTGATTTTAATATATATAACATTTTAATATATTTAACAAATAATAATTATATATGTTTAAATATGTACGTATAATTAGTATTATTTTCTTAAGTAATTCAAAATTACCTCTCAATATCAATTATTCTTCTGTTTAGATGTATAGTTTTTCTTATAAAAATCATAAAATAAGTACAAAAATACTAATAAATTTATAATAAACATGACTATTATTCCTCGGTTCCTTAACATTTCGCAGTGGGGATTTAAAAACTGCGCTATAATGAATATCAGTATGACAAATTGTACCTAATTTCACAAAGAAAAAAATATTAAAAAACGAAATACTATAGATATGTATTATATTATTCAAATAGAAATATTGAAGTAATCAAAGTATAATTTAGATAAAATGTGTAATAACATCACGTAAACGATCTAATTATAAAATATTGTATTGATACTTGCCATCTGCAGCTTAGTTATAAATGATTTTATGGGAGCTATCATCTGTTGGAGATCCGGACTCCATGCAGCGGTGAAGTAGTACATGTACATGATTACATGCACGAAACAATTAACCAATGCAATAAATGTTAGTCTTACATCCAAATAGTACTTCAAATAATACCATACAGATA
Organism: Crematogaster levior; assembly: GCA_901521435.1. Taxonomy (NCBI): domain Eukaryota; kingdom Metazoa; phylum Arthropoda; class Insecta; order Hymenoptera; family Formicidae; genus Crematogaster; species Crematogaster levior. Next base: position 40,962 of record CABEGB010000692.1, on the reverse strand, counting down.
GTATATTAATTACATGATGGTATACATGTAAACCAGAGACCTGATTTTGTTTCTTTCTCAGCACAAATACTACAGTTTCGACGAAATCGAAAAGTTTTAAAAGCATTAACCACCATACTACATCGAATAGCTGAAACGTAATTGTTATAAGATGTAACAGAAAGAAAGATTACATAAAGATTGTTACAATCATTAAAATAACAAACATCATCCGTATAAATATCAATATGATAACTAACAATAAAAGAATTGAAGACTACTGATTAATTGTAAAATCAATTATCTCTACAAAACTTAATATACAAGATCCAAATTATAAATATAGACAAATTATAAATATAGATTTAAAATAATTGTTTCTTCACAATTAAAATCTGTAATAGCTATCAAAATAGTAGTCAAGTAAATCTCTAATAGCTATCAATATAATTTTTTTAAACGGCCATTCTCTGCTTTTCTTTAAAAATGATATAATTGAGAATTAAAAATTAAATTCACACATCTCACACTAAACAATTTTTTATATAAACATTGTAAATGATCGATCATTTTTATGATAATTATTATATTCTGAAAACATACTTTAGTCTCAGTAAGCTCGAGTGTCGAACTGTGTTTACATATAGAAATCATTTTGATGTCTGAAAGCCAGCCGGCAGATATATGTTCTTTTACGGACCATGCGTTTGCCAGAATTTGAATTACGTTATAAATTAATATAAAGGTCCTCAATTTATATGGTTGTCGATCTTTCATGTAGCAAGGACCAGCGTAAAGAACAAAATATATATATCCCAAAATTATTAGCATTATTGGATACGGCGAGGATACAAATAGCCAATCGCGAGTATATGGTTCTGCAAAAATATAATTTTTAAATTAATAAAACGATATTTTAGTAATAATAAAACGGTCGCTATTTTGGTAATATTGTACTTATACAAACAAATAATTATGACAAAAATTTTCTATCAAAAGAAAATTAATTTACTGACGCGAAGTCAAGAAAAATAAAATCGCGTGTACATAATTAATATATTTCATCATACGTTATAAGTATACTGTCTGTACATTATACTACCTTTACTGTTCTTGATCCATTATATAAATATTATTTTATTGTTAAAAAATAACTGAGAAAGCCGTAAACATTACATTTGAAACAACATTTTAGAGAAACATTTTAAACAACATTTTAAAGAAAACATTTTTGTTTGAAATCGATATCGACTATAATGACAATGAATCAGACGGATTTGAAAGTGATAGTAGTGATATTGCAATTCGTAAACAAAAGAGGTATAAGATCAGTATTTATTTTATTGGTATATTCAATTCTTGATACATGTACAATGTCCTAATAAAATAAAATAAAAACTGCTTATCATATTTACATAAATAAAAAAATTGCATATATTATATTTCATTCTGCTGTAAGTACCGCTCAGTTAATCGATGTCGGCAGTCAAATGGTTAAAAATATTTATATTTTATAAATATTTCTAGAGGGCACAATTCTACTTTTATTTCGATAGAAAAAACAATGTAATAGCAAAAACTTTCTAAACTTTCCTAAAAACTTTCCTTCTCTTTCTAAATTTTCGAAGTTTTAAAAGTTAATTTAGTTTTTAAAAATGTCGTATTGTATTATGTAATAATGTTAATAATGTTATGTAATATTAATAATGTTTTAAATGTTAATCTTTAACACATATTTATTACAAATATAATACAAAATTTATTTTTATTTGAAAGTTTTATAAGTTATAAAAATATATTTCATTTATTATAAAAATTTATTTTTATTTGAAAGCTTTATTTATCATTATATATAGAATATAATATAAAACTTCTTTGTTTTCTTTCAAAAAAATTTGTATTAAATTATCCTGATATTATATACCAAGCTATGCTAACATGAACTTAAACAGATAGAATTACTCACCTGAGAGTTCTACGAACAAATAATTGTACATTTCTCCTAAACCCATCGTAGAAAAAATATAATTATAATAATATCAATGTTCTTTGTTTAATTTTTATAAACTTATCTTTTTTTTTAATTTTTTTTTAATAACTCAAGCGTCAACGACAACCTCCGTAACTTCACAATGCTAAATCAATTCTGCTACTTAAATAATCACTGTGCTAATATTTAAAATAGTGAGCGATGAACTTCGAACTTAGATAGGAATGCAGGTAGTTCCGGCATGACTATAATAGTTTCAGCAAAACTATTCTATTAATTAATGATTCATGTTTTTTATTATTTTATGACGAAATAATAAATCGTTAAGATAAACAAAATAGAAGTTAATTGAAAAAGTATTAAACGTATTAATTTCGTTTAACACTTATGTAGTCGCTAGGTTTCGCCCAACGTATCAAGTCACATGGTGAGCACCACGCCGCCCGTGTATTCGCGAGTGCAACGTTACCACATTTCAGAAGAGGAAGCGAAAAAATATTATAGAACTCCGTAGAAATAAATGAATTAACATGGAATCTCATTAATAACATTGTTTTCTTTATTTAATCATAATTTCATAATCAATTCAAAAAGTTTATTGCTTTGTCTGTATAGCGCTCACAATTAGCAACGTCGTAGTCCAATTTTCTACTGCGAATGTGGTCACACCGTGAGCGTGACGTCGGATTTTCGAGATCGTGATTTGTAAATTTCTTTTTTTCGTTTTTCCTTCCATCTAAGTCCAATGAAATCGCAATCGCTGTTTATGTGATACTTCGATACCCGGTGAACAATCAAATTGAAATATTGAAAGAATTATGATGAAAAAATAACAAAACCTGGCGCCACGCTCATAGCGCGACCACAGAAAGGTTAAACGTTATTAATTTCTTTAAAATATCAAGAAAGATTTTTTTAATTTGCGTTGACAATGACTATAAATGTTAAGAAATCACATTTGCAATACTTACATTTTCATACGTGGAATTTGTAGAATAATTTAAAATCGGTTTCTCCGTCGAAGAAACAAAGAATATGAAGAATATACAATTTACTTACCTGAAACAGAAAGAAAAAAGAATATATTAATAAAATATAGCATAAAAGCGGAATAATATTAGTATATCATTTCAGTAACTTTAGTATATCATTTTAAAGTAACTTTAAAGTAACCTAGTAAATATACTTTTTTACTGTAACTTTAAAAGAATTACTTATAAAATGGCATATAATAAATTGTAATACGTAATTATTATCGTAAAAAAAAAACATTTAAAACAAACAAATCCTTTCTACTAAACATATAGTTTTTGAGAAAAGTAATTTTTAATATAAAAGTGAGATTGTGTATTTATTAAATTATATATTGATATAAATATATATAAATTAATATATTAATATAAATAAGACTAAATCAATCAATTAAAAATAGTAATAAAAAACCTATTTCAAATTAAAATACCTTTAAATAATATATAAATGACACGCAAATAAGATAATTTGTACATATTTGCGTTGGTCTGGAATATATCATGATTATAATCAATAGATTGATGTTATTTCTAAAGAATATTATTTTTCTCATAAACTATTCGACTACTTGACTAGTCGAAGAAATCTATCCTACACTTAATATGTATGTATTTTTTCACAAAGAATTTGCTTCTTACCGATTGTATCATAATTTATTAAACATTCTACATCCAGGGGATATAGGATATATTGTTATAAAATTAAATTTATCTCCTAGAAATTAGGACCAATTATGGACTAATTTCTTAGAATTACACTTATATATTATTTACAACATATAACAATATTATCACCAGGATTATATCAACAATTATATCGATTTATCAAATCACTGCTGCTCCATAATTTGCAATAAATATTAAAATTTATGTTCCGAGCCAATGTTTATAGATTGTGGCATCCGCAACGAGATTGTCGAATTTCCGCGTTCGTGCAAAAAAAGCGAAATATGAAAACTGGAATAGCGTATTCGTGCAACCCGTTAGATTTCGATGCTCATTTCTAGACGGGATTTTCGGATCCGTGAACGCGGAATGTATACGTAATTGTCGAAATATTTTGTCAATCGGTTGCACGCTCCAAGATAATCTTTATGATTAATGCTGAAATATTCAACTAGAAGAAAAAAGAAAGAGAAAAGGTCTCACTGTGGTAATTGCTTGATTCACTCGTAATGTATTTGACACAATAAATCGCATAATAATTTAAATCTTAAGCATATTGACAATGTTAGTCAATGAGAGATTAATCAATATTTCGTTGTATAACAAAATATATGATAAACCATGTAGATATCATTAATAATATAACTTTACAAGGAGATTTATGTAAAATTTATAAAATTACATTTTTATTAAAAGCACTTTAAATAATCTACAATTTGCGCCAGATTTTAAGATACAATTTTATGTATAATATAAAATCAATATGAAACTGTGCGCAGATATTCTCCGATACCACAATTATATTATACATATATATTATACATATTTCCAATATACAATATACATACATATATTTCTAATATATTTAAATCACATGCCACATTTAAATCACATGCATTAGTTTTAATTCCTATACTAATCCTTTCATTTCAGATCCAGTAGATCAAATCATAAACTGAGCAAACCTATCAAGTTTTTTGTATTTGCTTAAGAAACCTTCTCCAATCTTTAGAAATGATGCAAATAACAAAATGTTCATGTCTTTGTAAATGTAAAAATCATACATTTCTATTCATGAAGCGAAATTTATATTAAACTTTTTTATAATAGAAACGTGTGACTATAAGCACTGCTGCTAGATTCAGTTTTTCTTTTCTTTTCATTTTCATAATGTAGAGTATCTCTGAAATCATAAAAATGCCTAATCCAAGATCTTCACATTTTATCAATCAATGTCAATGTAAAAAGGTTGCAAAATATGATCTGTAATAATTGAATGACGGAATGTACAACAAAAAAAATTCTTTTTGCGTTCGATCATTCTCATCATTAAGTGTATGACTCACATTGAAGCAATCTTTACTTTTTTTATATATGTACATCATATAATTTCGTGAATTATGATGTCCTAGAACTTTGCAACTCTTTTAAGCTGATTAAATTATTTTTATCCCATTATTATGCATCTTTAAGGTTGCTGCAGTTTTAATTCTATTCATAATTTTATTATTGAATTATTATTGAATTCTTATAATTATAATTTACAATTTTACTTATAATTTTATACCATGTATTTTAAAAGAGAGTATACGTATATATAAGAGAGTATATCTTAATATGTATATTTTTATACATACATGTGTTGTATTGTAACATTCCTATTTCTAATATATAATTCTATACTCACATTATATAATTCTCCTGAAATATTTTTACATACATTACACAACATATAAAATCATACAATTCCATTTTGAATTCTGATGTAAAATATATAGATAATCTAAAACGGTTTTTACAGTTTAGAAATTATGATCATACATATATTTATATCCTACCAACCCTTGCCTATTTTATTGTAAATGAAAACGTCGCTTTTGACAAGTAAACGTATAAAAGAGAGATTTTTCAAAGCCTGTCCGTCTGTCTTGAAAAGATGAGACAGACACTCATTTATCTAAAAAAGAGGGATAAAACCATCTATTTAAGCTGTCATTCAAAGGCCGGTGAAGTCCTTCAGGGCCTTCATCAAATTTTTAGTTTTCCTGTGGCTCTTATCTTCCGTCACGACCCGCGTCTCTTCATCAAAATTATTCTAAGGTCAACTCTAAGATAAGCGAATCGTATCGCAAATGCGATTTGAATATGCTCCTTATAAACTAAAAGCATATAGTCACTAAGAAATTTTTTATTTAATTAGAATTTTGTGTTAAATTAACGCGCAATATAAAACAATAGAATAAATCCAAGTTCTTTTTCTTCTTATTTAATTCATTATAGCCATAAAAAAACTAGAGAATTGCATTTTTGAGTATAACTACAGTGCAAATATCCGAATAAGAAAAATGTGTTTTTCGTGACATTAACGACGTGATTAACCAGATAACTCAATCAATTATCGAATAGTCACACCTTTGTGAATAAATAACTCGTAGATAATGTATACAAAAAAAATTATGCAATGTCTGGCTTTATGAATCCTTTTGCTCGTCCTGTAGCTGTGACAACAAAAATATCTTGCATATCGAAACATGTACATGAATGCTATGTAACAGCCGAATTTCGAAGGGAAACGAAACTGAGAACAAACGAAGTAGGGAACTAGGAGATCGAGCGTTTTAATACATAAGCGTTTTAAACGAGTGGGTTCGCATCCGCGGCTTTTGTACCTCACGAACTGTTATATCGTCGTCGCGCATTGTATTTCGCCGTGAGCATTGTCTCCGTTAACCAACAGTCGGCATGGTGTCTGTCGACGACAATGACGGTGCTTCCACGACACAACCCGCGCGTCATAGTTTAGTTTCCAGTGTGCAAACGAGGAAACTCTGAAAGCCCTTTCCTCTGCCCGCCACAACGGTTAATAAAACTCAACTGATGTTCGTAATAAATAATCAGGTATGCATCTTGGTCGTGCGGATTATTGCGAACGGATGCGATTGTAGCATCAGTAACATGACAATTTTATGACACAGCGAAATTATTCTTAACCCTTTCAGGAGCGGTGGGAAGTATACTTCCTACCTCATTTTCTTCGGTTTTTTCGATATAACTGAGGTCTATTACATCGTATAATCGTGAAATAAACTGTTCTATACTTGTTAATGTTAGAACTATGCACTACTATACGAGTTTTGCATCAATCATGCATTTTGCAATTGTTAATAAATAAACAATGACGAAAAATGCTCTTTTTTCATGATAAATTCGTTCTAGAAGTCTCTTGTAGAATGTAGATAAACTTCCAGATCATAATTTTAGATTCTAGAGATAACGAACTAAGTTATATAAAGTTAAAGTTGTAAAAAGTATATTGTTATTATTTTTTTATTCAACAAAATGTATTGCACAAATGCTATTTTTAGCATTTAAGATTGATTTATTCACTTAATTTATAAGTCAGTTGTATAGAATTGGAACTAGTTACAAATGGAACTAGTTTCTATCCACGTTCTTGTCGTTAGTTCTGGGTAATGCAAAGAGGGAGAATTACACAGCCACAATCGAATGAAATAATTTCAAGAATATCATTCCGGAAATTTTTTTCTCGAAAACTATACATTTTAGCGGAAAACCGAAAGAGACCTTTTTTTATTGTAAATTTTGTGTAGAATATTTTTTTAATCTCCGAATTTTGAATTTTTATGTTCAACGTCCGCCATATTGAATTCGCAATTTTGAATTTTTAAATTTTGACCTCGGATTCGGTTTCAGCATGATCCAAAATATACAGATATGAGACCTATCCGACACAATTGCTAAAAAAAATGTGTCCCTGAAAGGGTTAAAGAGCAACTGAGACACGTACTCGACTAAATTTGGATGGTCGAGCAGTACGCAACACGATGATCTTAACACAAGATTTGTCATTTCAAATGTAAAGCGTTATATATCTGCGTTTTATATCTATATTATTAGCAACGGAGCAGTATTATTTTTTTCTAATTAATTCGATATATCGAAAGACTCCAGTTCGCTATACATAAAAATATTTCGTTTGAACAATAAAAATAACTAAATCGTTTTTTTGTGCAATGCAAACTTTCAGTGTCTTGTGTAACAATACGATTTGTTGTTATATCGAATGTAAACTCAATAAATTTATCTTTTTGTGTCTGGCATATGAAACTTGAGTCCTACTTTAAATTTCCCTCTCTTCAATTGCGGGAAGAAATTGAATACGACGTCTCTCACAATCGTCAATAAGATATTTTGTTAAGAAAAATAATATAAAATATATCATAAATAATATAAAATAAAACTATAAATATACAAAATATATATATAAAATAGTATAAATATATAAAATATATATATATATAAATATAAAAAATAGTATAAATAAAATATAATCAATGGTATAATATAAAAAACCAAAAAAATAAATTATACAGATAAATATATTCACAATTGTTTCTTCTCTTTATTATTATTAATATTATTACTATATATTATCATCATTGTTATTATTAATATTATCTTATGGAAATAAGATAAATAAAGATATGAAACTAAGAAATGATTATATAAAATTCGACTTTGGAAACTAAAAAGATTTCTCGTAGTAATAAACAAACTCTGATATCATTACGAAGATTTGGAAAGCATACGATATCACAAGCATCATAAGGGAAAATCTTATTTGTGTAAGAAAAAGAGAAGGTCTCGAATTTTAAGCGCAAACAACATAGTGCATGCATACGTTGCCAAATTTCCGAAACAGAAAGTGGAATACGGATAATCACGTGCCGCCGCATCTTGATGCCCTAGTTCGTTCCTGTGCCACAGTCTGCATGCGCAAACTCGATCGTATCATCGGAGATCCGCCGATAGATCACGTCCGTGAGACAGGAAACGATCGGCACGCATTGAGGACAGAGAGAGAGAGAGAGAGAGAGAGAGAAAAGAGAGAGAGAGAAAAAGAGAAAAGGAAGCTAGAAAGAAATATCGAGAGAAGATCGAAAGGATTTATCTCCTTACCGAAAGGTTTGGATAGATTCATGAACCCTATCGATCGCTCGGCTAAGAAGAAAGGACATAAAATATCCTCTCGCTACACACATTGGCAAAGAATTCGTGCTCAGCGTGCAAAACGTGCAAATTCTGTTTGAGAATTAAACCATGAAATTCAATTTTGTCATTTTTCTTTCACTTTGTTTCACTAATGCATCCGCAAGACAAAGCAGTAGTTATGAAGAGGCGTATGCATGCAGTTCTCTTAATAATTTCATACACGTGTAAAACAATTGAGGCAAACAGTAAATTTTGAGGCAAAAGAAACGTGCAACGTGTGCAATTAATGTTAATAAGAATTAATTCAAATTTAGAATTCTCAAATCATGTACGTCGCGAGCGAATAAAATCCAAATAAAATGTTTTTAAATTTATTTTTCGCATTTTTTTTAACCTGTTAAATCATGACCTAACCCATGGCTACTTGTTCTCCTTTCTTCCTTCCAATTTTTTCCAGCATTGTCGGTATTCCTTACGTCCGGAATACAGCACGGCCATCCAAGATGCATGCGCCGTGTTACACAAAGCAATACTTCGCCCTCCGCCCTGGCCTTTGGGCCAACATAAAGCACGGCTCACGAGTTGCAATTTCAAACTTTCGTGAAACAATCGGATCGACGAAGGACACTCGCAACGACAAACTCCACTGACAAGCACGACAAAACAAAAGTTCGAAACATTTTTGATGAACCATACGTTAAAAAACGAAGTTCACAAACGATTAAGAAGACACTTTTGACATAAAAATTTTACCAAAAAGTAATGAAAAAAATTGTAATAATAAAAAAGAAACTTTCGATTCAAGGTATACAAACGATGAAAATAACGTTAAGCCGTGCTGTATTTTTTCATAATGCGCAATGTTCGCGTCATATTCGAAATCTATATTTAAAAAATATGATTAAAAAGATAAAAAAAAGAATCGTTTGTTTTGAAGGAAATTATATAAAAATTAATTTAATCCATTCAAAATTAATTAATTCAAAACAAGAAGAAAAGAAAATATTAGCAGAGAAACATCAGTGAAAATGGAGACATAACGGAATCGATATACTTCTGCAAATGACAACGAGATGGAATTCGTAAAGGACCATGCGCAATCACACAGTTGATTAGACAAATTTTACAAGTTCTTTAGATATTGCAGAATTGCAATATCGCGAAAATAAAATCCATCGATGGGCAGTGACTGCCATCTTCGTGAGTCTCGTCATGATAGCCCACAGAAAAGAAGAGAAAGACAGCACCGAGTTGTAGTAACAGCAAGAAGTTATTGTTATCGTTCGAGAGGTGTACTTGTAAAACTTGGGTGCCAGACAGTTTCGAGTTGCCAATCGAACGAGCCTGTCAGTCGCTTCGAAAAATTTAATTCAGAATCACCCTCATCCACCTCTCCATTCTAGTCGATCGAAAATCTCATTTTTGGATACGTAGCTGGAGTGGGCAGAAACCTTCAATTCGAATCGAGACACACTTCTCTTCGCAGCCGCATCGCGTTACAATTTGCTGTCTACCTTTTTTCGTCCAATGTCTTCTATCTGTCTTTTCGATTCGAGCCATCAATACTGTTCGCCGTAATCAATAGTTTGCGAAAATTGCCAATAACGTAATTGAAGAGAAATATAGACTCGGATAAAAGAAACTGTGATAATAGATTGTAGGTATAAAGGACAACTTGCTGTCACGTACTGTATGTACAGTATAACTACCTCTGATTTAAAGAAAACTATTTTGAAAGTAATTTTTCCGATAAATTTCTAAGTAAATCTTCTCTTATTAAAGATTTTCGAAAGGATCTAAACACACATTATTTTGCTAAAAATAAAATCTTCGTAAAATATATTTTAATAATGTAAATAATAAATAGCGTAACTTTGTTGTTTGGATTAATTTTAGCGCAAATTTATTTTAACATAACATAAACTTCAGTCGATGCTTACTTCTCTAGAAAACTTCATGTTGAAAATTGAAAAGTTGTGGGAAAATAACTTTCCTCGACAATTTTGAGAGAAAATTGATTCTTAGTTCGTTAAAAAATTAAAAGTTTCGAAAATATTTTTCAATATAGTGGTGTAGTAAGTTAGTAGTGTATGTATGATATGACATACACATGAAACGAAGGATATCATTCTTTCAACGATATTGCTCATATTTTAAATTGAATCACGTAACACATATTTTTCTTTTATGTCGGCTCGCTATTTTCTTTCCATCTAAATTATAGACGCTATTAGTTCGGCTGCCAGACAGAGGAAAAGAACCTATCGACTACAAGGTTCTGCGATTTTTTTTTTATTTCCTTCTTCTCTTTTCATTCTTTACTTTAATCAGCATCCTTTCAACTTCAATTAACATAAATTACCAATATTGATGTAGTAACATTGCCTTGTTTTTCTTGACTTCATTTCTTATCCGCAAAAATAATTATGATACTACGATTAGATCATAATTTTTATTTAAATTATTCATCGACTTTTTAAAAATAAATTATACTTTCGCAAGCAGACTGAGTTTTACTTTCTTTTTCAACCACCTATGTAATTTCATTACTTGGGTTACATTGTTAAAAATAATGTATACAGAATGGTATACTGGCCGCTTTTCATTCTGCGCTCTTATTCTATTTTTTCAGATTATTAACCTTTTCTTTGTAAAATTTTTATAGTCCATTTATATAATAATTAGTTTTTTAGATATTTTTTCATGTCTAATTAGGCAAGTGTTTTTTTATTATCTTTCTGTCATGTCGTCGTGTACTCAGCTCATTATTATAACCCAAAGTTTCGCAAATGTTCCTTTACAAAATGTTCTCAAAAACTCAGTAAATATTATATTAATAAACAACGTCATAATATTATCTAAATCGTCATATCTTCCCAAATCTCGCACGGCCTTCGATCCGAATATCCGTTTGAAACATTCATTTCCAACCGTTGCCGCGCAACGGTGTCTCATCTAATATTGCTAGATGCGTCGTTGCATCCGGATGCAGTTGAAATCCACAACTACGTGACCGCCGTGCGATGATACGAATGTCGGACTCCAACGGCGGACTTTTGCAAGCGGAATCCCTCGTATGCTCCACTTTATGGATGGTATTCCCCTGTATCTTCGTAAATCTCATTTTCTAAAATACGGCATCGTTCCTCATGCATATTTCTAATGGCTCCTACGGTTTCCACAACGATTACCTTGAATCACTCTGCGGATTCGTCGACTTCACTCCAACTCTCTTTACAGTCCTCCTTACAAACCTTTCAAATACGGAGAAGCACTTTAAATTATATAATGATGGAGAAGCTTCGTCCACGTCCGCGGCACAATTCCGCTTAATTGAGCATCCGTCGGCTTCTATATATCTCCTTTCTATAAACTATTGTCCTAGCGATAGGAACAGAGTATGTCACAGGGGCGGATATAATTCGAGAACGAATCCCTGACACGTGCCGCTTCTCCGTTCTTCGACATATTGTGGCAATTTCCGCTTCATCGTCTTTGACGTCCTCTCTGCTTACAGATAGAAGAGAGTCGGAAAGGAATTCACTCAGAAACAAGTCATACGAACGTGTATAAAAAATTTTTAATATAAATTAATTTATCTAGAAGAGATGATGACAGAAAAGCTTCACGCTTTACTTTGTCGACAAATTGTTGCCGTTATTAAATCAATACCAATATCAATATCAATATCGATATTAATATCAATATCAATATCAATATCAACATCAATATCAATATCAATATCAACATCAATATCAATATCAATGTATCCACGATACTCATAATGATAAGAAGCCATAATATTTTTATTTTGTATTATGTGTGAATGGACAATAATAATTGTATTATAAATTGCAATATATGGAAAAGAGCATTACGTCACATTGTTTAGATTTATCACTAACTTATGTAAATTGTCATCTCATTTAAATTGTCAAGAAATAAGAACAGTTATCGTATAAATTTTTTAAAATGCATTATACAAGCGCAATAATTGTTATAATACAGAAAGAAATTATTTGAAACAGAAAGAGTGGATATAGGAAAACTAACGTGCCAAGAGTCTATTCTTCGAAACCTCGTAGCAATCTCCGCTTCATTGTTTTCGATGTCTTGGTGCGGAACGAAAGTCGGAAAACGAACGGAAGGAAAGAAGGAAACGGTTGAAAGAACGCGAAAAAACCACGTAGATATTTGGACACGAAGGTATGCTCACGATATTCCGCGCACGCTCCTACGAAAAATTGACAATCAGGAATTTGTTAACTCGCGATGGAAGTACGTTTCTTGTAACAATTACTTTTTCTCATAGAAATCACCAGATTCCACTCGTTCATTTCCGTGTACGATACTTACGTATTTATATCATTTTATTTTCTCTATCTTGCATTTTTCAATAAAATTATAATATATCGATTAATAATAAATACTAATCTCTCCGTATAATTCCTCTTAGACCGGGTCTACAATAGATATAGTAAGTATTATCGTAAGAAACTGAATATGAGAAGAATATTCGATTGTGATTGGTTTCTTACGACTTAGTATACCTATTGTAGACCCTGCTTTATTGTAGACCCGATTTAACTCAATCAATTAAAAAAAAATTTGACTAATAGCTTATCTTACGTAACTCAAGAACTAGTGAGAGATCTCCCGCTTTTCCCCTCGAAAAACTCGTAGTCACCAAATTAGGATCTAAGTGTCGGACTAATTTTCATCTGAATGAGAAAACTGATCTGTTAATCGATTCGTATTCACGCGATTCCATAACTGCGCAAACCGTCTGGGAAATTTCGTTCTCTTTTCTCTTGCCGTCAATGACCATAGCGAACTATTTAGCTCAATCACGTCCGCGATTCACATGTCAAAATATGTTTTTTCATTCGTTTACAGACTATTTTCGATATACCGTCAAAACTCGCAATCATAGTCGTGCATTCGCTTATATAATTTGCGCTAGTACTAATCGTCTGACGTTAGCAATACAATTGTATTTTCATTACGTATAATATCCTCCTTTCATCATGTATATTCATCATGTATATTATGTACATGTATTGATAAGTATTATTCATTACTTACTCAAATATTATAAATGTATGTTACATATAATACACATTACATGAATAATGTATATTATATGAATGAATATGAGTAATGATGAGTAATATAAATATAATACTCACTTTTTATTTATTACATACCTACTTATTATTGCTAAACAAAATGTGCCATGTAATTTGATTATAATTTCAGTAAATTATATATTTCTTCATAATTGTTTTGTAATTAACTGTACTGTATCTATTAATTTATAAATTATTGCTTGGTACAATTTATATAAAATAAAGTAAAATAAATATTATAAAATATAATATTTAATATAATAATAAATATATAAAATATATAATAATAAATATATAAAATAAATATTAAAATATTAAAATAATTAAATAAATAAAAATAAAAAGAACAATGAACCCAGTCGGGAGACAGTTCTAACAATATATTACTAATCTAACATATTACTATAAACAATCAAAAATAAACGACAAACGTTACCTGTAATGGGGTCATTTTCAATGTTGCACAAATGAAAGAAATGTTAACGAGATGCGTTTACATATGTATATTGTGTAAGAATACCTTATACAATCTTTTTCCCTTTTATTATTTTTGTTTGTTCTAAATTTATTAAACCTTAAAAAATTGTTCATAATTAAATAAATATTTACATAAATCATTCTCAACATTAAGTTCATTAATTAGATATACACCATGTTGTTCTGATAAATGCATTATGATTAATACACTTCTTCTCTTCGACATGTCCAACCAAAAAGTGAATGGTTACAACTTTCAGGAAATCGGCATACACGTACAAGTCGGAAGCGGCATGAAGCAACTACAAGATCACCTGTCTCCTGTCTCGAGGGAAGTCAACGACTAGGTAACCAACGGCATTTGGCTGCGTCATCATTTTCTCCTCGACCAGTCGGACGATCACGTCTGTCGGAATGCGCAACCTACCTCATCATCTCCTCAAAGCGATGACCTTACTCGGACGTGAAATCCACCTCGGATCGCAGCATATCCGTTGGCAAAATGAGTCGCAGATCATATCTCGTGACGACCTTTCTCTACCAAGGGTGAAATTTACTCGTTCCTGGATCACGAAAATAATGAGGCTTTTACTCTGCTTGAGGGTAGTCGTATCCGTAGGGTCTTCCCGATGGATACCGTTGTCTTATTTCTTATCAAAGAAGACATTCGTTTCAAGGCTCAATTGTATATCTTGAAATCTGTCATTTGATCGTATTGCCTATTTTACCGTGCAAATTTTTTATTGAGAAACTACTGAAGACACAAAAAAATAGCAATTTTCGTATCTCGATTAGGCTGTTAAAATCTTCGAAACAAATTTTATAAATATTCTTAAATTTTATAAAATTTCTTAGAATAATATATTGATGTCAAAGTTGAATGTTTTATAATCACTTTGCAATAGCGAATGTTACACTTAACAAAAAAACATAAATTTACTGTAGACTTTTTTGGTTAATTCAAATTAATTTTCCATTTCTATTTAATTTAACATATTTTAATAAATTGACACATAATAACGCGTGCAATAGTGAGTATCTTATTAATGGAGAAGGATTTGTAAATTTTTGGTCTTATCACATATAATAATATACATCCACATTCCATTTTGTTAATTGCACATGAATAACTCAACTGTTTTTAAGTATTCTGTAAAATGCGTTAAAGCATAAAATGCGTTAAAGCATAAAATAATTTTATATCTTAAGACAATCATTCTTACAAATTTTCAATCATTCTGAAAGAACAAAAAATTTTGTCAACACGTTCAACAAAGGCTAGTGAAATAAGTCTATATATATTTGTTTAACAGAAAATCTCAGAAATGACAATTTCAACAAAAGGACAGAAGTTGTCGATACTTGGTTGAAATGCATCTAAAATCCATTTGTCGGATTATATTTTTAATACTATCTTCAGAATTTTACGTTATCCAACTAAGTTAATGCTTTGTAATCCTCTTACCGTTATTTTTCTGTTAAATACATGTCTCATCCGAAAAAAATGCAGAAAGACTAGTTATTGCATCTGTATTATTTATGGAATATTTTCCAGAGGAATACGACCAAAGTAAGCATTTAACCAAAATAATAAGATTTATTGTAGAAAATTGGTAGATGATATTCTCGCAACTGACAAAAAGTAATTTGCTGAAGGTGTATGTGCGCGTATAAGAAAAAAATATTGATATTGATTAGACATCGGGGGAGGGGGGTTGATAGACACAAGTTTAAAATAATCGGAACTATTTCGACCAGAGATCACCAATCAAAGACTTTAAAAATAAAAAGTTAATTCAAGCCGTATGCGTTAATAATGCGACTATAACATACGCTATGACGTACGGCCAATTTACGTCACGTCCATAGAATAAAAATCGTTTGTCATGTATGTTATTATTATAGTAACGACACACATTGCACTATTGACACAAACCAAGTTAGTTGGTAGTTAATGTCGCTCGTAGCGGATTTGCGGAGTGGTGCATTATATACACGATTATCATACCTTGCATTATCATATGTAATTTATGTGACGTCCGCTTGCATGAGTAGCAAGTATTTGCTACTCATGCAAGCTTTAATAGAAATCCATCACGCTCATGGCACTATTTAATAATTAGCCATCATAAAATAATTCTTCTCATTAATTAACCGTCATTTCATTAATTTCCTAGTCAAATATATCTTGTTAGTGAACAATAAGATTCAACAAAATTGTTCAATAATTAATCAAAACAATATCACGTTACTTTTGTGAAATTGTTTTCTGATAGTTTCGTTCATCATGGTCAAAATTATTAATAAATTCATTCATATAACATATAACAATTGGTTTTATTCTTCGCGTATATTATGTTGTATTCGTAAAATAATAAATATCGGAAATATTTATGATAATCGAAAATTATATTTCTTAAATTATGTTCACGCCGAGAACGTGAACATAATTGAAGAAATATAATTTTCAATTTTCAAGGTGTGTAGAAAGTAACGAACCTTTCTTCACAACGTGAGACAAGCATTTAGCAGAGAATGATTTCGATGATTTTCCATTCAAAAGGGATGCTCGAATTGTCCACATGATCGATGTTCGAGCTGTAACGTCGGTCAAATAGCAACGCATCCGCACTTCAAGACAAACCCGGCGCCGAGGACACGGAAGGATTGTGATCCTCTGATGACCGCATGCCGATTCCCCTTGAAGCGTTTCCTACTGACCGCAAGCGATCCCGCCGGGTGTCCCGGGAATTTCGTCCGGCGGTCGCATTCTCGACGGTCGATGGGAAAGGCCGCGGCTGGCTCTCAGCACCTAAATCAATTAAATATCTCGCAGTGACCCACCCGTTCATGTTCAGTCACTTGCGTCACGAACTGGTCGTCACTACGGCATAGTTCTCACCCATAGTGCGAGACCGCATTTCCTCCGTATGACTCAACGAAAAAATTTATGCGGAGTAGGAATATAGAAAAACGGAAGTAATGAATCAAATAAATTTCGTGCGGTTTTTAATATATTGAATTGCATAATCATAGGGAAGTTGTGATAATACAGAAAATTTGCATAAGATCGAAGCAATTTAAGTTCTCCACTTATACAATACTCTAAATAGGATAAAATTTTAGAGTAAGGCTTTGCAAGCCGAAACGTTGGACAATATGATTTATTAAACTTCATATGTATAATTTAATTGTTTGTACAGTTTATTTATTTTCTGGTTTTCTATTGTTTATTCGTTTATTTTTAATCTTTAACGAGCTCGCATACATTGGTCTTAGAGCAAGACTTTCTGTAAAATGTAAGTATTGAAACAAAGAGTACACCGATGGATATGTTAAAGATTTTAGACTCCTTGCTGACAAAGCAAGAAACATGGAAGTTCCAGTAATTTTCTGCACTGTTGATTCTGTGGTTCTTCAGTAAGAACGTTTATTCTTTGCAGTATGTTCTCTTTCGGATGCTTAAATCCGCGAAGATATACGTATTAGCGAAAGAGAACTGATTGTGAGAGGAGGATTTAAGCTTCGGCCGTTTAAGCCGAATAGTCGAGTTCCATTAAAATAAATGGTATATCCACGTTGATAACAGCTTGGCCAATTAGAGAGACGCGCTATCCAGTTCATTTTCGTTTGAGTCTTGTTTCGGATGAGCATCATGTATAACGACTGGAGATTCAATATGCTTTCATGCAAATTTCCAGGGAGGCTATAATTGCGGCTTCGAGTTGTCTGTATAAATATTATATGGATCATGCTGACGCTTAAAAACGAAATTCTCACGAAATTCTCGAGAGCGCGAGCGGCTCGATTTCCACCAGCTTATACCTATCGCCTTCAATTGTTTTTTTTTTTTTTCATTTTTCTATTTCAGATGTTCACATTTTCGTGTTAAACGATCGAAAAGAGAATTATAAAATACATCCTTCACTTCTTAATACAACGATTTTCGAAATCTTTCTTAAAAATTAATTAATTTTACATTATATCAGTATACAAGTCGCACTCGAAAAAACGAATGTAAAAATATGCGTCAATAAATCCTGAGTTTCGTGAAGTCTTCTCGGAAGCGCTCGAAATCGCGAGAGAATGTAACGTTTCGACAAAGTTTAGTCATGAATTAAATGCAACTTGAGTCGTCTCGTTTCCATCAGCAGTCATGGAAAACTTTCAATTACCCTTCCTATTCATGTTTCTATTCTGGAACTTTACTTCCCTATCTTTCACGAAAATCTTTTCCTCCACTCTACTGGTCCTCATTCGTTACGTAATCGGTTCAAAAGTTAACAACTAATATACCAATTCATTACGCAAAAACGTAAAGTTCATGTGAAGTTAGCGAGATTATCAGTTCTTCGTTAATAGATGAAGAGACAGTTATTTCGAATATGTGGGAGCATTTCTGGAATAAGATATCTCACACATATAAATTTATTTATATTTATTCAATAATTACAAATGTAAAAATTATTCAAGCGTGCAATTCGATGTTAGAATAGAAACTTGCTTTCCAGAATGCCACAGTCGCAAGGAAAACACCATTTTACGTCATCCATCTTCGTGCGCCTACGGTATTCGAATCTGAGTAACGAATGTCAGCAAACGCATCGAAATGGCACGATAATTTCAACTACTACTTCGAACATTAATCGCCTAAGATTCGAAAGCTGTGACACGTATAACTAGGACTGCGGATCGATCGCGGCGTGACAGGAAGTTGCAGACGCGATTGCGGAAATCATCAACGACGTGGCGTGAATGCGGTCGCTACATGGGGAAATAATTGCGGCGATTATTGTGCCCGTGAAATTGCCGATTTCGAGGATGTGTAATACCTATGAGCGAACGCTTCCAATCGTGAGACACCCCAGAGAATTTCCTTCTCGTTCCGCGAGCGAGAGAAACGCTCTTCCATGTAGCAACGGCGATTAAGCCGTCGAGAAATTTATGAACTCGAATTAACGATAAGAGACTGGTGCCGCTGGTGACCGGTAAACTTAGTGGTTAATTATTACTAAGTGCGCGCAGGAAGGAGTGGCTCGTAGGAACAGTGCCATGCAAATGGAAGAGCCATTAATTATCGTTGAATATCGGAGCGCGTTTTCTTCGACGTGCTGCATCAATAGGATGCTCCGATTTATTCGTATTCAAGATACATTCTAAGAATGACGATGAATTAAATTTGTTTGAAGTATGCGTATACAAATAATTTTTATTCAAATAAATTTGAAATCTCTTCTTGGCGATGTTAATTAAGAGCGATCGAGGCACGCTTAGTAAGTATCTCGGCGCGCGGCATAATTCGCATTCACCGAAATTGTGGGATAGCCACGCCGTGACGGACGGTTGGTTGGCAGCCGCATCCGAGTTGTAGCGCAGCGAGAGCAAACCGCTCGCTCGATCATTCTCTCATCTCAAGCCGAATCCCAGCCGTGCGTCGCGCTGCCTGTCTCGTGCCAATTGGCCGCATAATCAGTAATTGCCAGGATGGAACAGCCACGAGCATCCCTTACAGCGTTGCGTATTCGTGACGGTTAAACGTACGGCAGCCACCGTAAAGTCGCTACCCTGGGATTCACACAAACATTATACGTAGACGTAGCTCTGTGTTTGTCGTTATAATCTAAAATTCCTTTAAATTTAAATTTCGCAAGGGATTCGTACAAAGGATTCGTGGAAACGATACGTCGTGTTTCGTAATTAAATGGTGGTCACTAATTGCAATCACGAGTGTCTCATTCTCGAATTTTTTGCATTCAACGTCGAATGAATGATTGCGGCGGATTATTCCTTTTATCCACGCGAACGAAAATTAATTGCACGCAACGTCAGCAGAAAATACAGAATTACATTACGATCGGTCGTGGGGAGAGTGCACTTCGCACTTGGCGTTTGGCAAACAGCGCGAGAGCAGCCAAGAAAAATCCGTAAAAGAAGCGCTATATGAGCGAAGCGTAAATACCGTAGGACGACGAAGGACCATCGAATTGGAAAATTCCTTGCGAAGCACTGCAACCGAAGTTCCCGTCTTCAATGCAATGCAGGGATTCTAAGCTCGAAAACGCCGGCGCGTCACGTTGCCCGACTGTAACTTCCACTTCCGACAGTCGGATATTAATAAAGTTCAGCCCAAACACGACTTGTCAGTATCTCTTTCTTTTTTTCGAAACCGCACCGAGTGAAAAATTCTTAAAGCTGACCATCTTCTGCGTGCTCCCTGGAGGACAAACTAACGTGTCGCCGTATTTCGATAGCGGGATGTCAAGAAGGGAAAAGAATTACACGAAGAAGTAGAATTGCTTTTCGCGAGCGAATGACAAGATACATGTGACACGATGTGACACGAACGAAAGAAAACTCATCTTTGAAACGACATCATGATCGAAAATGATAAACACACGTGAAATATGATACATTTGAATTATTTAAATTCAATATTTATATTTCCAGAATGTTTCAACTTTGTCGTTTTTTTTTTTAATTTTAAAAGTTTACGGTTATTTTCATTTCCAATTTACTTGCTGCTACGAATCCGATTAGAATGTGGTATCGATATGATATTCCGCAATTACAATTAGGATTAGCGCAGGATGTGATACGTCGACCGTGCAAATGTTCAGCGAAATAAACGCGAGCCACCATTTTGAGAATTCAAAATTCAGAGTTGAATATGCGGTGCGTGCGATAACAAATCCGCGATTTGCATTTAATTTCATATACAAGGCACTCACCGTTACGACCTAATAAATAATTTCGTGAAATTTGCGAGGCTCCGTTCTTCCAGAACGCGAGCTTTTCGCGTCGATCGTCGCGTTGCGTAACGGCGCGTTCTGGAAAAAGCGAAAAAAAAGAGAAAAATCCAGAAAAAAGAAATAAAAGGAAAAAGAGGCGCAGCTCTAAAATAAATAGGTAACAATTTGGTACGATCGCAGTATTGTCGCAGCAGCTTCATGCGGACCGCGTACGCTATTGAATTAATCAGCACAACTTTAAAGCTGGCAATAGTGTGATTACCGTTTTCATCACGCGCCGAAGCCATTATCGAACATATAATCGAATCCCGCCAGCGACCGATCGAAAGTCAAACGAGCGTTCAAATGCCGTGTGAAGCGCTCGCTAAAATATTTTCGCGTAATCCGGTTGTCTAACGAGACGTATAACGCACGTTCAAAACACGTTTTGCATTTTCTCGCGATCGCCTCTTCTGCTATATTTCCTTTAGATCCCGCATCGTATAACACCATAAAAAAAATTGATGACCAAAACGAAATTGCATGATTTGCAATTCATCGAATAAAGCGTGATAGACGAAAATATAGAAAGAAGATGGTTACATTTTTTTTTTTTAAAGGAAGGTGGTTTTCTACCGGGATTCAATACAATTTCGCGAGATGATACGTGATCGAGATGTTCCGCGATAACGTCGCTATAGTTGCAATGCATCGCACGAACATCGAAGCGATACGCACTGATAGAACCACGCTACGGATATTGCCAAATTCGTGCACCATGAATATTCGATTCTCGTAAATCACAGGAAAGTGCGCCGCGGGCGTGCTACGATTTTTGTGCGGAATGTTCATCGGATAGTCAGATTTCTCGAACCGAAAACGTAGGTATAGCACCTAACGCTGACAGATTAATTTTTCTTATCGACTGACCGATTTTTATAAGGTTTTGTCATGTGGTACGAATTTGACATTTATTTATCCTAACATTTAATATCCATAATTCAGTTAAAATTTAGTCTTCTTCTTCTAAAATTTCTTCTTCTGAAATTTAGTAAAATAGATGTATCAAGTTTATTGTTTAACAAAGAGAAATCCAAGAGTATTAAATCTTAGCAAATACATTTAGCGCATTACATCTATGTAAATCTAAATAAATAAATCTAAATAAAATAAAGACACATTAAATGATAAAGCTTCAAATTAAGTGAGAAAAGCGATCTTTAGACTAAATAATTAAATAAATAATAATTAGAGAATAAAATATTTGTTATCATATTATTACATAACGGATACATTTCAAGACAAGATTAATTAACTTGGTATAATTTTTCTTGATTTTATTTACTTTATAAAGATATTGCGATTATAGAGATGCGATTATAGAATGTCGTACTCATAATAGCAAGACAAATCGACAAATCGGAAATTTCATACGTTTTTCGGACTGTATTCGCGTTAAGCGGCTAGTCGAAAATCTCACAAGCAATTTCCTGAATTGGGATTTTAAACGGTATTCTAAGGCGAGGTAATCGCCGTTCGTCAGGACGAACTTATTCCCGGCGAAATTAATTCGGGAAACCAATTTGCATCGTCGCCTAACGCCACCGTAGTCGGTGATGCATCCCAATGTGTTTGTAGCGCGTCACATGCGAAATTGCAATTACCGAGATCGCGCGTAGTCCACCCTAGATCACCGGAAATGTATCTACCACGCTCCCCTATCTACCTGTTCTATCAGTTGTCAAGAAAATCCCGTGTAAAACGCGATTCAAATTCTAAATAAATGATGTACTAATAAATGATGTACTAAGAGAGAATCATGATTCAAATTGTAAAAAAACCTTTCTGAAAAAGTATATAATTCGAGTATTACAAAGTATTACAATTTACCTTATAAGTTACAAGATTATAAAAAATATTAAATAGATATCTGCATACAAATATAACTAAATTTTCTTTTAAAAGTAAGAGAACTAAATTCAAGAACTAAATTCTTGAAGTAAGATAATAACAATAAGTTCCAGGTAATTTGTTCTCAAAAAGATTTCTCATAATACTTATTTTTATCATTACAATTTCATCTCCTCTGAATCTTTGATCGGCTTCCTTTTACGCAATTTCGAAAGAGAATGCGCGTCGAAACAAGCGCTAGCGAAAATGGTAGAAACATTATTTCCTTATCAAGCCGTTAAGTGTTTTGCATCACTAAACATTTACTTTGCACTCCGGCGTGCAAAGTTAAACGGCGAAATAGAATTTCATTCGTTGTCGCATCGCAACTTTACCTGTGAAACTCAGTAAACTCTTTACAGACGCCGGGTCAGACTTCCTTCACGATTCTTATCGGAATTCGAATTTATGATCGCTTAAATTTCATTTCAACGTTGAGAGACTTAAAATTGCTGTATTCACTCATAAGTTAAATAACTATTGTTCTTCTCGGCATTTAACACACTACACTGAGAAAAAAGTTGCTGATTAAATATGTTTAGCAACTATTTTTTTTAGTTTAAATATATATGTGTTTAAGTTAAACATACGTCATTTATCAAAACACATATTTTAAATTAGTAAATATTTTTGTGGATTGATAAGAATTTGTTTGACAGTTCATGACTGCCGCATATAAGCTCAATTAAGAAATATTTTTTTATTCATTCTTTTTCAGTATTCCAGTAATTCCAAATCAATGTTAAATTAATGCATACAAATATTTTTATATTATATATATATATATATATATATATATATATATATATATATATATATATTATATATATATATTTATTTATTTATTTAATAATTTTATATATAAAATATAATAATGTATAAAAATACATTTTTTTTACGTAAATTATTTCAATAATAATACATGTATAATATCAAAGTATCGATTATTATTATCCTATTTTCTCTCTAAAAAAGAAATCAAATTGTAATGTTTCACTTTTTTAATTAAATTTTGCTGTAAATTTCCTTATAGAACACGTTTGTAATTTTCCCAAGCGTTTTTAATTCCTTCTTTTTTTGTTCAACCGTTATTCCATTATTACTTAAATGTACAACGGCAGCGCTGGTATAATATTATTTTTATGCGCTGCAGCGAGCGCATTCAAGGCATAAATAAATATGTACATACAGTATAGTCCATGTAACACGGTAGGAAGAAAATTAAGGGCTCGTTACAACAGCGAAACGGTAAAATCCTGAAGGTAATGGCGCGTGTTTTATCGCCGGTACTCGCGTGCTTCCGTAACGTACGGTCGGTGCCGCACAATCGAAAAATCTTGAAACTCGAATAAATCTCGACAATCGATGAGATAAAAACCAAAGATGTGTGATATTGACTTTCACAAAGTGCGAGTTGCAAAATGTATATCTTGAATTTCTCAAGCGAGTTCAATTTCTGATTGGCAGGATATGAAGCAAGCTCTTAACGTTTAATGAACTAAAAACATACATCGAATATATGTTTGTGTATATGGTTGCATACATTTGCTGCTGTTGCACTTTTATTGAATATTAAGAAAAACAATATTAAGAAATATTAAGAAAAAGAATATAAAATTAGGAAACTCCACAATCAAAGTTTTATATTTGTGCATTAAAGTTATATAAAGCATTTCTGTTTCAAAGATTAACACGTGTTTACATTTCAAGTTATAAATCAAATTATAGAAACTGTACGCAACAACATGTATATAATTTAAGTCAGAATAAAAATTCAATTTCTGAATAAACCGCGATAATAGCCATTTAATTATCTGACATAAAAACTGGAAGTTATGATGAATTAAAAAAGCATGATCGTAAAAACTTACATCTTTAATGAGCAACTGACGATAAATCATCGAAACCGGATCGCTACTATGTAAATGCATAAATAAGTATCCTTTTATAATCCCTTGATTGACTTTTCGAATAATTTTGCTATATATATATATATATATATATATATATATATATATATATATACACACACACCTATCAAGAATTGGTTATACAAACGTCTTCCAACTGTACAAAAATTATTTTTAATTATTAAAGCGTACCTCTTCTGCTCAAAACTGACAAAATTGATAAACATATACCTTCGAAGTATATCCTCATCATAAGATGTACTTTATTTTAATTTTATCGCGCTTACATTATTCATTAATCTTTAAGAGAACCTTCCAAGCTAAACTTTGCCTTCTAGATCTCGTTTGCAAAATAAGCAGATAGTTAAAGATAAAATTCCAATTTCAGTAATTTTTTTATGTTGGTATATACTCATAAACCTCATAAACTGTATGTGCTAAAAAATAATTTAAAAAAAATCTAATTTAAAAATAACTTAAAAAACCCAGATCCTCCGAGGAGGGAGCGGGACAGAGGATACTCCGCGGGCGAGGGGAGTGAGGGGTATGACGTTACGCGGGAGGGGGCGGCGGAAGTGTCCGACCGCTATAAATATATCAAGTCGCACCTCGTAGGTGTGTACATTATACTGTTTTCTCGCCCGTGGAGCACCTCCCCGCTTTAGCCCCGCTTCTCCCTCGGAAGACCAAGGTTAGAACCAGCTTCTTATTTCTACTTTCATTATTAATTGCACCAGTTTCTTCATGTTATTAATTAAGAGTTAAATATCTATTACAGTGCAATTTGTAATGTACATGTGGTGTCATACGGGAGACCGGGCGTTATGGTGTATATTATGGTGTAACGATGACGTCATCATATTGTAATATTCATCCGTTCTCTGACGCTTAGTGATATTCAATAGCGCGGCGCATCGTAAAGCAAACGAGAAGTCTCTATTAGGGCCACCTGCATTTGTGCCATTTATCCCGTTCGGTCGAGCTAGCCAAAATCAAATTACGTAATGCGATGGTTAAATAAATGCATTAATATCAATGCAATCATAATCGTGCATTCTATTTCCGTTTCGACAATTGTTACATCGTTCAACAATTTCGTCGGGGTTTCCGGCAGGGATGACGGTAAAACACATCGAATGATACAAAAAATTAATAATAAAATGAATAACGCAAAACTGATGGAGCGTCAGAAACGGAGAGAGAGAGAGAGACGCCCTCTTTACATTAGAGGATTAATTTCTCGATAAACGTCAATTATCGGTTGCGCATCGATTGAGGCATCACGTTTCAGTGTATTGTATTACATTCTTAAGTTTCATCGCACGGTGTTTCTCACCAATTGGAAAAACCGATGCGCAAATTTAAGGGGAGATATACGCTTGCAAGTTGGTCGCTTCGCGCGATCCTTTAAAAAATTCTATGCATCTACGATACACTTGTCTTTCCCGCGTAAGGTGTTCTCGAGAATTTCCCATGAGTCGTCGTTGCTTGCTGAACCTCGAGAAACATATTCCCTTTCTTCTTACTTCTCTCGCGGCTTTATAACCGCTGTAATTCGTGATAAACTTGAAACGCCCCGTTTATCGTAACTTGCGTGCTTGGCGAAATTGAGAAATATTTTCGTGTTTATGTTATCTTCGCCAGAATGTAAAATTCTCGTCGTGAGAAGCGAGAAATAACTATGATGTATGCTAAATCACGAAGTTAACGTTCTGAAACAATTGTGCGAATACATTATAAATCCTAGAAAGCGAAAAGCTATACGTTTCGAGGACATTCCGCGGTATCGCTGGCGGATTAAAGGAGCACTCTCACGAAAAATCCAGTGCAATGATCCCGTGATACATCATATACTTAACTTCCTTCTTCTCCGCTAAGCTATATCCCTTTTCTTGAAGCCAATCCAATTCGTCCGCGAGAAAGTTGTAGATTAAAATAGACAATGCGAGAGAAAGAGAGAGAGAGAGAGAGAACAAAATATACGTATCCGTAGCTTCTTCTCGAGTCGAATCACGTTTCCGTAAGTGTCTTATCGGATCGACCGTTAAGCTTTGTAACGGCGACGGCAGTGCGCCCTTGATCCCGATCAGTTCTGACAAAGTTCATAATGGTACACGTGAATACACACACACAGATCGCGTGAACGCGTAGCTTGCGTATATGCGGGCGCTCCCACATATCGCCGATGCTACCAAACGTCCTTTGATCTCCGTCTACATTATGCATGAGGAAGAATTACATGTTGCAATACACGTGCGCGGCAAATCAAATGGTAGAGAAAATAATCGGAGCAGAGATAACTAAAATTGGTCTTTAAACCGCTTAAAAGCTGGCGAACTGTTTGAAATTAAGAACACATTATCGTCAATTGAGAGCTGACGCTTTTTCTCATGACATTATATGGTATATTAATTCTTATATTAATTTTATTAGATAATAATATTGATAAATTATATTCATATATTATAATATAATGTAATTAATGTAACTAAGAAAAAAAGAAGAACTAAACGAACTGATGTTTATAAGTTGAATTACTCAAAAGTTAAGTAATTTAGATTCGACTCTAATTGGAATTTCTTTTTTATCTCTAATTAAAATTTTAGATTCAAGTTTCTTTAAATTATGTAATTATATTTTACTGAAAGACGTATGGTATTAATACTGAGCAGCATCTATAATAAATTCGTGTATATAGTTTATTCTCTCGACTTGATTTTGATTTACTTTCCCTATTATTTCTCACAATCAGTATAAGAAATCATCACTAACATTGCAAAATATAATTATAATAAAAGACAATATGAAAAAATCTAAAAAAACAAATGTATAAAAATTCACAGAGTGACATAAAGCAAATGAAAAAAAATATATATATATATATATATATATATATATATATATATTTTACATGTATTCCATTTAAAAATAATTTTGCACAAACAAAAAAATTTATTTTATTATCGATACAGAATAATATATGTGAAGAGAAACAACTAGCAGTAATAATTTTCGTATATAAAATTATTCTAAATTGTTGTATACAGATATGCCTTTCATTGTATTTTCTTTATCTTTCCAAAGATAACAGCTGAATACATCTGCTATGAAACTTTATATAATTTTCCTAAGGCAAGAGCAACTTTCGAACCCTGTTTAAGACATGAAAATATCGCATGTTGAAACTTTTCAAGCAACGTATTTCCCTATTTTACACAGTCATAAAAATCTACACACACATATATATATATACATATATATATATATATATATATATATATATATATAGAGTACACTCATTTTATTATAAAGAAAACAAGTAATGTCACAGATTCATAAATTTCTAAATCTCAAATTCATCAACTCTAAATTAACTTATTGAGATTCACCAGTTCCAAGTTGACAGAGAAAATTCAGTAAAATTTGAAGATTATTCGATTTCAAGTGCTTTATTTCATGCTACAAAAATTAATCCCGAAATCAAATATTACATTTCGCTGGTACAATCACTACTGCAATCACTAAAGATTCACTTGCTGGACTTCCTTTTCTTGGGCGAGCATAGCAGCAACTGGTGCGATTAAGCAAAATGACGGTCGGTCGGCGCGGTGCGGAAAATCGCTCGTATAAAATCAGTTTGCGGCAATTTATATGATAATTGCCTCGCTGCATCTGCAGTCAGCACAAATTCTTTTTACCGCGCATGGGAGATGTTTCTTCCTGCTGCCCCGCTTCCTACCTTTCCGACATTCACCGCCTACACATTTGCCCTTGTCTATAACATGCGAAATATATTCTTGTCGTTTTCACAGCTTTTCCTCTTTTTCCTTCGATCGTGTATCTTTCCAAGAAAAATGGGTTTTGCATTGGAATTTTCTGCGTGCTTTTAACAAGTCATTCGTTTGATCGTGATCCGCATACGACAATCTCGTCATTTCCTTTCGTGAGAGATCTCCCGTGCAGACTATCTCAAAATTCCAATTGTCGCTTTCTGCACGTTCGGAGTCTTAAATTAGCGGAAATTCGAGTACCAGAACGAAAATCCCATCTATTTAACTTCTCTATATATTAAAATCTTTTTTACAATTATGTGATTTTCTTCAATGTGCCCGTCTTCTCTTTTTACACATATTTGTGCCTTAAAAAAATCATTCTTGCACATGAAAAAATTCGCAGTATTTACGAAGGACGAGCAAGCACGGCTTTTAACCGCCATCTACTCCATTCGCCTAGCATCCCTCATCGTTTACCACTCTCGCTGCCTATCCGCCTTCGACGCCGGCTTTTTCCGGTCAATCTTCACTCCCTCAACCCTACCCCGGTACGATACCGATGCATACTCTTGTGAACACCCGGTCGAATGGCGTTTGAGGGAATTGATGGACCTCTGGCACTCAAATCCCGAAATAGGATAAAAGAGGGCGATGTGAAAAAAAAGAACACACTCATCGTGTACAAAAAAGATCGATAGGGGATAAAGAGGGAAAAGTATAAATAAAAGTATAATTTTATT
This sequence comes from Crematogaster levior, assembly GCA_901521435.1. NCBI lineage: Eukaryota > Metazoa > Arthropoda > Insecta > Hymenoptera > Formicidae > Crematogaster > Crematogaster levior. Next base: position 11,576 of record CABEGB010000692.1, on the reverse strand, counting down.
ATATTTAGGTTAACGGCGCCATTAGTTAATTAATCGTAAGTCACCAATCTCCGGTTTGCTCCGGTTCGCACAAGTGGATGGTTATGCGAGAACATCATTCATTTTGTTTGTGCAACGTTTATACGAAAGCTACACTTAAAATATATTAAATGTCCAATACATTTTCGATCGAATATCTCCGTTGTTTGTGGAAAAGCTTATCAAGTAGACAAGCAAACTGATATAGTTGGAATGAGATTAGTTCCCTCAAACTTTTGACCTAATTGTACGAAAGTAGTAACGTTACTCGCGCCGATAACAAGGTCTTGTTAGCTGAATTTCATCTATAATTTAGGATCACTATTAAGGTCGGATCGTCGTTAAAGATTTAGATTTTAACAATATGAGAAGTCATTTAGAGTTAAAATACAGAGCATTGAATATCAATAAATTTAAAAAGGAATAAACGAAAATACATGTATATTTGACAATTAAATTGTATCGAAGATACAAGTTTTTCCGTTCGAGGCTGCCGAGTGATCTCGATAAAATCACGAAATAAATATGTCGATATGATCTTGGATGGTTGCCATCTAGGCTTTTTTACGTTTCTCTCTGTGAAGTTCGATGACCTGAACAATTCGGATGGAAGTACCTTGTTACCGATACAACAATTGATCGACTACAAAATCGCATCCTTGGGCGGGATACGCTATTCGCGAATGTTATATACGATTCTGTCCATTTCGATGCGGCCAATTCGGAGTGACGTAACCAGCAGATACAAGTGCAGGCACGTACGTGATTTTAGGTCGATCGCGTAATTGAATCTGTAAGAGAAATATCGAGGCGATCTCTCGTCCGTGGGCAATATCGTAACGTTGCAATCATTGTTTCAATCTATCAGCTCCAGATGGGAACGTCGCAATTTCGAATATTGACGGAGGAATTCAGATTTAGCGAATTCAAGCCGTCGTGCGCCTGAAGAAATCCATCCTGAAGAAATCGGATAACAATGTATCAATCGTGCTTTGAAAGTGTATTGCTCGAAACGCCTTCTTACGCCTTCTCAAAATGCACATTTATACACGAAACGCGATAATAAAAATACATAATAAAATTAAACAATAATAAAAATTTGTCTCTTTACATTAAAGTACGGGGAGCCAAATGCTCGATCAACAATTTCACCATCTCGTTTGTGATGGATGAGCGAAGTATATTCAGAAACATCATGAGGCAAACTCCATTAAATCAGCACGTCATAAACATGAAAGTGACAAAAAGCAGCCGATCTTAAGGAGCGCGTCTGCCGCGCTCGGGAAAACATTTACGAGCAGGTCGCCGTAACGTCTACGGGTTTCGAGCATCGGTTATGGTCTTCCTCAGCGTAGCAAAACATCCTGACAATCTCCAAAGTCGACGGAGCGGACAATAAACGTTACACTAAAGCGCAAACATTTGGACGCGGAAATTGGCCAGTGACGTCGCGCGATCGGAAGTCTTGCGCGTAAACAGAACGATTCCACGCGAGAGAATCGTGCCCGTCTTTGCGGAAATTGTGCATCGGCGCAACTTTTCCGAACAATTTCTACCACTCTATTACTATATGCAAGAAAGTGTCTTCGCCGAGGTGTCACGCGCGGACTGTTTCCTCTTTCTCCACCATCCTTTTTCCTCTTTCATCGAAATAACACGCCAAAGTCGTTACATTGCCGTGATGGAACGGGAAGGGAAGAACGAAAGCACCCCCGTAATTTCCCACATTTTCGTGGAGAAAATCCTTCGCAATGCGATGCAGAAAGGAACAAAAAGAAATAGCGAATACTATTAATAGACTGGGGGGATAAGAGAAACGAGTTAATGGTGCTTTCAATAATAAATCACGTAACATTTAAATAACTTTGAACAATTAAGAGATATAAATTTTTTTTTAGAAGCAAAAGTATTTTTAAAGAATACAATTGCCAAAATTATGTATATATTATAAAATGAAATTCACCGACAAGTAAATACTTAAATCTATAGAGAACAGCTCAATCTATATATGCATTATATAATACAAATTACGAGCATTATACAAATTACGCTATGCAAATCGAGTCATTATAAAATCCATAAATATCTTTGCGATTTACAATTTCGCAATCCAGAAAAAACATTAGCATCGTATCTCGATTAATTCCGTGCACGCGCCAACGCTGTATTCCCCCTCGTTAAAGGCGGGGGATGCAAATCTCATAAAGTTGCATGCGCGTTTTAATTTTAGCCCGACGTACGCTTGGCATTCAATCCATGGCATTAATCAAATAACTATAGATTTGTCGCGCGTGTAAACTTTATTCTGCCCTGTTACATATTACATGGAGCCGTTATTTGACTATTCGATTACAATTTGCCTGAAAAACCCGCTTTTCACGCTCATTGTCATTTCTGGTGGCGGAATCGATCGAATTCCTCTGTCGATTAGCTCGAGTGTATTCGCAACCGTCGGCCAGTACAATCTGTATTATCAGTTGCATCGACCGTCGGAAAAACTACCGATAAAAGTTTCAGACTTCTGATTCGCCAAATCAAACATCGATGAATTTGCAAAGCGTTCAATTGTATTTACGTTTTAAAATCGAGACACAGAGGAAGGTATACAGAAATATCCCGACGCGATTTATCGACATAATAAAAATCGCGAAGAGAAAACTGTTAAAATTTCACAATTTTAATAATTTCAAGCAAGACTCTTGTTAAGATAAAATTTATATTGATTAATAAAATTAGTAGATCTAAAAGGAAACATCAGAACTTGCAGACGAAGTTACCGATAGGGAAATGCAGAATTCTACTGTATCCTTCACTGAGAGACGAGAGTGCTTGCTAAAGCTTGCACTCTCTTACTGCTTGCCGCAATGATTGCGCAAGCTTTGGCCGTCGATAACGTCGGTAAAAAAAGCTCCCGGTAACAGCAGAAACTTATCATTCGCGTAACCGCGCGAGCAACTATCACTAATAATTATTCAGCTTAATTGAAATCGGCTTTTACGCCATTTAATTACATATATTTAAAATCACATTAAATATTATGTAACTTTTTGTTAAAAATGAAAAGATAGCGCAATATAAAATCAATCAGATATTCCCTCTGGCGCTTGAGTATGAAGTTCTGGAATAAATAAGAACAATGTAAATAATATTTTGAAGACAGAAATCCCGTGCGACAAAATTGGAATCGATATTCTTTTTTTAAAATATCTCGAAGCACGGTTATAATAGTCTATGAGTTACAAGCCATGGCAAATGAAGAGCTTCCGATGCATTAAGCCACGGGGGTGCGCATAAATAATGTAGGAGACTTTACCGTTCAATTTAAGGCAGACTTTGTCGTAACAGAATTTTAATTTAGAGCTTAGTTGCTGGAATATTTCACGCTGAAGCTTGAAAAGTGTAGCTGCACGGCGTGACCTTCGCCTTATTCGTGTGAAAGGGTGAATTTCGATATCGACGAAACGTGGGAAAACGAAAGGTTGGCAGGGCAAACAAGGCAAGCGCTCAATCATAGAATTTTCGCAACTTTTTTCTGGTCTGGATTCGATGGGTAGATCGATTACCTATTCGTACATCGGACACTGGCACGCATACTGACAAACGTGGAAGATATACATCGTAGTGGCTACTGCTGAATTAATTATTCGCAGCTTTTGCCACGCGAAACCATCATTTCTGGATGTATCGTTTTACAGCTTAGTCACGAAATACACTAGATACTTATGTAACGATCGATTCTATATCAGGAGGGCAAAAACAAGATATATTTAAGATAACGATCGCGTACTTAGAAGATAAAAAAATAATGTTAATTCCTTTCTCTCATTCTCCCTTCGTTCTCTTTCTCTTGCTTTTATCGGCCAAAATAAAAGTGACGGTAGTTACATATTACGGTGCTCAGTAAGATATTATGATAATTGGTTATTGTAATAAGTTATGTAATATTAAGCCTGCGACACACGATACGATTTTTCGTACTGAATTGCTTACGAGAACCAATTAGGATTAAGCTTTAAGTCACTTGATCTAAAATTCTGCATCCTTATTGGCTCTCGTAAGCAAACCAGTACGAAAAATCGTACCGTGTGCCGCAGGCTTTATTGTTAACATTGATCAAAAAATTGTACAGTACGTGCGTATCGTGTAACAACATTGAAAATATTATATTAAAATTACGGTGAATTCTATTTTCGCCAGAATTACATTCTGTGAAACTGTCGTGAATATCACAAATAAAAAACGAAATAGAGAAAAATTAAAAACATAGATTAAAAGAATGTATATCAAGAAAATTAGAAAAAAACATTTTATCATATTTTCTAGCTTAAGATAAATTAGAATATAAGACATATTTAACATAACGATCACGTACTCAGAAGATAAGAAAATAATGCTAATTCTCTTCTCTCCCTCATTCTTCCTCACCTTCCCTCTCTTTATCTTGCTTTTATCAGCCAAAATAAAAATGACGGTAGCTACATATTATGGGATTCACAATAAGATATTATGATAATTGGCTGTTATAATAACAGTTATGTAAATATTATTGTGAAAATTTATCAATAAATTATACAGTTCGTACGTATCGTGTAGGAACATTGAAAATATTGCATTAAAATTACAGTAAATTTTATTTTCGCCAGAATTACGTTCTATGAAACTGTCGTAAATATCACGAATAAAAAACGAAATATATAGAAAGATTAAAAACATGGATTAAAAGAATGTTAAGAATATCAAGAATATCAAGAAAATGCGAAAAACAAACATTTTATCATATTTTCTAGCTTAAGGTAAATTACAATACAATCTGTCTGTAGTTGATTTTTCTCACAATTAAAGTAAAGAATAAAGAAATCGTTTTCCTCTTACTTCCTTGCTTTATTATTTTGAAACCTTAGCAAATTAGAATATTTTAAATTTGTGGATTTATATCACTTTTTATAAAGTGATTGTAAATATCGTATCAAGAATATGCGAAATGAAAATAAAGAAAACGCGTGTATATAAAACTTTCCATGAAACGTACACATTTCAAAAACATAATTTACACGCAGGTACGGCATAATATGAATGTGTGTTAAAAACATATCAATTACAAGTGAAATATGGTACTTATCTCCTCCCAAAGAGGATAAATCTTCCGCTCATTTTTATTCAAGCTGCCAGAATAATCTCGTTTTTATACATTCTATCCCAAATCTATCCTCCCCAAAGTCGGTTTCCATATGTGACGAGGGTAGAGACATGATAAGATAGCCATCGCTACGTTCTCGGAGATTGACAAACATCCAGCATCCAGAAAAAGAGGGCAAAGATTTCATCTCACTGCTCTGCGCTGTCGCTATCCAGCCAAGTCGTATTCCAGAACTTCAAAAGATCGTGGCACGCTAGTCTGCATGCAAACCATGAAAATGTGTATGCAGACAAAAGATCATCATTCTTTATGCTTTTCCCGTCTTTTGCTTTTTCCTTCATCTCTCTGTCTGAAGCGGCGTTGTGTGAATTTCGAAAACTACTCAAGGCCACATTTTTTTATAATGTTTGCGGTTTATAACCAAGACTAAACAATATTACTACACCTAATTTTGAATAAAATAATTTATCAAATATAGTTATTTTTCTTACTTACAAGGAAAGAGTCCCTCTCCGATTTTGATGAGTTTTGTATAAAATATATAAATCAAAATAAAAGAGACACATTTTTTAAATAAATATTCTTAAAAAAATCGACTTTTACATTTCTAAATGTATATCATTGAAAATAAAAGCAATATGCAAAAATATTTTAAGTCTCTTATAATTTCAAAGGCTCTCAATAACAGTACATTTAGATTTCTCGAAAATGTTATTTATATTTTTCAAAATTATTATCTCTCTATCACTCACTATTGTATTTGAAAATTTTGAGAAATGTTTTTATAAAATTAAAACTCATTTAAAAACAAATACAACTATATAACAAAATTATGTTCTAAAAACATTTTTGAGAAATAAATTATAGATCCCTATAGAGAATCCTATAGGGAACGCTGCTGGCAAACATCTTAAAATGATCACTCATCGTTCACAATTATTCTTGCCAACAAAGATCGATCGTGAAAATAGAACTTTACGCTCTCGTAATTAATTGACTTCTTTATATATAAAAGGTCTTCACGACCATCACGAAATCTAGCAAACCAGCGGAATACTTGTACACGGGATAGACACTGGTCACCGTAAACGTTTTTCATCGATTTGAATGTTTCTTGAGCAGTTTTGCCCAACTTAAAACAAAACTTGATATTCGCTCTTTGCTCCATAACGACAAACTGACGCGTTGGACGTTTGTTTATAATGTCGTAACTATTGACAGAACAATTGGAGCGCTACGAAATTCAGTGTGAAGATAGATGAAAGATGTGTCTACAAATTTCAATAGATGAATCAGAGTTGGCGCTGTAATCGGCCGTTAATTTAAACCAGTCTCATCGGAAATGGGACAGACTGTGTATATTAAATTTTTATGAATATTCAGTCATTTCATATGTATTTTGATTTGTTTGAAAAATGGTCCTGCTATTTTTCAATCAAAAAACTATAGACACTCTCAGGATTGATAATAGCCAAAAATTATCATATCGGTTTATGGAAACTTTTGAATGATCGACCAATCCTTACATTCTTTTTTATAAACATACGCTTCATACGATTATGCAAAATCACACAGTGCAGCTTTAATATGCATGCGCTGTGAGTTGACTATAAATTGTGATTTAATTAAAGACGTGAGATTTCATAACACATGGAAAATATTACCGATTGGTAAATCAATATTAATATTGATTGTAAGAGAGTAGTTATCATATGACACGTGTGTGTTGTCAAATCGTGCTATGAGTGGGTCTATGTATATGAATGCACGGATATCTGCCTATACGTAGAACATACATGTTTGCATGATCATCGAGCGTGCAAATACAGCAAGAGGAAATCGTGTGAGCAACAACGGTACAATACCGAAATGATACATCTTGTGACTCGCTGACATTATATTCAATTGTCACTCGATATTTGACTTTCAAAAAGTGTTCGCGATCTTCAAAGAATTATCGATGCAATAAAAAGATTAAATTATAAAATTAGAATAAATTATAAATATTCAAAAGTATTTGACATTACTCAATTGTCTTTAAACAATGATTTTTCCCATCATCTGTGACGTTTTATAAAATTAACAGTAGACGACTTTAAACCAGCATAAATGGAGCAAATCAAAGTTTTATTACGTTTCGACCTCTGATTTGGGTCCTTTTCAAATATCTACAATATAAAATGACAAAAAAGAAAATATAATTATGTAGGTGTGAAATGTAATTAATCCGTGACTCACATGAGGTCAGCACGATCCTACAAGTTTTCAACGAATATCATCCTCGTTTAAATTTCACCCACGAATTAGAAAATAACGGCTCCATCGCGTTCCTCGACACAAACATCATCAGAGACAATGGCACACTCATAACAAATTGGTACCGAAAACCCACCTTCTCAGGAAGATATCTAAACTTCTTATCGAATCATCCATTGAAATACAAGAAAAACACTGTCACCAACCTAGTAGATAGGGCTATCCTACTTGCCAATGTTAGATTCCATAATGAAAATATTCACATTGTAAAAGAAATCCTAAGGAACAACTCTTATCCGAACTCATTTATAGAAAGACATATAAAAAACAGACTCAACACTTTACAATTCAGACAGAACAATAACAACTCTCTCCACAACACTCCGTTTGACATGGGCAATTGCATCGTTGCTCCCTATAACAAAAAACTCTCCAGCAGCATTGAAGGCATCCTTAACAGAATCAATGTCAAAGTTCTCTACACCATCTCCAAAAAATTAAATCTCATCATAAAAAATGGAAAGGACGCACTCAGCATCTTAAAACAGACCGAGATGGTATATGAAATCAACTGTTCGGATTGCGACGCATGCTATATAGGTCAGACTAAAAGACACCTATCTACCAGGCTCAACGAACATCGAAATAACATCAAAAAATCTCCAGACAACTATTCAGTGGTCAGCAGACACAGATCACATCATCAACACGAATTTGATTGGGACAATCCTAAAATACTGCATAAGGAAGCACACACAAAGAAAAGAGAGATAGCAGAAATGCTCTTTATAAAGCGTAGTAATGTCGCAATAAACTCCAAAAGAGACACGGAAAATTTGACTTCCATCTGTGACGAATTACTGAGTAATTTATAAATATTCGCATACATCTCACACCCTCCCGTTCAAAACTTGCGATTTTATCGACTTCTTGTTCTACTTATTTATTCTTATTTTATTTATATGACTTTAGTTTATTGACTCTCTATCGTTTTAATGTTTTAGTTTCTTGACTCGCAGTTTCAGTTCATTGACCCCATGTCTTCACTCTCTTTTCCTTTGTTCCTTAACTTTCATTTGTCGTCACAGTTTATAAAATGTATTATTGTCTCTTATTCTATCGACGCGCTTTTATATTTTGTATATTTATATTCTATGTTCACCGCGTATTTATTTATCATTTTATAAAAATTTTGTCCCCTACGACTTGACTTATATCACACACAACGATCACTTTTTGTGTCGATGTCACTGACGTCGGACGTGCGTACCTTTTCCAACAATGTAACTGCACTGATTCTTTAGTCATCTCTCATGTGAGTCACTGATTAATTACATTTTACACCTACATAATTATATTTTTTTTTTTGTCATTTTATATTGTAGATGTTTGAAAAGGACCCAAACCAGAGGTCGAAACGTAATAAAACTTTGATTTGCTCCATTTATGCTGGTTTAAAGTCGTCTACTGTTCTTTACCTTAATTGTATTAACACTGGCAAAGAGAAGATTTTACGATTCTTATTTGTCAATTAAATTAGATAAACCCACAATTTAGGATATAAATATTTAATTAATATTATAATTATTTCAGTACTTAAAAATATATAAAATCATAATATTCAATATTTATCACAATGTAACAACAATTCTTATACCTTCGAATAACTAGTACAGCAGTTGCTCAGTCTCAGCTAAAAGTGTTCACCTTTTCGCGCTGCCTCTTTAACAGAATGAGTGATCAATAAATAATGTATATGCTATAAATAACGTATATGCTGAAATTATGATATAATAAGGGTATTTGATAATCAAAGAAACTATTGTCATTTTGTATTTCGCAACATTTTTTATAATATTAAATGTATTTAAAAAATTTTTACTGAAGAATTTTCTGCAAAAACCTTTTATACCTTTCCTATCCTTTCTACATTATTGCTTCATTTTCTTGAAACCCGAATTTTTGGTTCTAACTTTTACAAAATGTTTTTATTCACTGAATTTAAAAATGCGGCACTTTGCCGTAATGTTTGCGGAGATAAGGAAGGTAAATCAATCCCGTTACTATAGTTAGTCTCAACTTATTAAAGTAAAAGAAGTAAAAAGACTTTTACGTATTATCATCTCATCTTTTTTATATTTATAATATATATAATTTATAAAATATTTATAATATTTGTCAGTAATTTTAATAGTTTACAACAACAAATGGTTTAATTATTCTTCTCATCATCAATTCTCCTACATGCACATTCTGCAGTATCTTGAATCAACGAAAAGTACGAAAAGTATCTTATTTCTGATAATTTAAGACTTTTATATCATCAATTTTCTCTTATATATTCTCTTATATATTCTCTTATATATTCTCTTATATATTCCGCAGCATCTCAATCCGGTTTCTGCTAATATCTGTGAATTTATATACACTTTCCAGCTTAACGGATCACGTGCTGTTTTCAGAAACGTCAGGTCAAAGCAGAAATGTATGTACACTCATATATTAAAGGGTACCCCCATTTTCATAGTCGAAATGCCCTTAATCTGGTATTCGAAAATAACCTATTGGATCTTGTTTGTGTGTTGGAGAAACTAAGTTCCATGCATTATTTACCCCACCAACTCCTCCCTCCTCCCTAGAATTCTCGGTTTTTTAATATTTTAATTTTTATTTCGAGTATGCGCGGCACAAAAAATCTGAAAAAATTCAAGTGAATAGTTCAATTATATCCAAGTTACTCAATTTTTTCCATATTTTTCCAAGGTTATCTTCAAGGTCAAAAAAATCCGAAAAGATTTCAAAACAATTTTATTCGAAAACAGAGAATACATTGAAATTTTTCGCTTGTAAATACGTGTTCCAGTTTGTTTTTGAAAGTCTCATAGGTTTTTTCGAGCTCTGAGTGGCTACCTTCAAAAATGCGAAAAACCTCGAAAAAACACATTTTTGAGGTTACTTTGACCTGATCTCAATAGAAACGAGATGTAAATATTCGAAAAAGTGTGGATACGTAGGCCACATATGATAGAATGAATCCGAATTTTTCCCGATTTTTTCAAACTCTCCTTCGAGATTAAGAAATATTGATATCAAAATATCAAAAATTGGCGTATTTTCGAGATTTTTCTTATCTTAAAAATCCTACTCTCTACGAGGGAATTTTTATTGGATCTGGATGAATCAAATTTTTTCTACATTCTTATGATATTGTTCAACAAAGTTGGTATGGATTTTCATCTCAGTTTGTTACTTCAACTTTTGGAACTGTTTAAAGGGTGAATTTTAGTTTATTTTGACATTACATTGCTTTACATTATTTTGACATTATTTTGACAAAACATATATTTCTGCATTAATCTTCTTTTAACAATGGGTACCCTCTCGATATAATATTTAACTGCCTACGGAAAAGAATCTACAAACTCACCAATAAGGTTAATAATAGGGAAAAAGAACATTCAAACAGCTCGATTAACAACAACCAAAAACAATACTTAGTTCTACCGTATAAAAAGTATCACTAACAAAATATCAGCTCATATTAATAACTCCGAAGTAGATTTAGGATTAAGATGCAACAAATTAAACAAATTCATGAAGGTACAAAAAGACTAAACAGAAAAGTTCAATAAGAACAATGTCATTTATAAGATCCAGTGTAAAGATTGTGATGCATCTTACGTTGGGCAAACCAAAAGACAACTTAAAACAAGAATAAAAGAACATAAATACAATATTAAATTAGATCCATCAAAGCATTCGGTGGTTACTGAGCATATATTAAATTACAATCATTCGTTTGACTGGGAAAATGCTAAAATTCTTGATACCGAATATAATTATCAGAAACGTTTGATATCGGAAATGATCTACATAAAATCACAAAAAGCAAGTATTAATTTACAAAAAGATTCCGAACAGTTAAACGATGCTTATTTGGATATCATCTCAAGTCTTGCTGAAAAATAATATTAATAACATCTTTGACTTTGTTATGTTCAAAACATACGAAAGATAATACATTGTTAGTTGGTGCTTTTCCCTTCTCAATATTTAATCTTTTATGTCTGCGTTATTGAAGATGTCTATTTGATCTTCAAACTCAGTTCGTCTCTGTTATAACATCTGTTAAGACGTTCTGATAAGAAAGATCATGTGATGGGAT